>CP139508.1:212790986-213371159 GCA_021014915.2 Artemisia tridentata subsp. tridentata | reverse complement strand
TGAAAATAATTATGTTAAAAACATAATTATTGATACAACACATATTTTGCTTATAGCATACAATAAGTAGAAAATTTTAAATTGCCTAAGAGATCCATTTGACTTGCTTGAGACATGAAAAGCTTGAATTATTTTGGATGGATGATGGTAAAGAGGGGGTAAAAAATATTGGATTAATGGGGTTGTAAGTTTGGGTGTATGGATGTTGGAGAAAGTGTTGATGGAGGAATTGGAGGTGGAGAGCTTGGACTTGACCATGTTGAATAAGGGTTTTGATGTTGTTCAAGTGGTGGTGTTGGATTAGATCTAGTGAGAAGATACTCAGTCCAAGTGAGACGCCCATTTAAGGTGAAGGTTTGATTTTGGAGAAAGATGCAACAAGGACTATTGTTGACATGTTTCTCAATTTGACTCAAGTGATGTGGTGATGATGGTAATGATGGTGAGATGGATGGTGATGATGGTAATGATGGTTTGATTTTGGAGAAAGATGCAACAAGGACAATTGTTGACATGTTTCTCAATTTGACTCAAGTGATGTGGTGATGATGGTAATGATGGTGATATGGATGGTGATGGGTTTAAGTTGCTTTGAGCAAGGTGCAAAGCAAGGAGAGCATTAAGCTCATGGGCTTCCTTGAGTTCTTCAATGAACTTCAAGTGTTGAGTGAAAGGTGATGATAAAGGAGAGTGGTTGTTATTTGGTGGAAGTGGTGGTGACACTTTTGGTGGTGGAGACAATTGTGAACTTGGGTAATTATGAGTGAATGAAGGTGGACATATGGATGATTGGTTATGTGTGTGAAAGGGTTCATTAGGATGAGGTTTAGGTGTTGGTTGAGTTTGAACAACATCATTTGTTGGGTTATGGCAAATGTCAAGCTTCCTCCTCCAAATGGGTATTTATGGTGTAGTGATGATGTGATTGTGGAAGGTAAATTTTGGAGGGTGGTTTGTGACAAAATGTGTTGGTGAATTTTGGGAAGTATAGGATAAAATGGGTTGGAAATTGAAAAAGAAATCAGTAATCCGTCACCCCAGATGGCCAGTCCTCTTAAATAGGGGTCGGTCCCCTTAAATAGGGGTCGGTCCCCTTAATTTTAAGGGGGCCGCCTGGGTATTTAAGGGGGCCGCCCATCTGCTGACTACCATATTACTGGAAATGGGTTTTTGGTATAAATTTGTAGAAAAGTTTGTGTTTTTGGGTTTACTTTCAAGCAAGTCCAACTTCTTTCAAGGCAATTTAGGATTTAATAACTCATATATGCTAAGCATATTTATTTAAGCAGCTTTATCTAACATGCAAACTACTCATTAAGCATATAACATGTATATACATATATTAGACAAGAAGATAATACATAGCACCAAGTAATTCATAGTATCATACTTAGGAAGATTAAAAGGCTAGTTAAATAATCCTAATGAATATCTATGTGCATGGGAATGTAGAGTTGTGATAGCATGGACTTCTAGACTTGTACCAAGTGAGGTCTTAGTGAATAAATTATGGTTATTTTCAAATTTAATTCATAGTATCATACCTGACCGATGTAGTATAGTGTAGTGGCAAGTACCTGGGGATTGATCGTTTTCTAGGGGAATAGTGTCGTTAGGATTGAAAAACTACTCTAATAGGTTTAAGGGTGAGGGAAGATTCTTTTTGTATTTTTTATATTTTTATAAAAGCAAGTAAAATCTCGGGTTTGAAGGAGTGGGCGGAATTAGTTGCTAGTCAACTAACCCAAATAACTACAATTGCAAATAAAATAAAATAACTGAAAATAAAAGGTTGTGGAACTTATATGGAGAGAAATGTGTTTACTTAGATTTCCTTACTCCCTAACTATCTTTTACCGGTTGATTAGTGTGTATTAATTGCGTGGATGACGGGTGTATTCCTTAATACCAATCGTGGGGTGGCGTACGTACTTCCCCAACTCTATAAGCTCCTACTTCACTCCTATGTCGAGCCGGCTAAGAAGCTCCTAAATTGGGATCACTAGAATTCGCTCATGCATTAAATACAACCATAAAAACCTTAGTACGCATTGGTTCATGTTTCTTAAGACGTTCAAGCAAGTTACCGTATAGGAAGTTAGCCAGTTTTCTTAAGCCTAACATCGATAAACAATCATCCAATACAATTAATAACACACCAACAACCAATAATCAATAGTTAGGTTTCATTAGATCTAAGCAAACACAAGATAAATCTAGCCTAGCATGTTAAATAAAAGACAAGAACAAGATATAATCAAACAACACATAGACATATTGAATGATTAATTGATTACTTATCTTCAATTGAACATGGGAGATCCAAGGGTATAAAACCCTTAAAAGTAGCAGAAAAATCGTCTTAGGGTTTCTCCTCACAAAGTTTCACACAATGAATAAAAATTGCAAAACTATATATAGAAGTTACGATCTGACGGCGTCACGTTGTAGGAGGTGACGCCGTCACCTCGCCGCGGCTAGGGTTCCCGGATGGTCTTCCTGACGCCGTCCCTTTTTAATCCTCCAAAATCCGTTCTGGCCTATCAGGAGCTGACGCCGTCAAGATTAAGGGTGACGCCGTCACTCTTTAATCCTGATGGCCATCTCTCTTTGTCTTAGCACGAGACGGCCTTGATCACCTTAAAGGGTGACGCCGTCAGACTTCCTTTGTAAAACTTTCTGGCGCGTCACGTGTATTTGTCATATCCACCTCTTTTGCCAAGCCGTGACGCCGTCAGGAGCAATCCTTGATGCTGTCACGTGTACTTTTCCAGCAGCTTTGGCATTTTGTCGAATTCTTCACTTTTATGCTCCAAAAACGTCCAAAATGCTTCCTTTTCCAGATTTCTTCTCCAAAGTACCTAAAATGACAAAAGGAACGATTTAGGGCTATATTTGATCAAATAAATATGATTTAGGGCTTAAATGACCCCCTAAAAGCGGTACACTTTTCGCTTCATCAAATACCCTTACACTTGAGATTTGCTTGTCCTCAAGCAAATGCGCTTTTATTCTAATCAAAATACAAGTTAGGGGTCATTTAACGCTAATATAAAAGTAATTACAACAAATAGTCGTTCCACTTTAATCATAATAAGCACGGAGATTACAAACTAGCACCTCACAAGTAGTGTTTAGATACTCACATCTCTCAGGTGTCATAAAAGTATATCTCATAAATGAAAATGAATAATATCTCTCACTACCTGTCATAGCAAATAGATTACCATAGGCTTGGGAAATGATCAAAAACCTCCTCCACTAGGCGTAAGCACCTAAGATAAACTATCAAAGAGTCCTTTTAAACGGGTTATAACGTTAGGTGTAGGGATATGATAAACACGGTTTTGTTGGATAAGGGATATTTTACTGGTGGCGAGTTAAAGATCTTGATTAATTATATGTACATTATGGCGTTGCTAAGCCAAGACTAGTCTCGACTTAAGCTAATGAAAAATAACAAAAAGATAAAATAAACATAAAATGAAACGGGATGGTAGTCCGTATGTTTTTTCTACTTTTCTTTTTCTCATTTTTTTGTTTTTTTCTTGATTTTTTCGATTTTTTTTTTTTTTTTTTTGCATACACTCTTGCCCTACCATCCAAAATAATACATCATAGGGGCGTTGCATCCCCTTACACTTGAACTTTTACATAACTTTACAAATAACTATTCTAATGACTCGAATTAAGATAATCGAAACACTTGGAGTACTTTTAAAATATTTAGCACATATGTGGGTAATAATATTGTTCTTCCCCATTACTCCATTACACTAGTACTTTACCCATGAGTCCCAATCGTCCCAAAACAATATGTACAAGGATATGACTCGACTTAGCAACCATGTAATCAATTAGATAATTAACTTGGGGTTTAAACAAATGTTGTCACAATAATGCACTAAAGATGAGTGCATACAAGGTAGGCTAAGGCGATTTGGGTGTACATTTAAGTGAGGTGTAAACAAATTCTTCCTTTAAGTAAAATGCTTAAAGTTAGAAACGAAAAGATAGGCTCTGAGGGGTGTACTAGGGGTATCGTGTACTAAAAATGAGTACAACGCAAAGGGTGTGGGAGAATTACTTGACCAATGTAGCCAATGTAATTATAACAAAAACACAGGTGTAAAACAATGGGTTAATCCTAATGCCTCTTATCATGTAGTAAATCTAACTACACGAATGTAGTCTCACTTGTGGCCTCGGAATGGTCCTAACGCAACTTCTAGAATCTAAGTGCTACCGGTACACACATCATAGCATAAATGCTTTTCCTACCAATTCTAGGGGCGAACCTCACATATTTGGGGGTGGAAAATTTTTTAGTTGTACGGTTTTGTGCTAGTCATATAACTCCTATCCATGAGACGCTCATTAAGACCAAAGTTTCACTCCTATATGTTGTAAAAAAATTTAAATTTGGCACTAAAATTGCCTTAACAGGTATTTCTCTCAGTTTTATTACACATCTACCATTAAAGAAACGAAAAATCAAGAGTAATTGCATTCTCTAAGGTATCGTACTTTACCCCCCCCCCCTACACTTAAGATGAACATTGTCCCCAATGTTCAAATAACAAGATGTAAAAGTAAATAAGGTAAAAGAATGAAATCAAATACTCCCCTGATTCGTTCGGTGGATAAAGAGGTAACATGGTTAGATCTTCTTCCAAGGTAATGTTGAAGTTTCAAGACTAAAGCAGCGCCAAAAGCTAGATTCCACATACATCTCCTTGTCCAAAATAACCTGTTAAACCTGAGAAAACAAACACGAAAACCTGCATAACATCGGCGGGATAAATCTGTATAAGGATATAATGCTTGTGGAATGATTATTTTGCAGATTCCTGGAGTTTATAAGTTAGAGATTTAATAAAGCATTTTATGATTCCGGAAGAAAAAAAAAACTTTCAAAAATTTCAGAAAATTAAAACCTGACGCCGTCAGAAATGATCTGACAGAATTCTCATGTTAAGTTTCCGAAAAATTTCTGGAAAAACCTATACCTTACTTCCTGGAATTCCTGCAAAATATCATTATGACTCGATACAAGCATTTGACTCAAACAATTACTAATATGTATGTTGATTTAATATTGTTATGATTCATGTTCATTTGTTCTAATAAACCGATTTGGATTTCCCTTACACTTATCTTTTGCAAAATACCTTTATATGTAGTTAAGACGAAGTTAAAAACAAGATAAAGCATTTTCACAATTTAGTTTCGAACATGAATCAATAATAATAAAAATTAAACATACATACGGAAACAAATAAAATCAAACAAACAAATAAATAAACATACAAAGCAAATAAAGCTTGGGTTGCCTCCCAAGAAGCGCTTTTCTTTATTAACGAGTCTTGTAGCTAGACTCAAAGTCCTTTTAACCTATGTAAGTGAGATCGTCATCGATGACATCTTTAGGGTTAAGCTTGGATTGAAGTTTTCTATTGGTCCGCATAGTACGATATATCTTTTCAAACCTCTCTCCATCCGGGTCATACAATGTCATCTTAATATGCCATGACCCATCTCCATCTTTGGGTGGTTTGTCCCAATCCCACTTATGATCATCGTCCTCACAAGTCCACTTATTCATCCCTAGGTTAATTGGCAAAACTCCTAGGAAATCGATCATCTTCCTAAAAACTAGAGGGTCTTCAAATGGATCCAATTCGGTTTTCCCTAGCCAAGAGTTGTTCTACCGTATGTGTTCGGCTCACAAAGTCCTCTTCTAGGTAAAATGGGCGTTGGGTTCCTATGAAGTCTCTATCGATCCAGGGTCCATATCTAGATGGTCTCCTATTTAATTCTAACCAATGGGGTGTTGGCTCCTCACTAGTATCATAGGCATGTTTCTTCACATCATAGACTGACCAAGTATCACCTTCTTCTACCGCTATCTTAGATTCCTTACAATCAATCATAGCACTAGCAGTCGCCAAAAATCCTCTACCTATCAACAAGGGGCATGTAGGGTCGCTAATCATATCAAGGACGTGGAAATCGGCTAAAATGGTTAGTTTTCCTATGTGTACTAACACGTCCTTGACTACTCCAACCGGGTAAGCAACACTTCCATCCGCTAAGCCTATTATTACCTCGGTTTCTTCAAGTTTCCCTAGTTTTAGAGAGGTGTAGAGAGGTAACGGAAGTAGGTTAAGGCTTGATCCAAGATCGGCTAGTGTATCATAAGCTTCCGAATTACCGATCTTACAAGGTAGAACAAATAGGCCCGGATCATCTAATTTCTTAGGTAGCTTGTTTTGAACAAAGGCGGTCCCTTTTTCGCCTAACTTGAGCTTCTTCTCATCCAACACATCAATAACCGGACTTTCAAGGTGGAGCTCCTTGAATTCTTCATCAAGGTTTTGAGTGGGAGGTGTTTCAACTATGTTGTTGACCAATTTAGTGTTGGATATCTTAACTTGTTGGTCCTTTTGGATGACTTGGGTTTGTTTGAAACACGTGCTCATGGAATTGACCGAATAATATTGTGGACAAGAACTAGGAGACGAAACCGATGAAATGGCGTTGACGTTTAGTTTCGGGTTCTTAACTGTGTTCCTAGGGAGTGCTCCCATTTCTCGGTCATTGAGGGCTTTCAACAAAGTGTCAATCTTATTGGTCATCTCGCTTTGTTTTTGTTTGAAATTGGCTTCAAACTTGGCCAAACGAACTTCTTGAGATGCCATAAATTGGGACATCAATCCTTCAAAGTTATTGGTACTACCATTGCTGGAAGGATTGTTGTTGAAAGTACGGTTCGAGTTGGAACCGCTTGATTGAAAACGATTAGGTGGGTTGGAAGAATTGGTTTGTTGTGCGTTTTGGTTTTGTTTCCACATAAGGTTTGGGTGATTTTTCTATGTGGGGTTGTATGAATCACCGTAGGGTTTTGCCTCGGGTTTGAAAGTGTACCACTTGTCTCCCGCTCCGTCGGTACGCGAGGATGCATAGTCCGCAAAAGCTTGTTCGGGGAGTTCCATGCAATTACGAGTGTCGTGGGGACCACTACATAATTCATATGAAGAAGTGATTTTGTTCACTTGGCTTGGAGGTTTAGGAGCCTCGTAGGATTTCATAAGAAACTTGACTTGGTCTTCAAGTTCTATGATCCTACGGTCGGAAGTGCTTGAATTGTTCGAAGGCAAAGATATTGCCTTGACCGTTTTATTCAAATCACGGGGATCATTCCAACTTTCGTTGTCATAAAGAGCAAGATCTTCCAGGAGAGCCCATGATTGTTCCGCACTTAGATCACGTAGCTTACCACCGGCCGATTGGTCAATGGTTTGCCTCGTGGAGAGATTGATATGGTCATAGAAGATTTGGACTTGGAGCCAAAGTTCTATGCCATGGTGAGGGACTTTTTGGAGTAAGTCCTTGAATCGAGTCCATGCCTCGTAGAGGGTTTCGCCTTGACGTTGTTGGAACATCAAGATATCATTCCTTAGCTTGGTAGTTCTTCCTGGTGGGAAAAACTGAGCAAGGAAACGAGTGGTGAGATCATCCCAAGAGGTGATGGATCCTGCGGGTAGACGCTCTAGCCATTGACTAGCTTGGTCCCGCAGAGAGAATTGAAAGAGACGCAGTCGGGTCGTCTCTCGAGTGGCAACATCCGCTTTGCACCAACCGGATGGTGTCGGATCGCAAGGGAGTGACATTGGCTCCTTGAGTGAGCTCAATGGTGTTTCGATAGCCATGGTGGCTAGGACGGGAGTAGTCTCCTAAGGTACGGGCTCTAGGAGGTGGGTGTTGTTGTGGTGGTGGGTTGTTGGGATCAAGGATATTACCACCTTCCATGATGTCGGATGGTAATGGTTACGAACAAAGAAACGAAGAAAAAAGATAGACTAAAGAAAACCTAGAAAAATAAAATAAAAATCTCACTAGAAAGGAATCTAGTGAGTAGACCTAATAAAATAAAAATTCAACCTAAACAATAACTATTCCCCGGCAGCGGCGCCAAAAACTTGATGCGTGGTTTTGCGACCTTACAACAGGTTTTACCTCTCAAGGGATCTTTAGAGTCTTGCAATCCCCACCAGACAGTGTACCTGACCGATGTAGTATAGTGTAGTGGCAAGTACCGGGGGATTGATCGTTCTCTAGGGGAATAGTGTCGTTAGGATTGAAAAACTACTCTAATATGTCTAAGGGTGAGGGAAGATTCTTTTTGTATTTTTTATATTTTTATAAAAGCAAGTAAAATCTCGGGTTTGAAGGAGTGGGCGGAATTAGTTGCTAGTCAACTAACCCAAATAACTACAATTGCAAATAAAATAAAATAACTGAAAATAAAAGGTTGTGGAACTTATATGGAGAGAAATGTGTTTACTTAGATTTCCTTACTCCCTAACTATCTTTTACCGGTTGATTAGTGTGTATTAATTGCGTGGATGACGGGTGTATTCCTTAATACCAATCGTGGGGTGGCGTACGTACTTCCCCAACTCTATAAGCTCCTACTTCACTCCTATGTCGAGCCGGCTAAGAAGCTCCTAACATGGGATCACTAGAATTCGCTCATACATTAAATACAACCATAAAAACCTTAGTACGCATTGGTTTATGTTTCTTAAGACGTTCAAGCAAGTTACCGTATAGGAGGTTAGCCAGTTTTCTTAAGCCTAACATCGATAAACAATCATCCAATACAATTAATAACACACCAACAACCAATAATCAATAGTTAGGTTTCATTAGATCTAAGCAAACACAAGATAAATCTAGCCTAACATGTTAAATAAAAGACAAGAACAAGATATAATCAAACAACACATAGACATATTGAATGATTAATTGATTACTTATCTTCAATTAAACATGGGAGATCCAAGGGTATAAAACCCTTAAAAGTAGCAGAAAAATCGTCTTAGGGTTTCTCCTCACAAAGTTGCACACAATGAATAAAAATTGCAAAACTATATATAGAAGTTAGGGGCTGACGGCGTCACGTTGTAGGAGGTGACGCCGTCACCTCGCCGCTGTAGGGTTCCCGGATGGTCTTCCTGACGCCGTCCCTTTTCAATCCTCCAAAATCCGTTCTGGCCTATCAGGAGCTGACGCCGTCAAGGTTAAGGGTGACGCCGTCACTCTTTAATCCTTATGGCCATCTCTCTTTGTCTTAGCACGAGACGGCCTTGATCACCTTAAAGGGGGACGCCGTCAGACTTCCTTTGTAAAACTTTCTGGCGCGTCACGTGTATTTGTCATATCCACCTCTTTTGCCAAGCCGTGACGCCGTCAGGAGCAATCCTTGACACCGTCACGTGTACTTTTCCAGCAGCTTTGGCATTTTGTCGAATTCTTCACTTTTATGCTCCAAAAACGTCCAAAATGCTTCCTTTTCCAGATTTCTTCTCCAAAGTACCTAAAATGACAAAAGGAACGATTTAGGGCAATATTTGATCAAACAAATACGATTTAGGGCTTAAATGACCCCCTAAAAGCGGTACACTTTTCGCTTCATCAAGTGTGTAGTTCATATTGGTGTTAGTTGATTACACATAAAGTTCGAATCAAAGTTTCCAATAGCAAACTTTTCAAAAGGAAGTTTTAAAAGAACTTAAAACCGGTAAACTATTCAACCCCCCCTTCTAGTTTCCCACAACGACATTAAGATATTGTTACAAGGTTTTCAAAAACGTCGAGTTTAATCACTAACACTTAATGTACAATATTTCACGACTAGTTTTGCGAGGCCATTTGGTCGTATTATTTTCACAAGTTAAGAAAAATAATCAACTACGACGAAAACACTACAATTACCGATAAACCACCAAACGAGGATCATGGAGTGTAGTTTCTACATATTTACACGAAAAGTAGTTTGTATCTTAATGAGACGTCAAAAATGTATTTTTCGACGATAAACGTTATTTTCAAAATTAACGAATGGTGTTGATAACATACATATTTGCATGTGTAGCATTGTATCATTGCTTACCTTAGATCATATCATTCATAATAGGTCGCGGTTAGAGACCGAGCCTCATCCCATATCTATTGTCATTGTTGCTATCATATCAGGTGAGTTTTCATAGCCCCGTTTTCAATTATTTATTTATTTTCTATATTCTCGAGGGAGAATACATTGCACCATTTTAGTATATATACCATTTTAGTATATATACGGACCAAAGTATCAAACTCATTTACATTGCTTAAGTTACCATCATTTCCAAGTTAAAGTCCCCTTTTATTTATCATGGACCGTTAATTGAGAGCAAGCGAAGGTGAGTGGATAGATCTATTGAGGGTGACGCCTCCGTTCGGGTTGGTAGCGCCAACTAGTCATACGAAGGCATTTCATTTCAATCATTTAGAGTGTTTGGCAAAACACACATTTTGGGGCATTTATTTTAGTCTATCTTCGGGGTCATGAGCTTAAGAGCTAATGTGTTATTTTTATGTGACATTTTTGTCATACACTTTATACTTATGGTTACCGTAGAAACGTTTCATTTACATAAACCTATGAACTCACCAACATTATTGTTGACCATTTTTAGCAATGTATTTTT
The DNA here is from genome assembly GCA_021014915.2 of Artemisia tridentata subsp. tridentata. Lineage (NCBI taxonomy): Eukaryota > Viridiplantae > Streptophyta > Magnoliopsida > Asterales > Asteraceae > Artemisia > Artemisia tridentata. Next base: position 213,360,624 of record CP139508.1, on the reverse strand, counting down.
AGGTAATTAATGTATCGCATGTTGGCTTGCATAAGGACATATCATGGAGTTGCGGAGTCGACGCGTCTCACTTTATATTTTATGCACTTAACTATCGTTTGAATTGTATGAACTTATTTTCGCAAACTTGAAACATCTTTTGGGACCAACTTTTGTAAATTCTAAATGTTTTTAGTAATCAAATGATGTATTTTCTAAACGACACTTTAGGTCGTTCAATATAACTATAATTGTGGTGCTATGATCACTCACACCCTCGGATGTTCCATTCCGCTGCAAGTCATGAATTTGGGGGTGTGACAGATTGGCACTAGAGCAAAGGTTATAGCGAACTAGGTTGTCTTTAATACCCTAGACTATAACTACATCATCATAACATCTCGTCATTTCATCATAAGTGCATATTCACTATACATGCGGTTTCATACACACACTATGTGAGTTACTTATACTTATACTTATGTATATTTATATTGACCTGGTTCACAGCGATATTTGTCACACCCCCAAATTATCTGTTTGCAGGCAGATGGAATTCCAGGGGCATGACTGATCATAGCACCACAGTTACAGTTATATTGAACGACCTAAAGTGTCGTTTTGAAAATACATCGTTTGATTAAATAAGAACATTCAGAGTTACAAGTTTAGGTCCCAAAAGGTGAATCATGTTTGCGGAAAATAAGTTTGTTACAAATCAAACGATAGATAACTGCATAAAAGATAAGTGAGACGCGTCGTCTCCGCGACTCCATGGTATGCCATATACAATCCAACATGCGATTACCTTAATTACTTGAAAATACATTGCTAAAAATGGTCAACAATAATGTTGGTGAGTTCATAGGTTTATGTAAATGAAATGTTCTACGGTAACCATAAGTATAAAATGAATGACAAAAATGTCACAAAAATAATATTACATTGGCTCTTAAGCTCATGACCCCGAAGCTAGACTAATTATGAAGGCCCCACCAGAGTGTTTTGCTGAACACTCTGAATTTGGATATGATAAAAATGAAATGCGTTCGTATGACTAGTTGGAGCTACCAACCTGAACGGAGGCGTTACTCTCAATAGATCTATTCACTCACTCTCACTTACCCCGTAATTAACGGTCGATGGTAAATAAAAGGGGACTTTAAATTGGCAATGATGGTAACTTAAGTAATGTAAATGAGTTGATACTTTGGTCCGCATAAAATAATTGGTGCAATGTATTCTTTCCGAAGGTTTGAAAATGAAATATTAAGTTGAAAACGGGGCTATGAAAACTCACAGAGAACGAAGTGCACAACCAAGTGAGTGAATGATGAAGTAACCACGAGACGCCTACAAGCAACCTATATATATATATATATAACAACCAAGTGAGTGAATGATGAAGTAACCACGAGACGCCTACAAGCAACCTATATATATATATATATATATAAATATATATATATATATATATATATATATATATATATATATATATATATGTATGTATATATATATATATGTATATGTATATGTATATATATATATATGTATATGTATATATATATATATATGTATATGTATATATATATATATGTATATGTATATGTATATATATATATATATACATATATATATATATATATATATATACATATATATATATATATATATATATATATATATATATATAATATATATATATATATAAACCAAGTGAGAAAATGATGAAGTAACCATGAGATGCCTACAAGCAACCTATATATATATACGCGTGTCTTAGTTTTAAAGAAAATGATACATTTATCTCTATATGCTATGTAAGTTGTAATCTCAAATGTGCTTGATTCTTAATGTTTAAATAATTTTTAAGGTTGGATTTGGCTTTTTAAAAACATTTACAAGCATGGGATACATATCTCACCCAATTTCATGTTTTATTTCTATTTGTGTCTTTATGTCCAAAATGAGTCACAAGGGTCCAAATTAAGTCCAAGAGTTCAATTCTTAGTCAAAAGGTTCAAATTATGACTAAAGGTCCAAAATATATTAGGTGGTTCAAATTAAAACTTAAGGGTCCAAATTCATATGTTATTAACCTTTTCATAACTTATATCTCAAAATCTGATGGGATTTTTTATGACTAGCACATGATTAAAAATTCATAATTCTCAAACCGTAAGTCAAAAAATCATGTTCTTTACATCCATAGCTTGCTATATGTCCCTACTTTACTTGAAAAATAAGCTTACTTAAGAATATCTAGGTATACACACTTGTTACAATTTTTCTTTGCAAGTCAGTTTTGAGGGTCAAACTGTCGCAGTTTTGTGTTTTACCAAAATTGCCATATCTTGAAATCTACAAGTCCTATCAAGGTAAACTCAGTTGGAGATGATAGATCTACTTGTCAACTATAGTCCACATATTTAGTTTTCAAAAATTTGTGGATTAAAACTCAACTTATGCAATAAATCCAAACAGTGTACATATCTGACCTAGTTTAACCATAAAATTCATATCTCAATCATCGGGTATCGTCACTAGAATCACCACCCGAGGAAATGACCACAAGACATAGATCTATATCTACATATTTTTCTTTTAGTCCAGAACTTAATGAGGTAAAATGGGTGAGTCGTTTTCCAACTGATATTATTTTGGACATAATCATCTTTTCAAGATCATGACTTTCTAGGGTTTATAAGCTAGGTTTTGCTACATTTTGTGGTACTACCAATCTTAAACCTTTTTAAGTGGATCAAATGCTAATGTGTCCAGGAGACAAAAATAGTTTTTAGAGAAAACATAGGTGGTCTTTTATGAAAACTTTAAAATGAAACTAGATCCAACAATCCAAAGTGTAACTACCAACTCTTGCATTATCTACTTCTTTCAAGCCTAGCCTCCTATCAACTCCAACATTCCTATGAATACTTGATCAATCTCCAAAGGTACATGCACAATTTTCTATAATCTACTCTAATAATACTATAGTTAAGTAAAATTGAAGGAAAGAAAAGGTTAGGAACAAATTTGTATGCTAGGATCTTCAAATCAACACTAATGTAGTTTGTAAAATCAATCACTAAGGGTCTCCTTGGCCTTGCAATAACCACGACAGCAGCAACAAGAGGAAGGGAGGGCAGAATTTTTGGTGAAAAGTGGCTATGGGTGATAAGAACAATGTATAAGTTTGCCTATTTATATCACAAGTGTACTAGTGGACTACATGTGTCCATACATGCATAATAACCAAGACACTTGGTGTCTTGGCTATGTAATACCGGCCACATAGCCCTAAGGGGTGATAGTGGTGAATTTTTATGTATTAATTTGGTTATAGGGTGTATTGTGTTGGGTAGGTTGCTCCCGGTACTCAAACGTAAGGTTTTTAAGACGCATAATGCAATACCGGGTAACGTAAAAATGTAAAACTTTTTAAAATATAAAAATATAAAAACTTGTTATCATGACCAAATTTTATTATTTTAGATGAGTGGTGAGTTCATCGGAGGGTATAAATATAATTAAAATCTAAAAACGAAGGTTTAGAAAGCGTAAGACGTAAAAGGTGTAAGGTTTACATAAAATTGGAAAAAGTGAACAGTGACTTTTAAAATAGAATTGTAAGGAACCAATGATGCATAAAAATGTAGACTGGACATAGTCTAGTCTATATGAAGTGTTCTTACTGATAATGCTTGAATACGTAGCTAAACCATACTGGTTACGCACATTTGAGTACCCATAAACAAGGCTTACAAAAAGATGAATGATGATCATGAATGGTGAAATGGTAAATGATAAATGATGTATAACAACTCATGATTAGTAAATTCTCTAGGTTTGAATAATGACCTGAAATTGTGATTTGTCACAGTCGCCCACCCAAAAAGGAATTCGGTCCCCGAATTCTGTTAGTGTTGGTCTCTGGAGTGGACTCGGTGAAAAGATGAGGATATTTAAGACGCATCTGGTCTTCTCGCTCCCAAGTAAACTCGAGACTTCTTCGAGAATTCTAGCGAACTTTGACGATAGGAATTTGACTCTGTTTCAACCGGTGACCTCACGGTCCATGATTTCTGCGGGTTCCTCAACGAAATTAAGCTTATCGTCGAGTTGAATTTCTTCTAGTGGAATTACAAGCGATTCATCAGACATAAATTTCTTGAGATTTGAAACTTGGAAAGTGTTATGTACACTGTTGTGCTTTGACGGAAGCTCAAGTTTGTATGTTAGTCGGCCGATTCTAGTTAGGATCTTAAATGGTCCAATATACCTAGGGTTCAATTTCCCGTATTTCCAAAATTGTATCATGCCTTTCCAAGGTATGGCTTTCAACATAGCTCGTTCTCCAACTTGAATCCTAATGGTTCGCTGCTTAGAGATACCTAATCCCAATAATTTGCGTCATGAACTGACCTAACTCTTCTATTATTCTCTTTTCACTTGTAACTGGTTCTTGACCTGTACCATTTCCTTTGTTGTTTCTCAATTAAGTTTTAGACCAATGAATTGGACTTTATGAATTTGGTCTGTCAATGGGTAATTGGTACTTCGTCCATAAGGTGCCTTAAAGGGTGCAATCTTTGTATTCAAGTGACGGCTATTGTTGAGGGTGAAATCTGTTATTGTCAATGGATTACTCCAAACAATTCAAAGTTGTTTATATGGCGCTGAGCACGTCCTATCGTGCTTAGTCTCACTAGTACTTCTGGAATGATAGAATTGGGTGTGTATGAAAAAGATAAGGAGTCGGATTGCCTCGTGAAATCTTATGTTTTCCATTGCGATATGAATCCACTTACTATCTACTCCTGGTCCTTGTTTGTGGTTTCGTAATCCTTTCATTGTTTTTCTTATATCGTGGAATACTCCTTGTAAATGACAAGTCTCTCCTAGAGAGGTCAATGGTAAAATCCAACTTAATCGCTGAGTGAGTGGCAAAGGGTGTAGGTATCTAGAGAGGGTTTGTCAAAAGAGATGTTTATGAAAAATTGTATTTGGTTATAAAGCTTTTGAATGAAAATTGTTATTATGAATTTTTGAAAATGTGATTATTTTCCTTCATGGCATAACCATTCCTGAATTATACATAGGTGATCAGGCTATGTATAATTGAGGACAAATGATGCGATGTTCGGTTTAGTCAATGTAACGTTATGTTCCTCAAAAGTTTTAGATGGTGTTCAACGTGATGTTCGGTAAAATGGTAGTCTGAATTTTTGTTTTAACAAGAAAAATGGTTCGTATGGGGGTAAATAGTTGGTAGAATGCTTGTAAATCAATTCATGAGGTGTTGGTAATCATATGTATTTTAAAAATCCTGTGATATAATTCCCTAAGGCGGTTAAGTTATGTGGAACAGTTTTATTGCGCGGTAATGAAATAGTTTGGCATCAAGTCTATTGGATGGGTTATAGGACGTATGAGAGAATCTTATAGAATAGTAGCAGTCTATAGTAAAGACGAAATTTGCCTAATCCCTTCTAAGATAACGGTATGATGTTGCGAGATGGTTGAAAATTGGGCAAAATGGAATAGGATAGGAAATAAATGAAGATTGTGCTCATGGTGGAGATGATAAAAGATAGGGATTACATTGGAAAGAAAGGTACATAATACAACGAGATTCCAAGAAAGTAATTAAGATGGACTACTTAAAGAAATACAATTCCAAAAGGGCTCCGTCTATGGTTCATTATTACAGCAGAAGTTCTCTGTTTCTTAAACATTGTTGAAATATAAGCCCTTCCATGTGCTATTCCACCTTAGTTCCTGTTCCCTTGATTTCCTTATTTTGGACATTCATTCCTAACATGTCCTCTTTCCCCACAGCCAAAACATGTCACTAGAGGTTTATGATTTCCAGCAGTGAGTGAGAACTTGTATTCTCTAGTCGAGTGACCAATCTTCTTGCAGTTACCACAAGGATTAAGGCATTTCCCCGGGTTATGGTGACTTTGACACTTGTTGCATTTGGGTAAAGTACCATTGTAACCTCCCTTTTCAGCTGCGCCTGCAGCATAGGCCTTTGCAACTTCTTGCCTTTTTGGTGGTGGTTGAGTGGCATTGCCACCTTGGTTGTTGTCCCGCCTTCTCTTTTTGTTGTTGTTGTTTCGGTAGCTGTTGGAGTTGTTGTTGTAGTTGTTTGAAGTAGTTCCTTTCTTCACATCCTGATTGCCTCGTCCAATGTCTGCGGGTAAAAAGAAATCACATCTCCACGGATGTTGTTAGGTAGTCCACCAATGAAGTTTTGTAACAGCTTCTCATTGTCTGGGACCATAGTTGGACATAATGCGGCTAACTCCTGAAACCTCCTGATATATGTCTCGATGTCATTCCCTGCTGTCAATAGCTCATAACACTCAGTTTCCAACTTTTTCACTTCTGTGCGGGGGCAAAACTTCTTTGTTAACAACTTCTTGAATTCATCCCATGTAAGTTTGTGAGCATTTTCCATTCCCATGGGCTTTGCATACGAATTCCACCACGACATTGCTTCCTTAACAAGTGTACTAGTAGCAAACTTTACCTTGTACTCCTCTGGACAGTTGCATAACAGAAACACAGATTCTATCTTCTCGAACCAACGAATCATGACAGTGGCCCCTTCTGTACCCTTGTACTTTGGTGGATCTCCACTCTTGAAGTCTTTGTACGTACATTTACGTCCATTTGTACCATTAGTATTTGTTCCTGCAGCATCTGCGGTTCCTGCCCCAGAAGCAGCTTCAGCAGCAGCTGCAGCTACTGTAGCTCTTTCAGTTACCAGTGCTGCCTCGATATTGTCGGCAACAAGTTTCTTGATTTCAGCAGGTGTCATAGCAGCAGTAGCTCTTTTGGGTGGCATGATTCTTCACAATCACAAAAGATAACAACAATGAGAAATCATAATAGAAATGATCATCATACACAATATATACAACCACAACATGTATATACATCCACAACAAGTATAAATACAACCACAACATGTATAAATACGATGAAATCACAATGAGAACAACCACGAAATATCATAATATAATCACAATACATGAATATCATACATGAAAATTTCGGCCTTAGTGGACCGATATCATACAATAGAACAACCATTCCTAAATAGTAGAGTCATACTTGATATATTTGTTTGTACTACAAGCAAAAGAAAACAAGTTCATAACAATGTCCCACACCCCGAGACTAGGAAATAACAGTACAAGCTACATGATAAACTCTACAACAAGCACTCCCTGGTGCTCCACCCGGTCCACGCCTAAGATCGCGGATCCCTGCAGCCAAGCTAGCCACAATCTCCTCTATGTGCTGAACTCGAAGCTAAAGGTCAGCCTCTCTGCTCTCTGATGCGGACATCCTAGCCTGAACTGATGTTAACTCGCTGGCCTGGTGGTGATGCTCCTCCTAAGCCATCTGTGCCCTATCAAACAGTTCCGGCATTCTCTGCCTCAACTATGTAATATGCTCTGAATTCTCTAACTGTCGGGCCTCCGACCCCTCGTATGTAACATCTATGGCAACCCTGCCCACTACTAGACCCTCGACCTCCTCCTTTACGGCCTCAATCCTTCTCACTGGTATCGCATCCATATGCCCTAATGCTCTATCAACCTCTCTCTGTAGATGATCTAGTCTCGAATCAAGGGTAGCCACGGTGAGTAGTCTGGAAGCAGCGGCTCTTGAGCTGTCACCAACCTCAAATCTGCTAGGTGGTGAACTCTCGGCAGTCTCTGCAGTAGCTGAAGATGGAGGATCAAACCGTGCGTGCTCCTTGAGCAGCAACTCTAAAGTAGGAACTGGTGCTGCTGGTATCTCAGATACTGACAAAGGTGGTAAAGGTGGCGATAGTGATGATAGGGATGGTAATGATGGTGAAGGTGAGGATGATGGTACAGTACGGAAAGCTACTCGCTTACGCGCTGTCAAGCGACGTCTACGAGGATGAGATGGAGTATGTACAATAGGATGTGCAACTGTAGTCATAGTGAGTGATGATGGTGGTGGTAATGAAACAAAAGCAGCTGGTGACCTGTAGGTAATGCGATGAACCCGCTTAGCAGCAGTGCGCTTCATGTGCGGTCCACCAGGGTATAGTCGATAAATCTAACCAACATGTATCTGTTGCCCGGCAGGATGAACGGAACAATAGCAGGACCACGACGGATCACAGGTGACACTGGTGGAGTAGGTGCAACCTCCCCCTCCTCAAAGGGTTAGTCTCACCCTCTGACATAACTGGTGAAGAATGTGGAGTAGGCTCCACTGATGATAAGATAATAGTAGGTAGTGATGAAGTCTCATCTGACTCAGAGTCCGAGGAAATAACAATAGGGTGCGAGTCTGAAGATATCTCTGTGACAATCGATGTGAAATAAAAGTAACTAACTAACATAATGTATATATAAAACCTCATGTAAAATGAATATACACTTATGATGAAATGATAAGATGTATGACGGTGTGGTTATAGTCTAGGGTCCAAGATACAACCAAGTTCGCTATAACCTTGCTCTGGTACCAATCTGTCACACCCCCAAATTATCTGTTTGCAGCGGAATGGAATTCCAGGGGCGTGACTGATCATAGCACCACAGTTATAGTTATATTGAACGACCTAAAGTGTCGTTTTGAAAATACATCGTTTGATTAAATAAGAACATTCAGAGTTACAAGTTTAGGTCCCAAAAGGTGAATCATGTTTGTGGAAAATAAGTTTGTTATAAATCAAACGATAGATAAGTGCATAAAAGATAAGTGAGACGCGTCGTCTCCGCGATTCCATGGTATGCCATATGCAATCCAACATGCGATTACCTTAATTACCTGAAAATACATTGCTAAAAATGGTCAACAATAATGTTGGTGAGTTCATAGGTTTATGTAAATGAAATGTTCTACGGTAACCATAAGTATAAAATGAATGACAAAAATGTCACAAAAATAATATTACATTGGCTCTTAAGCTCATGACCCCGAAGCTAGACTGATTATGAAGGCCCCACCAGAGTGTTTTGCCGAACACTCTGAATTTGGATATGATAAAAATGAAATGCGTTCGTATGACTAGTTGGAGCTACCAACCCGAACGGAGGTGTCACCCTCAATAGATCTATTCACTCACTCTCGCTTAGCCCGTAATTAACGGTCCATGATAAATAAAAAGGGACTTTAAATTGGCAAAGATGGTAACTTAAGCAATGTAAATGAGTTGATAGTTTGGTCCGCATAAAATAATTGGTGCAATATATTCTCCCCCGTAGGTTTGAAAATGAAATATTAATTTGAAAACGGGGCCATGAAAAACACACCGAGAACGAAGTGCAGAACCAAGTGAGAAAATGATTAAGTAACCGCAAGACGCCTATATATATATATATATATATATATATATATATATATATATATATATATATATATATAATATATATATATATATATATATATATATATACGCGTGTCTTAGTTTTAAAGAAAATGATACATTTATCTCTATATGCTATGTAAGTTGTAATCTCAATTATGCTTGATTCTTAATGTTTAAATAATTTTTAAGGTTGGATTTGGCTTTTTAAAAACATTTTCAAGCATGGGATACATATCTCACCCAATTTCAAGTTTTATTTCTATTTGTGTCTTTAAGTCCAAAATGAGTCACAAGGGTCCAAATTAAGTCCAAGAGTTCAATTCTTAGTCAAAAGGTTCAAATTATGACTAAAGGTCCAAAATATATTAGGTGGTTCAAATTAAAACTTAAGGGTCCAAATTCATATGTTATTAACCTTTTCATAACTTATATCTCAAAATCTGATGGGATTTTTATGACTAGCTCATGATTAAAAATTCATATTTCTCAAACCGTAAGTCAAAAAATCATGTTCTTTACATCCCTAGCTTCCTCTATGTCCCTACTTTACTGAAAAAATAAGCTTACTCAAGAATATCTAGGTATACACACTTGTTACAAATTTTCTTTGCAAGTGAGTTTTGAGGGTCAAACTGTCTCAGTTTTGTGTCTCACCAAAATGGCCATATCTTGAAATCTACAAGTCCTATCAAGGTAAACTCAATTGGAGATGATAGATCTACTTGTCTACTATAGTTCACATATTTAGGTTTCAAAAGGTTGTGGATTAAAACTCAACTTATGCCCTAAATCCAAACAGTGTACAGATCTGACCTAGTTTCACCATAAAATTCATATCTCAATCATCGGGTATCGTCACGAGAATCACCACCCGAGGAAATGACCACAAGACATAGTTCTATAACTACATTTTTTTTAGTCTAGAGCTTAAGGAGGTAAAATGGGTGAGTCGTTTTCCAACTGATACTATTTTGGACAGAATCATCTTTTCCAGATCATGACTTTCTAGGGTTTATAAGCTAGGTTTTGCTACATTTTGTGGTACTACCAATCATAAACCTTTTTAAGTGGATCAAATGCTAATGTGTCTAGGAGACAAAAATGGTTTTTAGAGAAAACATAGGTGGTCTTTTATGAAAACTTTAAAATGAAAATATATCCAACAATCAAAAGTGTAACTACCAACTCTTGCATTGTCTACTTTTTTCAAGCCTAGCCTCCTATCAACTCCAAGATTCCTATGAATACTTGATCAATCTCCAAAGGTACATGCACAAGTTTCTCTAATCTACTCTAATAACACTATAGTTAAGTAAAATTGAAGGAAAGAAAAGGTTGGGAACAAACTTGTATGCTAGGATCTTCAAATCAACACTAATGTAGTTTGTAAAATCAATCACTAAGGGTCTCCTTGGCCTTTTAATAACCATGAAAGCAGCAACAAGAGGAAAGAAGGGCAGAATCTTTGGTGAAAAGTGGCTATGGGTGATAAGAACAATGTATAAGGTTGCCTATTTATATCACAAGTGTACTAGTGGACTACATGTGTCCATACATGCATAATAACCAAGACACTTGGTGTCTTGGCTATGTAAAACCGGCCACATAGCCCTAAGGGGTGATAGTGGTGAATTATTATGTATTAATTTGGTTATTGGGTGTATTGTGTATTGTAGGTTGCTCCCGGTACTCAAACGTAAGGTTTTTAAGACGCATAATGCAATACCGGGTAACGTAAAAATGTAAAACTTCTAAAAATATAAAAATATAAAAAATTGTTATCATGACCAAATTTTATTATTTTAGATGAGTGGTGAGTTCATCGGAGGGTATAAATATAATTAAAATAAAAAAACGAAGGTTTAGAACGCGTAAGACGTAAAAGGTGTAAGGTTTACATAAAATTGGAAAAAGTGAACAATGAATTTTAAAATAGAATCGTAAGGATGCATAAAAAATGTAGACTGGACATAGTCTAGTCTATATTAAGTGTTCTTACTGATAATGATTGAATACGCAGCTAAACCATACTAGTTACGCGCATTTGAGTACTCGTAAACAAGGTTTACAAAAAGATGAATGATGATCATGAATGGTGAAATGGTAAATGATAAATGATGTATAGCAACTCATGATTAGTAAATTGTCTAGGTTTGAATAATGACCTGAAATTGTGATTTGTCACAATATGTCTTCACCCAACCACCCTATAATCATCCTAGCAGACTCGGATATCGAGGATGCTTTTTCATCCACTGATACACCTACATCACCACTCTCACCTTCCTATACTTCGACATTCCCATATCACTCACATTTGTTAGGTGACAACTCCCACCTGTTTGAGATGTTAGCACCACCTAAACCCGACTTAGAAGAGACTACCAGATATGACACTGAGACCTTTGAGATTCGGGAGACTACCCTTGCCTTTCCACTACCACCATTGTCATTCCCCTTTTCCATTCCCGCATGTCAGGAATTAGATGACACCTTGTGTATAATACCAAGATCATAGACTCAACAGGAACATCATCAGATTCCTCAAGAATGGTTTAGAATCTACACTATCTCGGAAATGATCGATGCACAACTCCAGACCCCACTTCAGGACCCACCTCAACCCTATGATGCTGCAACTCTGGATTCACTCAGAGGGACACCAGGAAGTCTCTAGACTAGACTTATATCTTTACTAGCTTTTACTATTATCTCAGCCACGGGATGTGTGGCATAGTTCAAAGAAACTTGTAGTATTTTGATTGTTGTACAATGAAATCACCAAGTATTGACTCTACTATATGGATATGGTTGTGCTAACTATAATATCGGTCCATGTAGGCCAAAAGTTTCATGTATTACATCCACGTGTGTTATGACATTTCGTGGTTGAACCTTGTTGTGATTTCACTCCATTTATACATGTCATGGTTGCGTATATGTGAGTATGATGATCTTTACTACCTATAAATTCTCATGGTCTCTTATGATTTTGATGAAGTTAGGTTTAAGCAAGCCACTCCAGACATGACACAAGCCGCCGTTGAGCAAATCATTGCCAAGAACATAGCCACAGCCCTCACCAAGGATCTTACTCACGTGGAATTTATGGGTTGCAATCCCCCTTTCTTTAGCGGAACTAAAGACACGAAGGGATTTCTCAAATGGTTCGAAGAAATAGAAATAATATTTTGATATGGCGACTGCCGTAAGGAAGACAAGGTTAAGTTCGCCACTTGCACTTTTCGGGATCATGCCCAGGAATGGTGGACAAAACATGTTCAGATAGTAGGGGTCGACGCTGCTTACTCACACCCTTGGGAGAAACTAAAAAGGATGATGACTTTAACATTTTGTGTAAGAAGCGAATTACGAGCAATGGAACAGGAAATCCTAGACTTTACCATGGTAGGAGATGATTTTGTCAAATACACTACTCGTTTTTATGAATTAGCACGACTAGGCCCTGCAATGGATGAACCGGAAAGCAAGAAACTTGAGAGGTATATCGGGGGACTCTCCCCTGAAATTCGTATGTTGGTCATCTCATTGGAACCCGATACCATGTCTAAAGCTATCGATAGGGCGATCGAGGAAAAGGAATACATAGCTTACACTAAATCCTTAGGAAACAATAATGACAACAAACAAGAATGGAACAACAACCACAACAAGAGAAAGTGGGACGACAATCAGGGTGGTAATGCTACCCAACAACCACCAAAGAGACAAGAAGTTGCTAAGGCTTGTGCTGCAGGCCCAAGTGAAAAGAAAGAATACAAAGGTACCCTACCCAATTGCACGAAGTGTCAAAGTCATCATAACCCTGGGAATTGTCCTAATCCTTATGGTAACTGTAAGAAGGTTGGTCACTCGACTAGAAAATGCAAGTTCCCACTCAGTATTGGAGATCAAAAACCCTCAGTGACGTGTTTTGGTTATGGAGAGAAAGGACATTTTAGGAATGACTGTCCAAAACAGAGGAACCAAGGAACTGGAAATTAGGGTGGAATAGCTCGTGAGAAAGCCTAGGTCATCGAAGGAGGAGATTTCCAGCACAACAACACATTGAGGACGACCACCATGTTTATGTACAAAGAACTTCTGCCTTAGTAATAAACCGTAGATGGAGCCGCCAGGGTTGTGTGTCTTTAAGTAGTCTATATTAAGTACTTTCTTGTAACCTCGCTGTATTATGTACTCTTCTATCTAATGTAATCCTTATCTTTTATCATTTCCACCATGATCACCATCTCCATTTATTTCATATCCTATTCCATAGATGGAGCCGCCAGGGTTGTGTTTCTTTAAGTTGTCTATATTAAGTACAAAGAACGTCTGCCTTAGTAATAAACCATAGATGGAGCTGCCAGGGTTGTGTTTCTTTAAGTAGTCTATATTAAGTACTTTCTTGTAACCTCGCTGTATTATGTACTCTTCTATCTAATGTAATCCCTATCTTTTATCATCTCCACCATGATCACCATCTCCATTTATTTCATATCCTATTCCACCATGTTTAAGTACAAAGAACTTCTGCCTTAGTAATAAACCATAGATGGAGCCGCTAGGGTTATATTTCTTTAAGTAGTCTATATTAAGTACTTTCTTGTAACCTCGCTGTATTATGTACTCTTCTATCTAATGTAATCGCTATCTTTTATCATCTCCACCATGATCACCATCTCCATTTATTTCATATCCTATTCCATTTTGCCCAGTTTTCAACCATTTCGCAACAACATACCACTATCCTATAAGGGGTTAAGTAGAAATTCATCTTTGACTATAGACTGTTACTATTCCGCAAGATTCTCACATATCCGATAACCCATTCTACAGACAGTATTCCAAGCTAGCTCACTACCACCTTATAGAACTATTTTACATAATTTTAATACAATATATGCTACGACCGCTTTATCAAACTGTTTCATATAACCCCGCCCTAAATTATTTTACTACCATCTCAGGGAATTATTACACAGGATTTTAAACCATGTTGTATTACCATCACATCATAAATTAATTTACTAGTATCCTACCAACTATTTACTTCCATGCGAACCGATTTTTCTTGTTAAAACAAAAATTTCAGACTACCATCTTATCAAACAACACATTGAACACCATCTAAAACTTTTGAGGGACGTTACATTACTTCGACTAAACCGAGCATCGCATCATTAGTCCTCAATTATACATAGCCTGATCACCTATGTCTAATTCATGAAGGATTATGCCATGAAGGAAACAATTATCTTTTCAAAATTTCTAATAACAATCTTCATTCAAAACACCCCAAAAAGTAAAGCTTTGTAAACAAGTAAATTCTTCATAAACTACTCTTTTGGTAAACCCTCTTTAGATACCTACACCACTGGTTACTCACTTAACGATTAAGTTGGCCCTTCACCATTGACCTTCCTAGGAGAGACCTTTCAACTACGAGGAGAAATTAATGACATGAGAAAACAACGAAAGGATTTTGGAAGCATAAACAAGGACTAGAAACATACAGTAAGTTGATTCGCATAACAACAGAAAACGTAAGATCTCATGAGGCAATCCAAAACATTATCTTTGGCATAGTTACCAGATCCTATCATTTCAGAAGTACTAGTTAGGCCAAGTAGGACAACGAACCTAAGTCATGATCCAGTTTAGAAATGACCAAGAAGTGGGATACACATACCTACAAGTCTTACCCAAGGTTAACTTCTAGGCATTACTCAACACTAGAAATGAAACGTTAGACATTTAAGCATTCACGCAGACATACATACCCAACTATTTTATTATTTTTAACGCTTTCAATTCAAACGAATTTTATTTGAAGTGCGTTTATACAAACCATATACCTTGTAGAAAGTATTTGTCTGAAGTATCTATCTTGGTAAATAAATCCCTTATGGTCAACCTTTGACAAAACTACTAAGCGTTAAGAGATGTATAACACCAAACCTTGCTAAAACATTCCTATCCACATCAGGTCGAAAACCTATCTATAAAACCTTGAGTCGTATTTGAAAACAGTCCAATCTTGCATAACCACTGAAATTATCCAAACTTGAGAAATAAAATTCATTTATTCAAACGTGCGAATTCATTATTCAGGAAAAAGATTTCAAACAAAATACTCCATATCGAGAGAGAAATTTCATTTGTTCAAATTTGGGACTTCATTCAAACTTATAAATTCATTTATTCAATTTGTATAATTCATTCATTCAAACTTATAAATTCATTCGTCCAAAGAAAGATTTCAACCAAAACACTCTATATCGAACGAAAGTTTTATTCGTTCAAACATAGAAATTCATTTATCTAAACGTGCGAATTCATTTGATCAGAAAAAGGTTTCAAACAAGAACACTCCATATTGAGAAGGGGATTTCATTTAGTCAAACTTGTGGATTCATTTACTCAAATTATAAAAATTCGTTACTCAAACTTGTAAATTTATTTATTCAGAGGAAGATTTCAATCAAAACCCTCCATACCGAGTAAAAAATTTTGGAAGCCAACCACCATACTACGACACTCCATACACTTAGAACCTTGTGATTGACAAACAATAGCATGGAAAATTTTGATAAAGGAAATATCTAGGGAAATACTATTGAATAATAAGGATCTTGGTAACGAAGACCAAGCTCCATAGGCGAAGAGAGACTCATATCATGACACTAGTTAGTGCAACACACCAGGAATCAGAAACTGTTACCATACCTTCATCCTTCCGATAACGCCATTCCGGCGAACCTATCATCGTGGAATTAGTCGAGACACATTGTACGAAGTTCAGATATACTTGATAAAGGATAGACGATACTCCTCAAACTTCAGGCAATTCCTTTAAGATATTTCCCTTCCAATCAGATACACACACGCTCTACCATCCTCAGACCAACGAACCTTGAAGAGAACTATTTAAGCACTATAGGACGTACTCAGCGCCATGTAATTAACTTTGAATTGTTTGGAATAATCCTTTGACATTGACAGATTTCACCTTCAACAATAGCCATCACACGAATACAAGTACTGCACCCTTAAGGCACCTTATGGTCGAAGTACCAACTACCCATTGATAGACCGAATTCAGAAAATTCAATTCATTGGTCTAGAACTTAATTGTGAAACAACAAAGGAAATGGTACAAGTTAAGAATCAGTTACAAGCAGCAAGAGAATGATAGAAAAGTTAGGTTGGTGCATGGCGCATATCATTGGGATTAGGTATCCCTAAGCAGCAAACCATTAGGATTCTAATTGTAGAACGAGTTATGTTGAAAACCTTGCCTTGGAAAGGCGTGTATAATTTTTGGAACACGGGAAAGTGAACCCTAGTTATATTGGACCATTTAAGATTCTAAATAGAATCGGCCGACTGGCATACAGAGTTGAGCTTCTGGTAGAGCTCAGCAGCGTACACAACACCTTTCATGTTTCAAACCTTAAGGAGTGTCTTTCAGACGAATCGCTAGTAATCCCATTAGAAGAAAATCAACTCGACGATAAGCTCATTTTCGTATAGGAACTACGCAGAAATCATGGACCGCAAGGTCAAACAGTTGAAGCAAAGTTGAATTCCTATCGTGAAAGTTCGCTGGAATTCTCGAAGAGGTCTCGAGTTTATTTGGGAACACGAAGACCAGATGCGACTCAAATACCTGCATCTTTTTACCAAGTCCACTCCAGAGACGAACACCAGCTGAATTCAGGGACTGAATTTCTTTTAGGGTGGGTGACTGTCACAAATCATAATTTTAGGTCATTTTCCAAACCTAGACAATTTACTATTCATGAGTTACTATTCACCATTTACTATTTACATTTTACTATTCATCGTTTTCGAGCTCAGTTTGTGATTTTGAGAAACTTTCAAAAAAAATTTACTATTTACGTAACACTATTCATTCCCGGAGGGAAATCACTATTCATGGGCATCATTCATCATTTCGTAAACTAGGTTTACGGGTGTTCAAATTTGCGTAACCAGTATGGTTTAGCTGCGTATTCATGCATCATCAGTAAGGACACGTCATATAGACTAGAGTAGTCTACATATCATCAGAAACATTGCCAGCATATTAGGTCTTGCACGGATATGCATTATTTCAATTTATGTATGTTCATTTATTTAATAAACGTACCACTCAGTCTTTACTACGAAACATATACCCGATACTCCCGACAATGATCCTAATATGTTTTCATATTCCAAATAATGATATAAGAATTATATTATTAATTTACCTGGTATTTTTAAGTCAATTGCTATATTTACCGGTATACGCGTATAACTACGTCGGTTTGTGAAATTTCAATCCAATGACTATTTAAACACCCGATTCTTATCAGTAACATGATTTCATAATTATTTCAACATTGTCATATTTTATTTGGTATCGTTAAACTCCATTTCTAGCAAACTCGGTACCCGGTATCCCCTAAAACCTATAATATCTACCAAATTCTTACACAAAGTCTTACAAAATCAAACATAATCATACCCATCCATACCATTTCCTCCCCTCCCCCCCCCCCAATCACTTTACTTACATATTTGACAAAAATACTACTTACTCCATTTATGATTGGTACTTTGTCCAAAAATCCA
Organism: Artemisia tridentata subsp. tridentata; assembly: GCA_021014915.2. Classification (NCBI taxonomy): domain Eukaryota; kingdom Viridiplantae; phylum Streptophyta; class Magnoliopsida; order Asterales; family Asteraceae; genus Artemisia; species Artemisia tridentata. The sequence continues at coordinate 213,342,647 of CP139508.1, read as the reverse complement.
TCCAAGACTTTTTATACATACAATCTTATCACTTAGATCTAACAAGTAACAAAGCAAACCATTTCTCCTTTCTTGCTGAAACCCACGGCCACAAGGAGATTTCAAGGAAGGATCCATCAATATTTGAAGATCAAGTCATAAACAAGTCCCATTTACACTCTTTGTTAGGGTTTGTGATAAAATCCCTAGGTTTCTTACATATTTCTCTTCAAATAACCTCAAATCTTCAAGTAAGCTTCAAGAACACCTTTTAATCTTTTCATACTTTCATTTGATCTATATTATGATGTAGTTTCAAGTATTAGTAGTTAAACATGAAACATACTTATGTTATATATACCACATCACACTTAAATAATCTCTAACAATAGATCCATAAGTTTTACTAGTAATCTCATAAAATCCAACATTGTTGGTGATGTTTAGGACCCCATGACACCCTAAGAAGGTGTATGGTAGGATTAGATTAGTTGTGGAGTTGATTGGAAGTGGTTTGATCAAGTTTGGAAATAGAAAAATCATTTTTACAAGCCCTAGAAAAGGGTCTGTCCAAAAACGTGTGATCTGGAAAACTCAGTAAATCAGGGGATGTTTTGGCTTAAATATTTAGAAATTACTTTCAAAAAAGAAACCGTGGGCGCTTGAATGAGTAAAAACCGACTTACGACGAAGGAGATATGATTTTTCTAAGTTAAACGACGAAAAACTATTTTCTGAAAAATGAGCTTGCTGTTTGCCGAGTTTCAAAGGACAAAACGAGGCATTGGACGTGATCTAGGATAGTCGACCTATTGGGAACATGTTAGTTCATGTTTATACGAAGCCGAGGATATAAAGAACGTAGAAAATGAGCTTGTAACGACCGAGATATACGCGTTTGAAACCCGACGATGCACTAACTATTTTGACAGCCTTATATGAAAATATTTTCAAAGTGTAAAAACTAGTGTTTTTACAGGACATAACATTGATAGCCGATTTTCTAATTAATCGAGAAGCGTATGATCAAAAGTTAAATAACACGACATTAAGATATTGTTACAAGCTTTTCAAAAACGTCAAGTTTACTAACACTTAATGTACAATATTTCACGACTAGTTTTGCAAGGCCATTTGGTCGTATTATTTTCACAAGTTAAGAAAAATAATCAACTACGACGAAAACACTACAATTACCGATAAACCACCACAAGAGGATCATGGAGTGTAGTTTCTACATATTTACACGAAAAGTAGTTTATATCTTAACGAGACGTCAAAAATGCATTTTTCGACGATAAACCTTATTTTCAAAATTAACGAGTGGTATCGATAACATACGAATTTGCATGTGTAGCATTGTATCATTGCTTACCTTAGATCATATCATTCATAATAGGTCGCAGTTAGAGACCGAGCCTCATCCCATCATATCTATTGTCATTGTTGCTCTTATATCAGGTGAGTTTTCATAGCCCCGTTTTCAATTAACTATTTGTTTTCTAAATTCTCGAGGGAGAATACATTGCACCATTTTAGTATATATACGGACCAAAGTATCAAACTCATTTACATTGCTTAAGTTACCATCATTGCCAAATTAAAGTCCCCTTTTATTTATCATGGACCGTTAATTGAGAGCAAGTGAAGGTGAGTGGATAGATCTATTGAGGGTGACGCCTTCATTCGGGTTGGTAGCGCCAACTAGTCATATGAACGCATTTCATTTCAATCATTCAGAGTGTTTGCCAAAACACTCATTTTGGGGCATTTATTTTAGTCTAGCTTTAGGGTCATAAGCTGAAGAGCTAATGTTTTATTTTTATGTGACATTTTTGTCATACACTTTATACTTATGGTTACCGTAGAAACCTTTCATTTATATAAACCTATGAACTCACCAACATTATTGTTGACCATTTTTAGCAATGTATTTTCAGGTAATTAAGGTATCACATGTTGGCTTGCATAAGGACATATCATGGAGTCGCGGAATCGACGCGTCTAACTTTATATTTTATGCACTTAACTATCGTTTGAACTGTATGAACTTATTTCCGCAAACTTGAAACATCTTTTGGGACCAACTTTTGTAAACTCTGAATGTTTTTTGTAATCAAACGATGTATTTTCTAAACGACACTTTAGGTCGTTCAATATAACTGTAACTGTGGTGCTATGATCAGTCATGCCCTCGGATGTTTCATTCCGCTGCAAGTCATGAATTTGGGGGTGTGACATTGTTGAAGTGAAATTTTCAAATTGCTGCTTGAGAAGAGTCTTTTGGGTCTTCTTGGTGGCTTCATTCCCACCATACCTTGCAACAATGGCCTCGAATAATGACTTGGCATCTTTGAACTTGCTGAAATTTAAAAGTTGATCATTTTGAAGGGTCATCATCAGCATACTTCTAGCAGTGAGGTCATTCTTCTTCTTTATTCTGTCTTCTACAGTTGTTGGGTTGGTCTGCAGAGTTGTCACCACCTTGCCCTCAACTGTTGATGTAGTGGTTGTGAGCTTGAAAGAGTTTCCATCTTCAATAATTTCCCAAAGTGTATAGTCTTGCACTTGGAAATACTGTTCTATTCTTAACCTCCATATATCAAACTCATTTCGCTTGAGCATTGGCAACTTTGCAGCAACATTCGTTTGAGCAGACTCCATGTCTATTTCTTCTTCTTCTAGATCAAAGATATCAGCCTGGCTCTGATACCAATTGAGAGGATTTTCGTGTGATACACTATTGAGGATGTTAGTCCTTTATAACGAGTGTATATGATACTTTGAGTGAATATGATTAAGTATGCGGAATCTACTTAACCATACTTAGAAGGATATTGGTTATGGAAATGGAACAGTAATGCTTTTGTGATGAACAATGTACACAGAAAGTATAACACCAAACGATTCAATATTATTGAGAATAATACAAGTGATCTTCACTATCACTAGGGTTACGAAACCTTGAATCTCTATTACAAAGAAAACTATTTTCTATTGTATTATATTAACTTAGTCACACACTCTTTTTCTAACATATGACTAACTCTCTATATATAATATCTAAGCACATGCACACTTGAGTATTCGACTACTTGCTAGTTTGTGTGTGTCAGTAGCTAAGATACAACGTGTTCTGCGATTACAACTTGTTGACTGATCACTTTGTCAAAAGATATTATCTAACGTATATACTTGACTTTTATACACAAAATATCTTTTTCATACTTATTTATCCAGCAGTAGTATACGCGACACTTATCCACTCAGCAGTAGAATGAGTCACTCCAACAGCAAAAACAAACAGCAATACCTTCTTTCTACTAGCAGTACTAACTTGACAGTTAGTACTGTTAGTTATAACTTGAGCAGACTTCAGATATATACTAGCAGTTAGTACTGTTAGTATATTCTTTTCAGCAGTACAAACCTTGTGAACATGTAATTCCCAATATTAATCTTCAGAACATTTAATTCCCAACAGGTGTGTTCAATTTCAGAGTAGTCGGGAAGGAAACCTCTAGCGTTTGGAGGAATGGGTGCAAAAGCTCTATAGAGACGGGTAAGAAGCATCCCATAAGGCATGGTGGTGGTACCCAAAACTGGAATATCGGCCATTCTCTTGGCGATATAATAGGCTAGGTTGAATGGTTGTTGGGTAGACACACAATAGAGCATGTAGCAAAGGCTTGCGTTTACATGATCCCTATTTCCTATGGTGCTTATGACGTTAGCTCTAAGAATCTCTTCAAACTTTTTAAATTGATGCCTAAGCTCGTTTAGATCCATGCCAAATGGATCTCGATCTACCTCTTTACCTTGACTTATCCTAGTGTGGGTGGTCACGAATAGTCTCTTTTGGAGTTAATGGTGTGTCGTACGGAGGCATACGATCAAGGTTGGAATCGAGGATCAACAATGACCATTTGTCTGAATAAAAGCAAGTTCCTTGACCCGGAACTCCTAAGACTTCCGCAAATTGGTCCAAAGAGATGTTGAATTGGGTGCAAAAGCTCTATAGAGACGGGTAAGAAGCATCCCGTAAGGCAATGGTTGACTTTGAAATGGACGTTTATGTAACCATTGTCATTTGAGCTAAGACCGACACTAGCATAGAATTCTAGTATGAATCGAGGAATTATAGGTTCATCGATGTCTAGAAGACAATCGAATTGGATGGCGGCTAGTTGTTCTCGGATAATGGTTCCTTCTAAGAATGAAGGGTCTACAGTTCTACCCTCTTGAACATAACATTTTTCTAAAGCCTTAAAGATTTTTTACTTGGTTGTCAGTGAGTCCTTTTGTCTTATTTTGTTTGGGTAGGTAATTGAGGGTTTCTTTGTAATCATAGTATGTCGCGGGAGGCATAATTATCCTAGACACGAAATTACATAGTTTAGTTAAAACTATCAAAAAAATACATATATAAATTTCTAGTATGTGCCTACATGGGGACAATGTGGAGGTGCGGTTATCTCGACTCCTTTTGATGCATGAAAATTTCGTTTATGCAAATGTTATAACGAAAACGAGAGATAACCCAGACGCTCCTACTTCAATGTAGCTACGATTGAATGTACCCGAAAATACATATTAGTTATGTATTCTCTTTAGCATTCAAGAGACATTATGCAAGTGATGTTTAAAACATAACGTTTTGTATTTGTATAAACAATGCGCAAAAACCGTTTTTCCTAGTCCTGAGAAGGTTTTTATAAAAATATCTCATGGGGTTTTTGATGAATTATGATAATGCCTTATGATATGCAATTCCTAACTAAGGAAAACAATATTTGTTATGCAATTCAGTAAATATGCTTCATGATTTTACAAGAAATATGCATAAACCCCAAGTTTTGATTTTGTGCATGAAATAGAAATCCTAGCTCAGATCAGGAATGTAGATATGGTTAGGATACTTACAGAGAGGTTAAAATCACAAATTGGTTGAAGGGGATGACCTAAATTGTGAGTTTGGTTTATTTTGAGTCGAGTTCCAGTAGCTTGTATGTTTTTGGGAATGTGATGCACAGTGCAGGGTGTTTGTTTAATATACTAAAAACTTACTCAGGCAGCCGCGGATCTGGCGGAACCAAAACAAGGGATCCGTCCTTGTTGTCGTTCGGTTCCGCGGGATCAGGCTTGGTTTTTGGTTTTTGTCGTGTTCGGTTAATCTAAGGTTCAAGCTAAGGTTTTATCTACTCACTAGGTTCCATTAGTCCTAAACCAAGTCTAAGAAGGTTAAAAGGTTCTCTCTTGAGCGGTTTAGTGAGGATGTTGGCAATATTATCTTCTGAGGATACTTTCTTGATTGAGATGTTTCGCTTTTGAACATTGTCGTAAAGGAAGTGGTGACGTATTTCTATGTGTTTGGTTCTAGTGTGTTGGACTGGATTTTTTATAAGGTCGATAGCTCCTTTGTTGTCGCAAAGAATGGGAATGTTGTTGAGTTCAATTCCATAGTCGACGAGAGCTTGTTTCATCCACAGTGCTTGTTGACACGCCTTTCCTGCAGACACGTACTCGGCTTCGGTTGTTGAAATTGCTAAAGCCGTTTGTTTCTTTGAGACCATGCAGTAAGACAGTGTCCAACAAAGGTACAAATACCACTTGTACTTTTTCTATCAACATAGTCACCAGCATGGTCTGAGTCGGCATACACTATGGTTCCAATTCCTATTCCTTTGGGATACCATAATCCTAAATGTGTAGTGCCTTTGATATATCTAAAATTACGTTTGACGGCTTCAAGATGGGATATTTTGGGATCTTCTTGAGAGCATGCACATAGACAAACACTAAATATAATGTCGGGTCTACTAGCCGTTAGATAGAGTAGACTACCAATAATTCCTCTATATTTAGGGCTATCTACGGATTCACATTCTTCATCCTTTGTGAGTTTGGTTTCAGAGGACATGGGTGTTTTCATAGGTTTAGAGTCTTCAAGACCAAATTTCTTAAGCATATCCTTGATATACTTAGATTGGTTAAAGAATATCCCATCTTCTAATTGTTTAATTTGAAGACCTAAGAAAAAGTTTAGTTCCCCCATCATACTCATTTCAAACTCGTCATGCATGATTTTTAAGAAATAATCGCATAACTTTTGACAAGTTTAACCGAATATAATGTCATCCACATATATCTGGACTATGATAATATGTGATCCCTTTTTCTTGGTGAAAAGAGTGTTGTCTACTAGGCCCATGGTATACTTATGGTCAACTAGGAAAGTCTTAAGTCGAGCATACCAAGCTTTTGGTGCTTGCTTAAGTCCGTATAAAGCCTTTTTAAGTTTATAGACGTGATTTGGTTTTTCAAAATTGGCAAAGCCGGGAGGTTGTGCAACGTACACTTCCTCATTAATAAAACCATTAAGAAATTCACTTTTGACATCCATTTGAAAAAGTTTGAAGTCATGTGCACATGCATATGCAAGTAGTATTCTAATTGACTCAAGCCTAGCGACGGGTGCAAATGTTTCGTCGTAATCTATACCTTCTTGTTGATTGTAGCCTTGAGCTACTAGCATAGCTTTGTTTCTAGATACTACCCCATTTTCATCCATTTTGTTCCTAAACACCAATTTTGTTCCTATTATGGTTTGACACTTAGGTTGAGGGACTAATGTCCAAACGTCATTTCTAACAAATTGATTAAGTTCTTCTTGCATTGCTACAACCCAAGATTCATCTTTTATGGCCTCATTTATATTTTTAGGCTCAATAGTTGAAACAAAACAAAAGAAATTACTTTGGTTTTGGACTTTTGATCTTAATGTTCTTTCATTAATTTCTCCTATGACATTGTCTAATGGATGACCTTTGGATTCTTTGATGTTGACTATTTCCATATCCACGGGTTCATCTTCTTTGTCATTTTCTTCATTTTCTTGGTTTTCAACCATTTGACTTTCAACTAAATCATCATCTACCAAAGGTGATGTCTTAGAGGGAGGTGTACTTTCGTCGAATGTTACGTTCAACGATTCCTCGACTCTTGAGGTTTCTTTGTTTAAGACAATGTATGCTTTACTATTTTGCGAGTATCCAAGGAATACACCTTCATAAGACTTTGGATTAAACTTGGTGAGATAATCCTTAGTGTTTAAAATGAAGCACTTGCTTCCAAAAAATCTAAAATATCCTAATGTAGGCTTTTTGCCTCTATATAACTCATATGGAGTCTTTTCCAAAAATGGTCTAATTAAGACTATTTAAGATGTATGTGGAAGTGTCGACGGCGTGACACCAAAACTTTTGAGGTATGTTTTGTTCATTTAACATTGTTCGACTCATTTCTTGAAGTGTTCTATTTTTACGTTCTACTACACCATTAGATTGAGGAGTTCGAGGAGCTGAGAAATTATGTGTTATGCCATTAGCATCACAAAAAGCTCCAAATTGAGTTTCGTTGTCGAATTCACGACCGTGGTCGGTTCTTATTGACACAATGCTATTTCTTATTTGATTTTGAATTTCCTTAATTAGAATTTCAAATTTGTCAAATGCTTCGTTTTTAGTTTTCAAAAACTTAGTCCAAGTATACCTAGAATAATCATCTACTATTACCAAAGTATAGAAGTTTCCTCCATAACTTTGTATAGCGGATGGACCAAACAAATCCATATGCAACAATTCTAGACACCTAGATGTAGACACCATGTTTTTAGCCTTATGGCTATTATGAACTTGTTTCCCAATTTTGCAAGCATCACAAAAGTGTTGGTCGTATTTCAACTTGGGTAGGTTCCTAACGAGTTCCTTAGATGATAAGGATTGGATTAGTCTCATATTGGCGTGACCTAAGCGTCTATGCCATAGAGTTGAGTTTTCGTCCAAGGAGGTGAGACAAAGTTTGTCTTTAGGTGTTTTCTCTAATTTCATAACGTATACGGTATTCTTTAAAACCTAAGTTATCTACATGAGCAACATCATCAATAGTGAGAGAGTCATGAGAGATTGTACCTTTTCCGATGATTTTACTTTTAAGCTTGCTACCAAACGTAACATTACCTCCGTCGTACACTTGGTAGGTTGAGAAAAGGCTTTTGTTTCCCGTCATGTGTCTTGAACACCCACTATCTTTAATCCACTCTTCCGGTTCTAACCCGACTTTCAAGCACACCTAAGTTAAAGAAAAACTCAAGCGTTTGGTCCCCAATATCTCATGGGTCCATTTGGGTTAATGTAACACCCCAACCCGATAAGGGTATAAGTATTACGTTATGGTGATATATCAAAGCAAACACAAGCATATGACTTAAATAATACAATTGAATTTCAAAGATTACAAAGGGAAAATCTGAAATACAAGGTTACATATGAGAACAACAATAAATTCTAAGTCTAAAAATGTAATCACTTCTAGTAATCTCTAATCCAGAATAGCTATCAAAGTATAGTCTTCTAAGTCCAAAGTACTCTCCACTCATAACCTAGCTTCCAACTAAAACCTGCCGCATGAAAAGAAAATGCGGCTGAGCTTAAAAAGCCCAGTGAACAAATATATATAAACGAAACCAAAAGATAAGGAACGAACATATAAAGTATGGTGCATTGGGAAAAGCATGAGGTATAAACAAATGGACATCAAAAGTAAGGAAAGGTCAGTAAATTACCACGAGCCCGAACACAAATCAAATCAAATATCATAGTAACCATGGAGTAGCTAACTCCCGAACATGTGAAAGACGTGTATTGCACACAAGCATCAGTCACCGAACATATCATGTAATATCATATAATATCCAATCAAATACAAATCGAACCTAGGATGCATCCATACGCCCCCGAACAATTATATTGGCCATAACAAATATAATGTGCACATATAATAATAAAAAATGGGATGGTGTGGAACATCACACAACCACACTAAAGTCATGCCATTGGTGCATCAATGACACGGCCATGTTACCTTCATGGCTAGGAAACGAATTTGGCTCGGGTATCAAATTGAAGGGTTCTAATGCCATATCATATCAAAGTTCATATTAAAGGTTCATATCAAAGGTTCGCAAGTTTATAGCAAGGATTAAGGTAAAGGTTCATAATCAAAGGTTCACAAATCTAAGGGAACATAGCAAAGGCATAGATCATATAAGAAAGCCATAATAAGAAGTCTCAGATCATAGGTATCATAATCAAACTAATATCAAAAGGATATGTACGAATCATGAGAAACCTTAAGAGATAGGGCCAGAATATATGTACCTTGAGTAATTGAAAAGCTGAATAAGGAAAAGATCACAGAATGGGAAATACTCCTTTTCAGAATCTACACATGATATAGTAGTAATTATTAATAGCTTGTTTTATAAGTTGTTTACTCATTAATGTTGTTCTTATTACATATTAAGGGCTTCTTTCCATTTTTAGTAACCTTCCTCCTTTGGTAACCTTCTAATTTTAGAAACTTTCTTCTTTTAGTAAATGGCCATAGATAGTAAGTTTATACTTTAGGGTTATAAATGACAATTAGTAAACTTAAGCTTTAATAATGACAATTTCATAGTTTAGGGTTTGTTGTGTCAATTTCCAAAGCTTAGGGTTTATATTGTAAATCTATTTCATAAATGACAAATTTGGCTTAGCCGATTTAACGAATCACTTTTAACGCATTTCCAATAAGTTAAGAGAAACACACCATTCATTACTTCACGACTCTAAAATAACACCGAGACACACCTTTATAACTTAACAATTCAAACGGGACATAACACCTTTTCAAAATCAGTTTGTGAACACATGTTTTACCCTCTCGAAATGCTCGCACAAGCACATCATTTTGACAACAACAATAACTAGACATCATGAGTTTAATGCATTACTTCCTCTAGGTCCCATTTACCCCACACACTCACACGTCTACATCCCTATACATCACACTTTCGACACTTCAAAATTTCCCGACAAATGCACCATTCGACATTAATTAAACAGAACCATGCGCATGCAATAACTAGACCAATGACAATCCTTTCTGTTCCTTCTTTAGTTCGAACCCCACTCGACCCATATGCCACTACAACAACCCATACATTATCCAAATTTAATCCTTGTTTTTGCAGCCAACTCGACACACTATAAACACATTGTCCATTTGTATTTCATGCAAGCACATGACCACCAATAGACCCCATGTAATACCAAAATTATTTCACACCCTTGACCAGATACAAGCTCGATTATAATGTAAAAATCACTTCACTCACACAAATATATAGCCCCACCTGATCGTGTATTCAAAGTACACCCACATGACTCTATACGTACAAAATCAATATGGAAATGCAATATTACTAGGCCTTCAACCACGTGATTCCCATGCATGCTCCATCCTCATTATTTTGGGTTCATTACCAGATTTCAGATCGCATGGTATATATCATATTAGAAAAAAAAGATTCGATCATAGACGTATATATATGAACGTTTCAAAGGATTCAATACAAAATAAGATCGACATTCATGAGTTTCGTAAATTTATGATTTTATGAGCTTCTTAATATGTCATTCGTATTACATATAAATGAGGCAACATTTGTACGATTATATAACTTGTTTTTATTTATAGGTATGCGTATTATGAGTATCGAAAGGATTTGAGATACCTCAAGGACGATTTAAAAAGGTCGGATCAAAGAACACAAGCACCGAGACTCAACCCCTTTCGAGCCAAAACCAAAACCACACTTGAGCCAAAACTTGCGGCTAGGACAATTCGAACATGAATCAGGGCCAAACTCTCATCGAACCAATATCTTCTACGAACCAATCCCATCGAACTAAACCACAAGTTAAACCTTCCAAGCCTTAGTTGAGATCTCAGTTTAACGAGAATAATGGGTCGGATTTTAGTGATGTTGTTGTGATATTAATGGCCACGGATGAAGAAGAAGGGAGATAAGCGTTCATATGAGAGAAAAAGGGAAATGTGAATATCATTTTAATATAAACGTGTGAGGAGGTTTTAAAATAGGCAAGTAGTTATCACTTTCTTTTTAGAATCCATTGACTTTCTTGCTTGCAATTCACATTTTATAATTAATGACGTATCAACTCGTTTTTGTTTTCTTCTTATATTGTTGAAACGGTTAAGAGGTGAATACCATTTTAATAGGAGCGTGTAAGGAGATTTAAACTAGGAAAGTATCAATCAAAATTATGGGATGATTGATTTGGTGATTATGTCGAGATTATGGGTGTGATTCAGTCGATATTATGTGAGGTGATAAGAAGATAATTATCAACTACATTGTTTCCATAATTAGAATTTAAAAAGTGTGTGCACAAAATTTATGAATCGGTCCATACATCTTTTAGTCGTGTGAGATTATTTGTTCTTTAGGATATATAAGTGTCCTTTTCATATTTGTATCAGTTTAGGGATTACGTAATTTTTTTATTATGAGGTAAGTTTATATTCATCTAATTAGTTTATTATAAACTTAGGTAATTTCATAATTCTTATATTTGCTTAGTTATCGTAAAATTTAATTTAGAGGGGTAATTTGGAGAAATTCAAATGATGAGAAAATGAGGGTTTTACAACTCTTCCCCTCTTAAAAGAAAATTTTCGTCCGCGAAATTTGAGTAGACCGATCAGATGGAAATGTATCGAATCGCAAGAGATGTGTGGATGACATATACTTAAAATTCTTCCATTTCTCAAGTAGCCTGATTTCAGTATAGTCCTTCCAAAGGCTTCTCACAATCGGACAGATCTTGTTTCTCATAATTCATAGCCTCATATCTTTATCCAGAGTAGATCATAATGAATCAGATTCGACGAAAATGAAACGTATATGTAAGAGATGGTAGGCTTAACATATAGAACGCATACGGATAGAAGACGGATTAGATAATTCTATCAAACGGTAGAGAGCTCTTCAATGAAGCTTAAGATTCTTAACGGATGTGCCAAGGTCAACAAAATGCATGACGAGAGTTCAAACTTATCAAAATGTCTAACGATGAAGGTAGAATGTTCGCACAGGTAGCATGCACCTAAGGTCTTACTAATCGAGGGTAATCTTCATTAAATGTTAAAAATCTAAAACTTCTCAGGCACTCCTCGAAATATCCTATGTTCACAATAAAGGTACGTTATATGATGTAAGTATTATCACGTTGGCCAGACGTCATAATACTAGCATCATATAAATATGCTCTCATGATGACCATACTTTATCTCAAGTCGTGAAATAAGCAACTTATCTTAACCACCTAACAGTCCTTCTATCCCCTAGGGTTGGTCCGAATCGATCATCATTATGAATTCAAAATCAAAGAAACAGAACGTACAAATAACGTAACGGAATTAGTAAGCATCAAATGAAACATGTCGTCAAAAGCGTCAGGTCTTCCACAATTCATCAAAATTCTCATATCAAAACCGTCATCCAACATACGCAGAATGAACACAGAACGGAAATACTAAAAGAGAACTTAAATCATTCAAAGGATCTTATCCTCAGTTAACGGAAGCTTGAGTGGTTAAGCAGAAGTGAATGACGTCATCAATAACTTCATCCTTCATAGAATCAACTCATCCAAACACAAAGGTTTGTTTCAAAATTCATCTATTCAAATACAAAATTTCAAAATTTCTTCCAAGTCCGAGTAGTCTGTCTACGCTTGTCCATCTGATCATACGGTGAGAAGGGATTATAAACTTGAGTCTGGTCCCTCAAGCCTTCGGCACCTCTTCTTGAAACTGTGGTGTAGTAACTTGAATCTCTGACATGATCACTGTGCATCTTTCCATCTGCAAATCTGCTTCTGCTATCAATTCATCTTAGTACAACTAAAATGAATAGAAAAGCAAGACTGCGTGTCTCTGACAGGTCTTCTAGCACAGCTCAAAATTCGCCAACTCGATTATATTCTCCTTCTATGTTTGCCACCACGTTTGTCTTGCAAGAAGTGTTATCCAATCTTCAAGGTAACACCGCCGCTGTCGTCTCCAGGTTATGAGTTGAATGGTCCGTCTCCTATGGTCTGGTTGCCTTGATGCCTGAACTGTGATCTCCACGTGCTGCATGAGGTATAATCGAGTCCCATCTCAGTTTCTCTATTCTTCGTATATGCTTCTTCCATGGTAACGCCTGTCGCGAACATCTTCTACTACTCTTCTACATGGTCTCTAACTCCGATAACGGTCTTCAATCTTGGTCCTTCCTGTGGGAAACTCTGTCTTCACAGGATACATGGTAGTGTTGTCTATTACGATCTTTGAACGCCAATCAAAGTTTCTCTTCCAGAACAAAGGGTCATTCTGACTCAATACTAAAATAATCTCTATGTTCCTCTTTCGTCTCTGAACACAACATAATGTCATGCTATGACAATTTGTCCAAACATTCGTGACAACATAATTTCATCAGATGCATAAGAATAGTTGACATATTAGCCAATACAATTGGCATCATTAAAGCTCATAATGATTATAACGAGTACAAAAGTAGCTTCAGGAATCATCTTAGGGAAAACTGTACATACACTTCACATCACTTTCCTTCTCCTTCATGAATAAAACTGAATACTTCACGGAGGTTACTCTTGGTTAGTTAACCCCCTTCTTAGAAGTTCTTGTGGTTGTTTCATCAGTCCTTCAAATCCAAAAAGAGGCCATCTGATACGGAGTTTCAAAGGTAGGCCAAATCAATCATTGATGCGCGGAAAAATGGATAACGATTACGGATAGTGATACGGTTAAGTTCACGATAGTCTACACACCGTCGCATACTTCTCTATTTCTTCTTCATAAGCCAACAGGAGCATCCCAAGAGAAACACTAGGGTGAACAAAATCATATTCCATCTGCTCTTTCAACTTCTATGGCACAATGGTTTCGTCAACTAAGATCAGTTCAGTGTCAACCTTACTTCCTAAGCAGGGGGAAGTCAAGAGATTCAACAGAGAACACCGGAAAATTTCTGTACAACAAAATGCTTCCAATGCTAGAGTTTTTCCGAGTGTGGATACTAATAGGTGTCAGGAGAAACTTGACAATCAAATGAGATCGGAGTCTGTACTTCCATAGCAGCATTACTCTTAACAGATTTAAGTAGTTGAGAGTCATCAAAACAAAAGTAGAATGAAGTAGATTGTTAAAGGTCACATATCGGATATGTTAGTCTATGGTAGCTTTATGAGGAGCCAACCAATCCATAACCAAAAGACCTCAAAATCAAATATATAAAAAGTAAACGGATTCATAACACGAATACAGTCGTCAACCAGACGGATAGTTCATATATCAAAGTCAAGTACATGGTTCATCATAGTGTTGAGATAGATTAGCGAACCGTTCAAGGTGTTGGAATTCTATTTAGCTTCTTAGCATAAGTGGCAGGTAGGGTGTGTATCATCGGTAACACGAACATCGTATAACTGTCAAAAAGTGAGGTGTATGGAATATCAGTTATCAGCATCATCATGCTTAGTTAACAAATCTACACTGAGATAGTATTTACCTTCCAAAGGAACTGATCGGCAAGCAAAGTTCATCATTCGAAGGGAGGGAACAATTCTCCATATATGTGGTTAATAATTACCAGAGTTCTCATAGGAGTAGTAATGGATTATGCAGATTTAAGTAGTATCAGATGATACATTTCATATCCGACATGAGTAATGAATTCATAGAATGTGTCAAACACATTATGGTTGAATGACCTTCGGGATGGTCAGAGAGGTATCAAATTGTTTATCAAACAAATCGGAGATGGAGATCAGAATCAGGAAGTGAAACTTAAATGGTGTAAGGTATCCATGTAGTTCCCGAGGTATTCCAAACTTACTTAGTTACTAAGCTTAGGTTGCAAAACTTTCTAATCTCCGAATCAAAGTTCTTATAAGACATAGCTAAAGGCAGAGGCACAAATCAGAGTGATGCGAAAGCAATGCTACTTACAAAGATGTCCTAGTCTACCCATTCCTCACCGGTAATAACTTAAGTTCCTATGGGGAAACCCTAAAGCAAATTCTCAAAGGTTGTCTTATGAGCGCCTACAATGGAAACTTAATGGTCCAAACTTCACAGGTCAAGGTTTAATGTACTACAAGTCGTAGCCTGTTCTCTGATACCATAATTTTAACACCCCAACCCGATAAGGGTAGAAGTATTACATTATGGTGACATATCAAAGCAAACATAAGCATATGACTTAAATAATACAATTGAATTTCAAAGGTTACAAAGGGAAAATCTGAAATACAAGGTTACATATGAGAACAAAAATAAATTCTAACTCTAAAAATGTAATCACTTCTAGTCATCTCTAATCCAGAATAGCTATCAAAGTATAGTCTTCTAAGTCCAAAGTACTCTCCACTCATAACCCAGCTTCCAACTAAAACCTGCCGCATGAAAAGAAAATGCGGCTGAGCTTAAAAAGCCCAGTGAACAGATATATATGAACAAACGAAACCAAAAGATAAGGAACGAACATATAAAGTATGGTGCATTGGGAAAAGCATGAGGTATAAACAAATGGATATCAAAAGTAAGGAAAGGTCAGTAATCTACCACGATCCCGAACACAAATCAAATCAAATATCATAGTAACCATGGAGTAGCTAACTCCCGAACATGTGAAAGATGTGTATTGCACACAATCATCAGTCACCGAACATATCATGTAATATCATATCATATCCAATCAAATACAAATCGAACCTAGGATGCATCCATACGCCCCCGAACAATCATATTGGCCATAACAAATATAATGTGCACATATAATAATAAAAAATGGGACGGTGTGGAACATCACTCAACCACACTAAAGTCATGCCATTGGTGTATCAATGACACGGCCATGTTACCTTCATGGCTAGGAAGCGAACTTGGCTCGGGTATCAAACTGAAGGGTTCTAATGTCATATCATATCAAATTTCATATTAAAGGTTCATATCAAAGGTTCATAAGTTTATAGCAAGGATTAAAGTAAAGGTTCATAATCAAAGGTTCACAAATCTAAGGGAACATAGCAAAGGCATAGATCATATAAGAAAGCCATAATAAGAAGGCTCAGATCATAGGCATCATAATCAAACTAATATCAAAAGGATATGTACGAATCATGAGAAACCTTAAGAGATAGGGCCAGACGTCGTAATACTAGCATCATATAAATATGCTCTCATGATGACCATACTTTATCTCAAGTCGTGAAATAAGAAACTTATCTTAACCACCTAACAGTCCTTCTATCCCCTAGGGTTGGTCCGAATCGATCATCATTACGAATTCAAAATCAGAGAAACAGAATGTACAAATAACATAACGGAATTAGTAAGCATCAAATGAAACATGTCGTCAAAAGCGTCAGGTCTTCCACAATTCATCAAAATTCTCATATCAAAACCGTCATCCAACATACACAGAATGAACACAAAACGGAAATACTAAAAGAGAACTTAAATCATTCAAAGGATCTTATCCTCAGTTAACGAAAACTTGAGTGGTTAAACAGAAGTGAATGACGTCATCAATATCATAGAATCAACTCATCTAAACACAAAGGTTTGTTTCAAAATTCGTCTATTCAAATACAAAATTTCAAAATTTCTTCCAAGTCCGAGTAGTCTGTCTACGCTTGTCCATCTGATCATACGGTGAGAAGGGATTATAAACTTGAGTCTGGTCCCTCAAGCCTTCGGCACCTCTTCTTGAAACTGTGGTGTAGTAACGTGAATCTCTGACATGATCACTGTGCATCTTTCCATCTGCAAATCTGCTTCTGCTATCAATTCCTCTTAGTACAACTAAAATGAATTAAAAAGAAAGACTGCATGTCTCTGACAGGTCTTCTAGCACAACTAAAAATTATCAACTATATTGTTTCCATAATTCGAATTTAAAAAGTGTGTGCACAAAATTTATTAACCGGTCCATACATCTTTTAGTCGTGTGAGATTATTTGTTCTTTAGGAAACCCAAAACTAAGCCCATCACCCTTATACATTTTTCTTCTCTCTTTTCTTTCTTCCTTTGTTACCCGATCACAAACCTACTCACAAAAACACGTCCTATCTTCAAATTATCAAACGTAACATATACATGTGTTTACACCATCATGATCACCACCCAATGAACAACCATTGTGCAAAATCCCAGCTTGAATGTCGAATATTACCACAGTAACTAAGGTCATTTTGTTTGTCCCTTATTCGACCTATACGTGTAGGAATAAAGTGCAAAACTCAACCAAAACGTTTCCCCATTTTTCCTACGATCTTCTAAGAGCCTTTCTAACATACATGGACGTATAGAATGGTGTTAGAACCACAGAGGACCAATGTGGTACGATTGTTTCATATTTTGAACCCGATTGAAAAGAAAACGTGTGTATATGTGCACACAAGCCAAAGTATGATTATACTACTTACCAAATCCTTCCTAGGATCTTACAAGATCAGCATAAGATCACAAAAGTACTCCTAACCTACTGTTACCTCCACAGTGACCATCTATCATTGCTATGAAGTCAAAAAGTCAAAATGTGGGTGTGTATACTACCTCTATATAATTCACTTCACATGGCAGCCTATTCTACTTGACACACTCTTCTTTCACATTCCCTAACAACCTTAAAATCTCAGAAATCATTGTCTCTCATCTAGGAAGCATATCGGGTAAGAAATAAATACGTAAAAACGTATTCGAACTCAACAAGCTTACTGCCTTTTTTCCTTGTGCTACCATTCGAACCTCACTGCTCCATCACCACCTTTCTAAGGGTGTGGTATGTGTTTATAATCTCTTTTCTATATCTTTTACCACGTTAAGTTATAAATTCATGCATGACATGTACATATTCGAACGTATAAATGTTTCCATTTTATATGTCACGTTAAAATGAAGTAAGAAGACTTCATGTAACCATCCACATCACACTTAGAACCAATCTAGATCACCTATAATCATGAACTTATCTCATGCATTGCATTGCTTTTTGAACGCATAATAACTATATTTTACATACGCATTTAGAATGTATAGAATCATGAAAATGTCGAACATGGAACTATATAAGTGACGAACGAACACATAACAAAGCACTATATACTCTTCTTTCAACCTTACAAGTCACAGAACACTTAACATTGACCCACGGATACTATGAATCCCACGTTGGATTTATAAGTGAAAGAACTAAAAATTTAACTAAGTCTTTTATATTTATAACGTGCCAAGTCGCTGATGAAGCGAAAAGTGTACCGCTTTTAAGGGGTCATTTAAGCCCTAAATCGTATTTATTTGATCAAATATCGCCCTAAATCGTTCCTTTTGTCATTTTAGGTACTTTTGAGGAGAAATCTGGAAAAGGAGGCATTTTGGACGTTTTTGGAGCATAAAGTGAAGAAAACGGCAAAGTCTCAAAAATCGGCTGAAAGTCACCTTTGACGGCGTCACATTTAACCCCAGACGGCGTCATGCCTTGGCAAGAAAAGTTGGACGTGAAATTTACTCATGACGGGCCAGTGAAAATAGCATGTGAATTCTGACGGCGTCACGCTTTAACTTGATCAAGGGCGTCACGGCTTAAATCCGAAGGGGACGGCGTCA
Source organism: Artemisia tridentata subsp. tridentata (assembly GCA_021014915.2). Taxonomy (NCBI): domain Eukaryota; kingdom Viridiplantae; phylum Streptophyta; class Magnoliopsida; order Asterales; family Asteraceae; genus Artemisia; species Artemisia tridentata. The sequence continues at coordinate 213,324,082 of CP139508.1, read as the reverse complement.
CGTTCAAGGTTCGACGGCGTCAAGCCTTGATAAGCCAGAATGGAATTTTGAAGAGCTAAAGAGGGACGGCGTCAAGAAGGTCATCCGGGAACCCTAAAAGCGGCGAGGTGACGGCGTCACACTCCATAAGGTGACGCCGTCAGATCCAAAAATCTATATATAGTTTTCTAATTTTTTGTCATTAAAGGAGAGCTTAGTGTGTGGAATTTTGGGAGAAAACCCTAAGACGAATTCAGCTTCTTTTTCAAGGCTTTTTGCCTTGAGATCTTCCATGTTACATTGAAAGATAAGTTATCAATTAATCATTCAATATGTCTATGTGTTGTTTGATTCTATCTTATTCTTGTCTTTTGTTTAACATGTTAGGCTAAATTTATCTTGTGTTTGCTTAGATCTAATGAAACCTAGCTATTGATTATTGGTTATTATTGTGTTGTTAGTTGTATTGGATGATTGTTTATCTATGTTAGGCTTAAGAAAACTGGCTAACTTCCTATTCGGTAACTTGCTTGAACGTCTTAAGAAACATGAACCAAATGCGTACTAAAGGTTTTTATGGTTGTATTTAATGCACAAGCGAATTCTAGTGATCCCATGTTAGGAGCTTCCTAGCCGGCTCGACATAGGAGTGAAGTAGGAGCTTGTAGAGTTGGGGAAGTAAGTACGCCACCCCACGAATGGTATTAAGGAATACACCCGTCATCCACGCAACTAATACACACTAATTAACCGGTAAAAGATAGTTAGGGAGTAAGGAAATCTAAGTAAACACATTTCTCTACACATAAGTTTCTCACCACATTTTCATTTTTGTTATTTTATTTTATTTGCATTCGTAGTAATTTGGGTTAGTTGACTAGCAACTAATTCCGCCCACTCCTTCAAACCCGAGATTTTACTTGCTTTCATAAAAATTATAAAAACATAAAAAAAGAATCTTCCTCAACCCTTAGACCTAATTAGAGTAGTCTTTCACACCTAACGAACACTATTCCCTGTGGAGAACGATCAATCCCCCGTACTTACCACTACACTATACTACATCGGTCAGGTACACTGCCTGGTGGGGTTGTAAGCCTCTTGAGATCCCTCGAGAGGTAAAACCTGTTGTAAGGTTACAAAACCACGCATCAAGTTTTTGGCGCCGCTGCCGGGGAATAGTTATTGTTTAGGTTGAATTTTTATTTCTATTAGGTCTACTCACTAGATTCCTTTCTAGTGAGATTTTTATTTTATTTTTCTAGATTTTCTTTAGTCTATCTATTTTCTTCGTGTCTTTGTTCGTAACCATTACCGTCCGACATCATGGAAGATGGTAATATCCTTAACCCCCACAACCCACCACCACAACAACCATCACCACCTCCTAGAGCCCGTACTTTAGGAGAGTATTCCCGTCCTAGCCACCATGGCTATCGAAACACCATTGAGCTCACTCAAGGAGCCAATATCACACCCTTGCGATCCGACACCATCCGGTTGGTGCAAAGCGGATGCGCATTCCATGGACTTCGTTCTGAAGATCCTAATCAACATCTCAAGGACTTTCTTAAAATCGTTGATTCTATAGACCTTGATGTTGCCACTCGAGAGACGACCCGATTGCGTCTCTTCCAATTCTCTTTGCGGGACCAAGCTAGTCAGTGGCTAGAACGTCAACCCGAAGGATCCATCACCTCTTGGGATGATCTCACCACTCGTTTCCTTGCTCAGTTTTTCCCACCGGGAAGAACTACCAAGCTAAGGAATGATATCTTGATGTTCCAACAACGTCAAGGCGAAACTCTCTACGAGGCATGGACTCGATTCAAGGACTTACTCCAAAAAGTCCCTCACCATGGCATAGAACTTTGGCTCCAAGTCCAAATCTTCTATGACCATATCAATCTCTCCACGAGGCAAACCATTGACCAATCGGCCGGTGGAAAGCTACGTGATCTAAGTGCGGAACAATCATGGGCTCTCCTAGAGGATCTTGCTCTTTATGACAACGAAAGTTGGAGTGATCCCCGTGATTTGAATAAAACGGTCAAGGCAATATCTTTGCCTTTGAACAATTCAAGCACTTCCGACCGTAGGATCATAGAACTTGAAGACCAAGTCAAGTTTCTCATGAAATCCTACGAGGCTCCTAAACTTTCAAACCAAGTGAACAAAATCACTTCTTCATGTGAATTATGTAGTGGTCCCCACGACACTCGTGATTGCATGGAACTCCCCGAACAAGCTTCTGTGGACTACGCATCCTCGCGTACCGACGGAGCGGGAGACAAGTGGTACACTTTCAAACCCGAGCCAAACCCTTATGGTGATTCATACAACCCCTCATGGAAAAATCACCCGAACCTTAGGTGGAAACAAAACCAAAACACACAACAAACCAATTCTTCCAACCCACCTAATCGTTTCCAATCAAGCGGTTCCAACTCGAACCGTACTTCCAACAACAATCCTTCCGGCAATGGTAGTACCAATAACTTTGAAGGATTGATTTCCCAATTTATGGCATCTCAAGAAGCTCGGATAGCTAGATTCGAGACCGAATTCAATCAACAACAAACAGAGATGACCAACAAAATTGACAACTTGTTGAAAGCCCTCAATAACCAAGTGCTATCACCTCCACATAAGGACGCTAGGAACACAAATAGCGGACCCCAAGTAAAAGACCCCTCTTCATCCAAACACGTCCACTTTGTCAACATTGTCACTATTAAACCAATTGATAGGAATGAGGATAATAGTGAACCTAAGGATGAGGATAAGAAAGTCGAGGTTGATAAGGAAGTTAGGACAAGTGAGATTGAAAAAGTAGATGATGATGAGGACTACTTCAATAGGCTACCCACTAAGGAAGAGCGCGCATATCATACAAACTTATTCGATGACCCCGAGACACCATACTTCCTAGGTAGACCAATCATAGAAATAGGCGACCCTTCTAATCTCAACATACCATGCAACATCGGACATTTTCATGTGTGGAAAACCTACATCGACCTTAGATCACCCATAAACATCATGACTAGAGCCCACTACAACTTGATAATGAAGAATCAACTTGGGTATAGGATGTTTCCTGACAATGGTTGGATGAGTAACTTCACAGGAAGGGTTAAGGGATTACCGGTTTATGTAGGAAACTTCACCTATGTCACCGACTTTGTAATTGTAGAAGATATCCGCCCAATAGTCGATGCATCCTTGACTCAAGTGGTTTTTGGAAAACCGTTTGTTGAGGTCTCTAGAATGACTTATGAACCTTCCTTAGGGATAGTTAGATTTAAGGATGAGACCGATGAAGTAAACTACCAAATGCCCTATAAGATAGAACAATTCCAACACTTGTCAAATGTTGAAAAGGAGCTCAAACAAGCGGTCTACTATAGGAATGATGAGGATAGAAGTAAAGGAGTAGACTATGTTATGGAAAGGATATTCGATTTCTACAAGGATTGTTTGAAATTAGGACCGGAATATAAAACCGGGAAGGAGAATGGCCTAGGAACCGTGACCGATGATGGAGTCACGTAATGTACGTGACTTTGAGTCTAGCTACAAGACTCGTTAATAAAGAAAAGCGCTTCTTGGGAGGCAACCCAAGCTTTATTTGTTTTATTTGCTTTGTGTGTTTATTAGTTTGATTGTTTGATTTTATTTGTTTCCGTATGTGTGTTTAATTTTTATTGTTATGGATTCATGTTCAAAACTAAATTGTGAAAATGCTTTATTTTGTTTTTAACTTCGTCTTAACTACATATAAATGTATTTTGCAAAAGATAAGTGTAAGGGAAATCTAAATCGGTTTATTAGAACACAAATTAACATGAATCATAATAATAATAAATTAACATACATATTCGTATTTGTTTGAGTCAAATGCTTGTATCGAGTCATAATGATGTTCTGCAGGATTTCCAGGAAGTAAGGAAAAGGTTTTTCCAGAAATTTTCCGGAAACTTAAAATGAAAATTTTTGTCAGGTCATTTCTGACGGCGTCAGGGTTTATAACCTGACGGCGTCAGATTTAATTTCCAGAAATTTTTGAAAGTTTTGTTTTTAAAAAGTTTTTATTAAAATCTCCAACTTATAATCTCCAGGAATCTGCAAAGTTATCATTCCACAAGCATTATATCCTTATATATAGATTTTATCCCGCCGATGTTATGCAGGTTTTCGTGTTTGTTTTCTCAGGTTTAACAGGTTATTTTGGACAAGGAAATGTTTTGAATCAAGCTTATGGCGATGCATTAGTCATGGAGCTTCAACATTCTCTTTGGAGGGAGATCTAACCGTGTAATTTCATTATCCACCGAGCGAATCAGGGGAGTATTTGATTTCATTCTTTTACTTTTTGCTTTTACATCTTGTTATTTGAACATTGGGGACAATGTTCATCTTAAGTGTAAGGGGAGGGTAAAAGTACGATTTTAGAGAATGCCATTGCGCTTGATTTTTGTTTGTTTAATAGTAGATGTCTAATAAAACTGAGATAAATACCTGTTAGGGCAATTTTAATGCCAAATTTAAAATTTTTTACAACATATAGGAGTGAAACTTTGATCTTAATGAGCGTCTCACGGATAGGAGTTATATGACTAGCACAAAAACCGTACCACTAAAAAATTTTCCACCCCAAATATGTGAGGTTTGCCCCTAGAATTGGTAGGAAAAGCATTTATGCTATGATGTGTGTACCGGTAGCACTTAGATTCTAGAACTTGCGTTAGGACCATTCCAAGGCCACAAGTGAGACTACATTCGTGTAGTTAGATTTACTACATGATAAGAGGCATTAGGATTAACCCATTGTTTTACACCTGTGTTTCTGTTATAATTACATTGGCTACATTGGTCAAGTAATTCTCCCACACCCTTTGCGTTGTACTCATTTTTAGTACACGATACCCCTAGTACACCCCTCAGAGCCTATCTTTTCGTTTCGACCTTTAAGCATTTTACTTAAAGGAAGAATTTGTTACACCCCACTAAAATGTACACCCAAATCGCCTTAGCCCACCTTGTATGCACTCATTTTTAGTGCATTATTGTTACAACATTTGTTTAAACCCAAGTTAATTTTCTAGTTGATTACATGGTTGCTAAGTCGAGTCATATCCTTGTACATATTGTTTTGGGACGATTGGGACTCATGGGTAAAGTACTAGTGTAATGGAGTAATGGGGAAGAACATCATTTATTACCCCCATATGTGCTAAATGTTTTAAAAGTACTCCAAGTTTTTCAATTATCTTAATTCGAGTCATTAGATTAGTATTTGTAAAGTTATGTAAAAATTCAAGTGTAAGGGGAATGCAATGCCCCTATGATGTATTATTTTGGATGGTAGGGCAAAAGTGTATGCAAAAAAAAAAAAAAAAAAAAAAAAATCAAGAAAAACACAAAAAAAAAATGAGAAAATGAAAAATAGAAAAAACATACGGACTACCATCCCGTTTCATTTTATGTTTATTTTATGTTTATGTTTTGTTATTTTCTTTCATTAGCTTAAGATCGAGTCTAGTCTTGGCTTAGCAACATTGTATAGTACATGTAATTGATCAAGATTTTTAACTCGCCACCAGTAAAATATCCCTTATCCAACAAAACCGTGTTTTCCTTTTCCCTACACCTTACGTTCTAACCCATTTAAAAGCCCTCTTTGATAGTTTATCTTTGGTGCTTACGCCTAGTGGAGGAGGTTTTCGATCCTTTCCCAAGCCTATGGTAATCTATTTGCTATGACAGGTAGTGAGAGATAATATCCGTTTTCATTTATGAGATTTATTTTGATGACACTTGAGAGATGTGAGTATCTAAACACTACTTGTGAGGTGCTAGTTTATAATCTCCGTGCTTATTATGATTGAAGTGGAACGAATATTTGTTGTAATTACTTTTATGTTAGCATTAAATGACCCTTAACTTGTATTTTGATTGGAATAAAAGCGCATTTGCTTGAGGACAAGCAAATCTCAAGTGTAAGGGTATTTGATGAAGCGAAAAGTGTACCGCTTTTAAGGGGTCATTTAAGCCCTAAATCGTATTTATTTGATCAAATATCGCCCTAAATCGTTCCTTTTGTCATTTTAGGTACTTTTGAGGAGAAATCTGGAAAAGGAGGCATTTTGGACGTTTTTGGAGCATAAAGTGAAGAAAACGGCAAAGTCTCAAAAATCGGCTGAAAGTCACCTTTGACGGCGTCACATTTAACCCCAGACGGCGTCATGCCTTGGCAAGAAAAGTTGGACGTGAAATTTACTCATGACGGGCCAGTGAAAATAGCATGTGAATTCTGACGGCGTCACGCTTTAACTTGATCAAGGGCGTCACGGCTTAAATCCGAAGGGGACGGCGTCACGTTCAAGGTTCGACGGCGTCAAGCCTTGATAAGCCAGAATGGAATTTTGAAGAGCTAAAGAGGGACGGCGTCAAGAAGGTCATCCGGGAACCCTAAAAGCGGCGAGGTGACGGCGTCACACTCCATAAGGTGACGCCGTCAGATCCAAAAATCTATATATAGTTTTCTAATTTTTTGTCATTAAAGGAGAGCTTAGTGTGTGGAATTTTGGGAGAAAACCCTAAGACGAATTCAGCTTCTTTTTCAAGGCTTTTTGCCTTGAGATCTTCCATGTTACATTGAAAGATAAGTTATCAATTAATCATTCAATATGTCTATGTGTTGTTTGATTCTATCTTATTCTTGTCTTTTGTTTAACATGTTAGGCTAAATTTATCTTGTGTTTGCTTAGATCTAATGAAACCTAGCTATTGATTATTGGTTATTATTGTGTTGTTAGTTGTATTGGATGATTGTTTATCTATGTTAGGCTTAAGAAAACTGGCTAACTTCCTATTCGGTAACTTGCTTGAACGTCTTAAGAAACATGAACCAAATGCGTACTAAAGGTTTTTATGGTTGTATTTAATGCACAAGCGAATTCTAGTGATCCCATGTTAGGAGCTTCCTAGCCGGCTCGACATAGGAGTGAAGTAGGAGCTTGTAGAGTTGGGGAAGTAAGTACGCCACCCCACGAATGGTATTAAGGAATACACCCGTCATCCACGCAACTAATACACACTAATTAACCGGTAAAAGATAGTTAGGGAGTAAGGAAATCTAAGTAAACACATTTCTCTACACATAAGTTTCTCACCACATTTTCATTTTTTGTTATTTTATTTTATTTGCATTCGTAGTAATTTGGGTTAGTTGACTAGCAACTAATTCCGCCCACTCCTTCAAACCCGAGATTTTACTTGCTTTCATAAAAATTATAAAAACATAAAAAAAGAATCTTCCTCAACCCTTAGACCTAATTAGAGTAGTCTTTCACACCTAACGAACACTATTCCCTGTGGAGAACGATCAATCCCCCGTACTTACCACTACACTATACTACATCGGTCAGGTACACTGCCTGGTGGGGTTGTAAGCCTCTTGAGATCCCTCGAGAGGTAAAACCTGTTGTAAGGTTACAAAACCACGCATCAGTCGCCTAGTAAACACGTATATTTTTTTGTAAATTCGACATACGACCCATGTATTTCTTTACATGACTCATTTAACCACCCAACGAGCTACATTTTGCATTTTTATCACAAGTCCCCAATTTGACATTTTTATTTAGGCAAAGTGTTTCACAAAAATCATTTTCGAAAAACCTTTGAAACATAACGAATGGGCTCAAAGCCCAACTTGCTGTTTTAATAAGCTACTGATAAGCTAGTGTCATGGCACTTTTGGAATAAGCTTTTGGCGTAAAAATAAGTTATTTTGATAATCCAAAACCCTCCCAAGACCCATGGGTTAATATGTGTTAACGGGCCACTAAAATGGATCGTTAAAGTCCAATAATAGTTAAAATAAACAAATGGCCTAATAAGCAGTTGGAAATCACTTAAATAAGCAATAGGAAAAATCGCCATATTTTTTCCAACATTTTTGACATTTTTGGACTAAAAATGTAACGCAATCTAACTAGAAGGACCAAAATTGCCAAACCGAGAAACATGTCAACTGAAACCATGAAAACAGTTTATATAGGATATAAATTGACATAGTAATAAATTTCAAGCCTTATATGTACATATGGATAAGTTTTGGACTATTTATGGACTTTGGACTTAACGAAAGACTAACGGCGTAACGCAAATACAGTTAGGGTAAAAAGTGTAAAACCTGGAAAAGAACATGGGCCTACTGTTTTCACTTGAAATTCTTATTTCATTTTCCATTTTTCGTCTCGTCATCACATCATATGCATATTTGTACATTTCATTTACGTATATTTAACTTTCGTTAATTACTATAACGAGAAACGTTACGAGTTAATGTACGCATTCATTCATTCATATAGAGAATAACCTTACGGGTTAATTGACATAAAGTCAAGATCATCATGTATATGAATCCTTATTTTGAATTGCAAGCATTTCAAGCATAACTCATTCGCACTTAACGATCAAATCGTTATTCACCACCCGTTATTCATCATCTATTACTCATTTCACATCCACCACTAGTAATTGGTCAGATTCTCAGACATTTACATTTACCAGGTTCCGTACTGAATTCAATATCATAATCAACCTTGAAATTTCTTTCACCATCACTAGTAACGCTTAAGGTGAGTTTCATAGCCCCTATTTTTATACATTTTGAACTACTTTTGGGGGAGATACATGCTCAAACTATATTTATTTACTTATACAAATACTTTAGAAACTTTCACGGATTACTGTGAGTCATAGCCCCACTTTTACTTGTTTAATTACTTTATGAACTCTTTGGGGGAGATACATGCTCAATTACATGCTTTTACTTTTTATAAGTACTTTGAAAACTCTCACGACTTACTGTGAGTCATAGCCTCACTTTTACTGATTTAACTATTTCTAAACTCCGTGAGGGGGATACATGCTATAAACATATCACAAATATTTTTCTGTATGCTTACCTAAGTTGATATATGCCTAAGTTACTTTATTGCGATAAGACCCTCTATCATGAGCCATTAATCACTTGTATGTGAACGCGAATATAATGAATAGATCTATTAGAGGCTGACGACCTATCCCACTAATACTTTGACGGAATGCTATATGCTAGTCGTATTAGTCGCGATGCATTATATTTGAGAAAAATAGGAATTGGCAGATCCCCTATTACTCGAGGGCACATATCCATCAGTATCCCTGATGTGACTCCTCCATTTTACGGTACTTTGTTAACGTTTGCGTGTCATGAGACTTAGGGCAATATATGAACTGCAATATCAACTTTTTGAACTGATTGTATCTCCAATACAATCCTACTTGTGTATCGAACTGATTATTAAACTTCAAATTGTATGATTTCACTCAACATTTTTGTTGACTTTTAAGCATGTTACCTCAGGAAATTAGCGGAGCGGATCAAGGCATGGAGCGAGCAATAACCTATCTGAAATAAGGGTGTAAAATAAAGTTGTAATTCAGTTAAAATGATGTTTCCTTGGAGAAACTGTTTGCACTCTGATGTAACGCTTTGTAACTGAATTCGTATTATGGACCTATTTAATTTATAAAGGCCTTCTTCAGGCTGTTTTCTATGATTTTGTCTTGGATCCTCTCAGTAATACCCCAATTAGACTTCCGCTGTTATCTTGTAAATTTTGGGGGTGTTACATTAACAAACTCAACACGATCCGAAGTATAAGCCTTTTATTCATCAACAGTACCCGCAGAACCTTTGGCCATAATTGGCGGAACCAAATTTTTGGGTCCGTCAGATCCGTGGGTGTCTGAAACTGTTGGAACAGTTTCCTGTAATTTAACGGCTAGTTTCTTAAAACTACTCAAGTTTCTTGATTTCAGAAAACCTAATCCAGTTTTATCATGAGGTAATTTTTGAATCCTCATTATCTCATATGCACAAATTATATTTTTATCAAACCTTTTAAACTTAGAATTTTGTTTGATAAGTTCTTCCTGTGTGGACTTAAGTGTTTCTAGTTCAAGTTTTAGTTCCTGACAAGACACACATGTTTCTTTAACATCTTTTGTAACACCCCCAAATTTTCAAGATAGCAGCGGAAGTCTAATTGGGGTATTACCGAGAGGATCGAAGTCAAAATCATAGAAAACGGCTCAAAGGCGGCATTTTTAAATAACATAGGTCTTTAATACAAATTCAGTTACAAAGTTTTATATCAGAGTAATAAAAATTCCTTAAAGGAAATATTGTTTTAACTGAATTACACACTTTATTTTACACCAAATATTAAAGATATATTACTGACCGCTCCATGCATTGATTTGCTCTGCTAATTCCCTGAGATAAGCATGCTTAAAATTCAACAAAAATGATGAGTGAAATCATAGAATTTGAAGTTTAATAATCAGTTCGATACACAAGTAGGATTGTATTGGGGATACAATCAGTTCAAAAAGTTGATATTGCAGTATATAGGTGATTTGGCAATTCCTATTAACAAAGTACCGTAAAACGGAGGAGTCACATCACGTTAATGATGGATATTTACCCACGAGTAATAGGTGATTTGCCAATTCATATTTTTCTTAAATATAATGCATCGCGACTAATACGACTAGCAAAAAGCATTCCGTCCAAGTATTAGTGGGATAGGTCGTCAATCTCTAATAGATCTATTCATTATATTCGCGTTCACATACAAGTGATTAATGGCGCATGATAAAGGGTCTTGTGGCAATAAGGTTACTTAGGCATATATCAAGTCAGGTAAGCATACAGAAAAATACTTGTGATCTGTTTATAGCATGTATCTCCCTTACGGAGTTTCAAATAGTTAAATCAGTAAAAGTGAGGCTATGACTCACCCTAAACGTTACTGGTGATGGTGAAAGTAAACTCAGGGGTGATTATGGTAATGACTTCAATACGAAACCTGATAAATACAAATGTCTGAGAATCTGACCAAATACTAGTGGTGGATGTGGAATGAATAGTGAATGATGAATAACGAATGATGAATAACGATCTGATCGTTGAATGTGAGTGTGTTATGCTTAAAGTGCTTAGAATTCAAAAATAATGTTATACATATGATTATCTTGGTTTTTGTGTTAAGTAACCCACAATGTTATTTCTTCAAAAGTGTTGAAATACTATGTAACATTATCTCGTAACGTTTAAAGTTATAATAGATAACGAAAGTTAAATAATACGTAAATAAAATGTATAAAAATGCATATGACGTGAAGGCGTGACGAAAAATGGAAAATGAAATAAGAATGTCAAGTAAAAACAGTAGGTCCATGTCCTTTTCCAGATTTTACACTTTTTACTCTAACTGCGTTTGCGTCACACCGTCAGTCCTTGTTAAGTCCAAGTCCATTAATAGTCACCGTCTTGGAATTCCATGGGTTTTCTTCTCACATCCGCATAATTCTTTTGTCTTTCGCGAGCAGCCTGTAGGCATTGTCAGATCTTGAATATTTTCTCAGTCGTGTCGTGAATCATTTCGGGTCTGTTAACTTGCATGTCTCCAACTTCCGTCCAACAAACAAGCGATCTGCACTTTCTTCCATAGAGTGCTTCTATTGGTCACCTCTTTTTAGATCAAATCACACACATATAAGAAAGATAGAGAGAGATAGATTGAGATGAAGAAGAGAAATGGTTAATCTTAAACACGCATAGAATTGACAAGAGTTTAGCTTACATGTGAATAAAACCAACAACTGAAATGAGGACACAAGCACCCTATTTATAGATAGAAACTAGGGCAACATGAGCTTGTGTCCTTCTAGAAACAATTAAACAAACTACACGGCCCATGGGCTACTATTGGACCGTGGACTAAACATTAACATATAACCCAACTAGAGCAACCTAATAAACGTTATGACTAAGACTTGGATATTTCGTTAACAGTGTTCCCGACAATCTCCCCCTATGTCTTGGTCATCTTGGTTGCTCGATGTCATCTGTGCTTCTTTGGCTTTTGACGTCTTCATAATCTTTGTTCTATTGTATTATTATGAAATGATATGGCATGGTAATGATTTGTCGTTCTCCAATTGCTCTTTAATACGTCATTTCCACCATGCTCATATGTCTTTTGACTTTTTTTCTTCTACTGGTTCTCACTTCTTTAAACTTTGAATTGTGAAAGGTTGTAGTGCTTGAACTTTGACTTTTCTTTAAGTTTTTTTTTTAAATTTTGTTATTTCTGAGTCTTTGTGCGAACGTATCTTCAGGATATGAGCATGATGGAATCTTGGTGGAACTCCAGGTTTGAATCTCCATGATTTCCTGCAGGCAAACAGTTAGCAATAAATCATCCGGTACTTACAGGTTTGGATTTCGAGATTTTCAACAGCATAGTGTGAAGACTTTCTCTAATCCTCACCAAGGCCGTTCTGAATCAGATACCCTCGAAAGGTTATACACGGACACCGAAGTGCACCAAATGATTCAGTGAGTCGCTGGAGATCACCCCACAACTGTAGACCGTTATGGAGCAAACACTAGGCGTTATCCACAAGGAATTACCGAAGTGACCTGCTGTCAGGGCTGTTTGATGTTGACCCTGGCAGGATTTCCATTCAATCACTGAGAATCACAATTGTGAAATCTCTCAAGAATGTTCTTGGCAGATTGCTAAGATCTGCGAAGGACTCTTCTTAATTTTACAACTAGTGCCCATGATGTAGAACAACAGTGTAATACTAAGTGTTCCTAAGAGATCTTTGATGAATCTCACGGCTCTAGACTCGATTCAAGTGCACATTTGTTTGGTAGTCGGAGGCATGGAGCAGATTGCCTCCTTTTTCAACAACAATACATTTCGTAGTGAGAGGTCGATAGATGATGAAGGGTTCTCCGAGTAAAATGAAACAAATGCCTTTTGAGAAGCACCTGAGTGGCTTAGAAGGTTAGTGCAGTGCATCACTGGGTCCATGATGACTTTTGTCTTCAATACCGATGATGCTCAATCAACCAGTAGATTATGTATTGAACCCGGTGTCTGCCCTAAGGTTGAACAATATGGAGGGCTATTTCTTTTCACCCTTTTTTTTCTTTACTTTTCTTTTTTAATTCTTCAACCCCTTCTTTCTCCGTACATTTCATTTTTCCTTTTTCAATCATACCCAGGACTTTCTAGTACTAGACTATTGGTATTGTCCTTGGGTAGATCCCTCCGGCTCTGGCGGATCATAGGACGGTTTCCTAAACCCTAGACACCTTATAACTCCATGACTATCCTATGATGCCACAACTAAATGTGACTTGATCTATTTTCCTTGAATATGACCTTCGCGAGACACGCTTACATCACTAGTTGGACTAGCTTGAAGTTATTACCCATCCCGACCATATTCAAAGAAAATCTCTCACATACGGTACACTCTACTCAGACTTATCCTTTGCGAGACACGCTTACATCACTGAATAAATTCAGCTTGAAATTATTACCCATCCTGGATAAGTCCTTTCGACTACTAACTTTTGATTACCGTCAATGCATGTGTGAGATATCTGAGATATTACATCTCGAATTGGTACATTCTACTCAGACACGTCCATTGCGAGACACGCTTACATAACTGAATAAATTCAGTTTGAAATTATTAGCCGTCTAGGACATATCTTTTCGATTACTGACAGGTGATGCTTCGTCAATTCGAGGGTAAATCTGAGTCTAGCACTCGTGAGACAACAACTTTCCTTTACCATAACTATGTTGTTTTTGTAAAACTGTGATTAAAATATGCTCTTTTTGAGGTTTATGGGTAGAATTTCAAGAATTTTTCCAAATATTATGATTTTCAAATACCCCCCCCCCCCTCAACAAGGGAATACTTGTCCTTATGAGCATAATTTTTTTTTGAAAACTTAAAATTCTGGTTTAATTCTTCTCATAAGTAAGAAGCTTTCGCTCCTTTCATTAAGATTGAGGCACTGAAGCGTACTTCAGGGTCCTTTCTTTACAAGAACGGGTTGTGCACTGTTATGTGTGCACAAGCCATTATCATATAAAAGCAAAAGATGAGATAATGACAAAATTGTGACAAATGATACCATTGAGTTTACTCAGGATGGCGGAAAGTGAGAATATTTGGAATTCTTGCTTATCCTCCCACGTAACTCTCTAGTCTTCTCATCTGCATCCGATATTGAAGTCGGGGTTCTTCAGCTGCAGACGCAGAAGTAGAAGCTGTTTGATCTACTGATGATGATGTTTCTGGTTGAGATGCATCTTCAGCAACTGCCATGGTTGTAGTTACTGGTGTATCAGGTTCTTGATTATCGAGGAGTGGTTGTGCAGCGGAACTGATGGATACATCTGATGCACGACTAACAAGATAATCATCGAACAATGGAGCAAACACGTCTTCTAGGTCTTTGCGGTTTAGAGAGAAAGATGTAGCTGAAGAGTCAGGGAAGTTGAGACGGTTAGCAGCGGGTCCTAAGCTATTTTGCTCAGAAGCCATTGCATTTAAACTCGTGTATGAAACTGAGTTATTCCGAAGCTAATGTCAAATCTCTGAAAAGAAAGAAGAGACAAACATAGAACATGGATCCCCAAGTGAAACTGGGTTCCAGATGTTAGAAGCATAAAGTTGTAGTGTCAATTATTCTCTTGACACATGAGCACACGATTTCTATGGTATTCTTTCTTGCCTCAGGGATAGATGTTGTGGAATTCACATTCGTTTTGGTACAAATGCCTAAAATCTTTCCTGTAGGAATCCACCTGAGACCAATCATTTTGAAAATTCTACCCGTAGGAACCCACCTAAGATTATATCTAGGAGATGTTTTCCTTTTAGATGCAGTGGAATGAAATGAGGGAGCATCACTTAGTTGAGAAAACCTACATCCTATATTAATCCACTTTTTAGGTTTCTGAATCATTTCATTTGGTTCAACAGGTTTGTTTGGTTTGATTGTCTTAGTCGATTATGCCTTTGCACGTGAATTCACTTCTCGAGGATATTTTGACACACAGACATTGCAACTACTCTTAGATTCTACCCAATTCCTATTTGTTTGTTAAGTGCTCCTAGGTTTTGGTTTGCTACTCCTAGCAGTGTTCTGTACAACTATGGAAGGAATCACACAAGGTTTTGAACCTAGAATTCCGTCTTTTTGAAGTAGTGCCTTTTTCCTAGCTTTTTCTAGATCATAGTTCTTGTACATGTAATTTATGCCATAAGACTCTTTACTTTTAATGCTCGATTTAGACACTGTTTTTGAACTAATCCTAGATGAGCCAGGTATAACCACGTGTTGAGCTTTTGCAGAAACAGATGCATTTTCCTTAGGCCAAGAATGTGAAGTGACTGGTTTTGTTAAGTCATTTTTCCCAACAACTTGGGAGGCAAACCGAGATTTTGAACATTTAGTTCGTTCAGATTTAAATGTTGTTGGTTGTCTAACCACTGATTATTTTCTGACAGGTTGTAGAGGAGGTTTCCCCAAGATTGATGGTTTTGTAAACTTACTTACTTTGGCCAGTTAATCTTCTTAATTTGTTTCGCAATGCAGCATGTGCAAACATCTTTGCTTGAATTTGACCTTTCAACAACTCATTTTCCTTAACTAATGTATCCATATGTTTACTTTCTTCATTCAAAGATTTACCATTGTTGCCCGAAGTTAGAGATTCATTTTGCAGTTTAAGTTCAAGTGAGATGCAATGTGCCTCTAGTTTTGAAAAATCTTTTTGAAACTGGGCAATGGTCTTTTTGAGACAAGTATTTTCAAACTCGAGAATTTGGTTTGATGGTACATTTTTTTGTTTTCATTTAATGTATCAGGCAAAGGTTGATTGACAAGATGTTCATCAACATTTTGATCAACCCCTCCTTCATTTCTGAATTCAGGATGTTCAGTAAGTTGGCAATCATGAGCAGATATATTATTATTGACAACAGATTGTACCTCAACCATTGGCTCTTTGTCAAATATGGGCTCTGTGTCATGTGTGGGTTTGACATCTGCACAATCAGCATCTGTATCATTCCTTGATCTGCTGCTATCACCCTTAGCCATTGGCTCTTTGTCAAATATGGGCTCTGTGTCATATGTGGGTCTGACATCTACATCTGTATCTGTAATACCTGAAATTCAGAAAGCATATAAAATGACCAAATTACCCCTGAAGACCATAAAACCTAAATAAATAACTTATAGAATTCTGAAACAATTCGAAACTTCTGAAAACAATCTACATATCAAGTAAATTAATTTCTGGGACAACATTATATCATTTTGAATGTCCAAAAATATTAAACTCACATATACATATATATATATATATATGTAATCCGAAATTATATAATTAAAGTTAATATATTTATTAAATCATTTTAGTTAGGATAAATACAAAACTAATTTAAGGAATTATATACAAAATATAATTGTGATATTGTGATAACTATTATGCCGAAAAATCTGATCCAAGCCCCCTCCTAGTCGGTTACCTAATTAAATACACAAATCTTTTATTTTTTTAAAACTAATTTCCGAAACCCTAACAAAGTCGACAAACAAAAATTCCCTTTTGCCTCCACACGACTTCTGGACATAAACTAATAATTTTATGGTGTTCTTTGGAGTCTTAAGGAGCCAATAAAAATAAGAGTTGGAATTTAGGAAGCTTGGTTTGATCGTGAGAATTGTTTGTTCATTTTATTCCATCCGAGAGGTATTAATTTATTTTGACTTATTCTTACGTTCTAAAAATTATCCCACATTTTTCTAGTGATCTATGGGTCTAATATAACCTAAGAAAAATAAGAAACACAAATCATGCATGGTTATTAAGGCGTAAGAAAATAAAAGGCATAAAATAAACTTAATTCGTAAATCATGTTATATGGATTTTTTGAGGTGCAACCATATTTTTTATATGTTCTTTGATGTAAATATAAGCTATGAAAAATATCCACTTGATTTTTAGAAGCCTAGATTAATTGATGCTAATTATTGTTTAAATCGGATTATGTAAAATAATTAAGAAAAAATTGATAAAACCCTAGTACGAATTAGGGTTAGGGTTCATGTTATTAAATCTGGTGTAATTAATGCTAATAATTATTGCATAATTATTGTATGATGATTGGATGAGATTAGGGCTTGTTTTGGAATTTAATTATGTAATCTGATTTGATTTTAAAATAGTAAGGACCTGTTTTGCCAACTTTGAAACTTGTAGGGTATTTTTATAATGTTATATACATCTGTAAGAATGTGGGAAAAATATAAATTGAGGGTCCTAAGTGTAATTATTGCAAAAAAAATGAATTAATTGTATTTATAAGGTACGATTTGAAATTAATTAAAATAGAGGGACTAAAGTGTAAATTCTGGAAACTTGAAGTTATTCTGAGTAAATAATATCATTAAGGGTGTAATGTGTAATTTTTAGTATTTATGGGCTTGATATGTAATTATAAATAAATTATGATTTAAATTGTAAGTTTTGTAAAGTTAAGGGACCAATTGTGTAATTAATGAATTCTGAGGAGTCTAATTCGTACTTTATATAATTCTAAATTTATGTTCTGTAACTTTATAAAATAAGGTACTTGTTTGGTAAATATGAATATTATAGGGATTAAAACATGAATTATGTAAATGTAGGGTTTGTTTTGTAAATTATATAACTAAAGGGGTATAAACTGTAAATTGGGAAAACTTAAGAGATTGAAATGTCATTCTGAATAAAGTGTGTATTAAATCAGTAACTTAAAGTATTTTCATGATTAAACCCTTGAATTAGATGAATTTACAATAAAACCCTAAGCTATGTATACTTGTCATAATTAACCTTAAACTTTCGTAACTTGATAAAATGTACCTTGGTTCCATAATAATCTTAATAAGGACTTAACCTAATCTGTAATATAAATAACTTACTGAATCTGGAAAGTTTCTAAAAATAGAAAGTTACTTAAAATGGAAAGGTAACTAAGAATCCACTTGTCATTCTGTTTTCTACTCCCTTAGGTTCGAGGAAGGAGTAACTTGATCTCTGTCAGCTTTTATCTTGTATTCTTGCTCTACAAATAAGGTACAGATATTCCGTCCTTTTCAGTAAGGGTTTTTCATTTCCCTTTTCTTTCAGTTTCTCATTTCTCCTTATTAGGATTCCCTATACCATTGCTATGTTCCCTGCGGTTGTGAACCTTTCGTATGATCTCTTGTTTGTGAACCTTCCATGTGGTCTTTGTTTTGTGAACCTTTCATGAACCTTGTTGTTTTGATCTCTTGTCCTAAACCCTGATCTGTGAACTTTGTTTTGAACCTTAATCTGATATACGTATTGTAAAACTAAATTGATTTTGATAAAATCCTTAATCTGTTAAATCCTTATTTGAACCTAAGTGATTTTGAACCATTCTTAAACTATATATGCAACGGTTTAAGAAAAGCTATTTTAAAAAGAAGCGATACCACATTTAATGGAAGTTACTAAAAGTTTTGGAAAACCATTTTATGAAAACTATTTTGTAAGACCAGTGGTTATGAAAATCATTTTGAAGGATTGTTTTAAATGGACTTTTAAATAGAAACCTTTTTAAATAAACTGTTACTAAGAAACTTTGATTATGAATCTTTGTTATACTCTTTTGAACCATTCAATATAGTCCTTTTAATCTGAACTTAAACTTTGATATAAACTTAATCTGATAAACTTTGATTTGAACCTTTGACATTTATTTCTAAACTATTTGACATGAACCTTTTGCCATGTACCCTTAAGATATGACTTTTGATTATTTTGATAGTACGCCTGACCTTTGACCTACAGTTTGATATTACGAGCCAATCACTAGGCATGAGGGTTTCATGTCCATGTCATTGACGCACCTCTGACATGACTCTAGGGCAGGAGAGTGATGACCTGTTCCATCCCTTATTTATTACCTGCTATGGCCATTATAATTATGATTATTGATTTGTCTGTGGGGCGTATGGGTGCATCCTAGGTTTAACCTGTTATCTGTATATGTTATTTGTTTATTGTTATATTTATCTGGTGACTGATGGTGTGTGCGATACACGTCTTTCACATTGTCTGAGAGCTGATCACTCTACACAGGTTTGTTTTATTATATTGGTATGCTATGATATTATATGTTATCTGGGCTCGTGATAGATTCCTGTTTTCCTTATTCTATAACTTTATTGTTTCCTTTCCTTATTTCTTTTCTTTTGTCCTTATTCCGATCCTTATTACTTTTGCTTTGATTTTGTATCGGTATGATCTAAATTCTTGGTTTTCTTTGTACTACTCTCTATTACTTCTTTTGTTACCGTTATATCTGTTCACTGAGCTCTCGTAGCTCAGCCGCATTTCTTTTCCTGCGGCAGGTTTTAGTAGGAAGCTGGGAATGAGTGAAGAGTGTACCTTTGGACTTAGAAGATTTGATAGCTATTCGGGGTTAGAGATGACTAGAAGATAATGTATTTTAGAATTAGTGTTTTTGGAATTTCTCATTTGAAATCTTGTAGATTCAGTATTTCATTTGTAATCCTTTGAGATTTTTGTATTACTAAAGATGTATGCTTTGTTTTGATCTGATGTGAATCCATTATTGTGATATCTTTACCCTTGTCGGGTTGGGGTGTTACAATTTATGGTATCAGAGAGACAGGCTGCGACTCGTAATACATTTACCCTTGACCTGTGAAGTCTGGACCACTAAGTTTCCACTATAGGCGCTCGTAGGACAACCTTTGAGAATTTGCTTTAGGATTTCCCTATAGGAATTTAAAATTCTGACCAGTGAGGAATGGGTAGACTATAAGTCATATGTTTAAGTAGCATTGCTTCCGCATTACTCTGATTCGTGTCTTTGCCTTTAGCTAAGCCTTATAAGAACTTTTGTTTCAGAAGCTAGAAAGCTTGCAACCTAAGTTTAGTAACCAAGTAAGTTTGAAACTCCTCGAGAACTACATGTATACCTTGCACCATTTAAGTTTCATTTCTTGATTTTGATCTCCATTTCCGATTTGTTTTATAAATAGTTTGATACTTTTTCCGACCATCCAGATGGTCATTCAACCATAATGTGTTTGACACATTCTACGAATTCATTACTCATGTTGGATATGAAGTGTATCATCTGATACTACTCAGTTCTGCGTGATCCATTACTACTCCTATGAGAACCCTGACAATTATTACTTTTGGTTATATCCTGCTGATATCTGATATCACTTTTGGAAATCGAAAGCTTATGCTTTGCACCACCTAGGTTTTGAAACCTACTTAAATCATAGAGAAATTGAAAAATTTCATAAAAATTGCCTGACACTATTAATCCTCACCTTCAGATTTTGACTCTGACCTCTAATCCTTTCATCAATCATTTTGACGCCCCTTCGGATACTCTGAGAACCTCCATGGCGATGATGTACTGATAGGTTTTGTTTTGTCTCTTGCTGTTGATAAGTGTCTATAAATCTTCCGATACTATTCGATTTCGTTTCACCCATCTCTATTCCTATGAGAGGTCTTGTGGTGCGTAACCACAAGTATAAAAATCTTTCCCCCTCATTTTTGAATGTTAAAGATTTGCTTTGTTGATCGGTCTTCCTTTGAATAGTTAACTTCGATTTTATTTTGACCATCGATTGGTCGATTGAGCATTCAAATATTGACAATTTCCCTTCTATGTCTCACCTTTAACGTTTGTCACAATTTTGAACCCCTACCATGATTGCCGATGATTAGACCCTCTGCTATCACTATTACTCTGGAGGGTCGCGTGTTACTTTCGCGGTTATGAAGTTTTCCTAGAACCAATTTCGTGCACCAATGAAGGAACTTTATCTGAGAGTTATTTGGCACCTTGTGTTTTCTAAATATGATTCCTGGTTGAACCACCAAGTTTTTCCGCCAGAATGTAAAGTAGGATGGGACATGAGACCGAGAGAGGGTCTAGCCACCAAGCAAAGATGTCTTTCAAATGTGTACGGGATCATACCAGTTGATTTGAGCAAAACGGGAAGAGCAGCAACCGAAGACCAAGAAGCAAGGTTGCTTAAGTGTATCATCTGGGCGTATTACAGTTTCGTTCGCGATTAAGAAGGATGGTGACAGGAGATATGTAGTGATTACTGGAAGCTGAACCGTATTGCTATTAGGAACCATTATTCCTCCACCCTGAAACGAGTATGTGTTTATTTAATTTTAGAGCGTGAAGTTTTCCTTGTGATGAGTTGATTTTATTCTTGGAATCGCCTCCCGTATCCGTAAACGACTGTTATGACGATTAGTAACGCTAATAGTATTAGCTAAAGCTCTGACTACTTATAAGATTGATAATTAATGTTTTCTCGTGAGTACTGGGACAAATGGTCATTGTATGACTTAATCGTACGTTCGAAAATGAGGAAGAGCACGAAAATCATTTTGCACTTTGTTAGGAAATCCGTCGATCATCGTGCGTTCTGAGAGATTGATATTTGTTGAGTCAATTAGAAGCATATCAGAAGGATTACTCCACTGCATAACCTAGAGATGACAACAACGTTGGTTACCCTGAAGAGTGAAGACATTTCCTTACAAGGCAGAAGTGTTGGAAATACAGAAAGGGAAAACCGGTTAAGATGACGTACCTGAAGCTGATGTGATATGTTTTTGGTCCACCTCAGTGTTTCCCTTGAATACCCCTAGTAATTTATGAGGATGAAAGAGAAAATTTTGCGTCAGCATATCAACTATCGTAAATCTAACCGTAATGTTAACCGTAATCACTTTTCATTTCGGCGTATCAATGATTAAATTGTTCTACCTTGAAACTCTGTATCAAAAGGCCTCGTTTAATGTTTGGAGGACTGAAGAAGCAACCACAAGAACTCCTAAGATAGGAGATGACTAACTAAGAGCAACGTCCGTAAAGTATTTCAGTTTTATTCGTAAAGATTGGTGATGTGAATTAGATATGAAGTTTTCCCTGAGACGATTCATGAAGCTGCTTCCGTACTCATTGTGACCATCATGAGTTTTAAATAATGCCAATTGTATTGGCTAATGGAATCATGTTTTCGTGAGTAATTGGACAACTGTCATAGTATGACAGCATGTTTTTGCTCTGAGATGAACGAGGAACATGTAGACCATCTTCGTATTAAATGGAATGACCTTTGTTTTGGAAGAGTAGATTTGATTGGCGTTCAGAGTTTGTAGCAGACACCACTACCAGGCATCCGGTGACGACAGCAGTCTGAGTTGGCGAATTCCGAACTGTGCTAGTAGACCTGTCCAAGACTCGCAGTCTTGCTTCTTTATTCATTTTAGTTGTACTAAGATGAATTGAGAGCAGAAACAGACTTGAGAATGGAAATTGAGATCATGGTTTGGAATGGAAGAACATCCTGAAGTGAACGTTTGTGTTGGAAGAATTATTTATGTGAGGGATGAAGCTATGGATGACGTAATTCATTTCCTCTTGACCTAATTAAATTTCGGTTACCTGATGATAAAATCCTTTGAATGATTTAGGTTCCCTATTAGTAATTCCGCTCTGTGTTCATTCTGCGTATGTTGGGCGATGGTTTTGTTATGTGAATTTGGACGAATGAAGGATGATCTGATGCTTTTAGCGAAGTACCGAATTCGGATAGACATTCTGGGACTTCCGTTAACTCTTTCGAGTGATTCGTTCTCCTCTTAGTTAGGGTATTTAATTTTGATGACCTCTGAGACCGTAGGAAGACTAGGTGGAATAAGATAAGTTAGTTTGTTCACGACTTGAAATCAAGTATGACCATCATGAGGGCATATTTATATGATGCCAGTATTATGACGTCTGGCCAACGTGATAATACTTACATCATATAACGTGCACTTGTTGTGGGCATCGGATATTTCGAGAAGTGCCTTGGAGCTTTAGAAATTCTGATAACTGTTTGAGGTTATCTGCGTTAGTGAGACCTTAAGTTCACTCTACCTTTACGCGTAATCTGCTTTCGCCGTTATACGAATTGATACATCTGGATTCTAGTCACGCATTCTGCTGACATCTGGACTCCCGATAAAAATCTTAGGTTCTGTTATAGAACTTCTACCAATTGATGTTATCGATAATCTATTCCTGTACGTTCTAATCTGACTTGTCAAATCAAATCCTGTGGATGGCATATCCGTCAAAAATCCTGTGTAATTCTTACGTCTTTTCCGAGAGAATCCTATTATCATCTATTAGGTCTGGTATGTCTTTGTTTTGTGTTCCGTTCTCTTTTCTTCCTGCTTCCTGCAAATTTTGAGGACGAAATTTTTTTGTTAGTGGGGAAGAAGTTGTAATACCTGAAATTCAGAAAGCATATAAAATGACCAAATTACCCCTGAAAACCATAAAACCTAAATAAATAACTTATAGAATTCTGAAACAATTCCAAACTTCTGAAAACAATCTACATATCAAGTAAATTAATTTCTGGGACAACATTATATCATTTTGAATGTCCAAAAATATTAAACTCACATATACATATATATATGTAATCCGAAATTATATAATTAAAGTTAATATATTTATTAAATCATTTTAATTAGGATAAATACAAAACTAATTTAAGGAATTATATACAAAATATAATTGTGATATTGTGATAACTATTAGGCCGAAAAATATGATCCAAGCCCCCTCCTAGTAGGTTACCTAATTAAATACACAAATCTTTTATTTTTTTAAACTAATTTCCGAAACCCTAACAAAGTCGACAAACAAAAATTCCCTTTTGCCTCCACACGACTTCTGGACCTAAACCAATAATTTTTTGGTGTTCTTTGGAGTCTTAAGGAGCCAATAAAAATAAGAGTTGGAATTTAGGAAGCTTGGTTTGATCGTGAGAATTGTTTGTTCGTTTTATTCCATCCGAGAGGTATTAATTCCTTTCGACTTATTCTTTCGTTCTAAAAATTATCTAGCATTTTTCTAGTGATCTATGGCTCGAATATAACCTAATAAAAATAAGAAACACAAATCATGCATGGTTATTAAGGCGTAAGAAAATAAAAGGCATAAAACAAACTTAATTCGTAAATCATGTTATATAAATTTTCTGAGGTGCAACCATATTTTTTATATGTTCTTTGATGTTAATATAAGCTATGAAAAATATCCACTTGATTTTTAGAAGCCTAGATTAATCGATGCTAATTATTGTTTAAATCAGATTATGTAAAATAATTAAGAAAAAATTGATAAAACCCTAGTACGAATTAGGGTTAGGGTTCATGTTATTAAATCTGGTGTAATTAATGCTAATAATTATTGCATAATTATTGTATGATGATTGGATGAGATTAGGGCTTGTTTTGGAATTTAATTATGTAATCCGATTTGATTTTAAAATAGTAAGGACCTGTTTTGCCAACTTTGAAACTTGTAGGGTATTTTTATAATGTTATATACATCTGTAGGAATGTGGGAAAAATATAACTTGAGTTTCCTAAGTGTAAATATTGCAAAAAAAAAATGAATTAATTGTATTTATAAGGTACGATTTGAAATTAAATAAAATAGAGGGACTAAAAGTGTAAATTCTGGAAACTTGAAGTTATTATGAGTAAATAATGTCATTAAGGGTGTAATGTGTAATTTTGAGTATTTATGGGCTTGATATGTAATTATAAATAAATTATGATTTAAATTGTAAGTTTTGTAAAGTTAAGGGACCAATTGTGTAATTAATGAATTCTGAGGAGTCTAATTCGTACTTTATATAATTCTAAATTTATGTTCTGTAACTTTATAAAATAAGGTACTTGTTTGGTAAATATGAATATTATAGGGATTAAAACATGAATTATGTAAATGTAGGGTTTGTTTTGTAAATTATATAACTAAAGGGGTATAAACTGTAAATTGGGAAAACTTAAGAGATTGAAATGTCATTCTGAATAAAGTGTGTATTAAATCAGTAACTTAAAATATTTTCATGATTAAACCCTTGAATTAGATGAATTTACAATAAAACCCTAAGCTATGTATACTTGTCATAATTAACCTTAAACTTTCGTAACTTGATAAAATGTACCTTGGTTCCATAATAATCTTAATAAGGACTTAATCTAATCTGTAATATAAATAACTTACTGAATCTGGAAAGTTTCTAAAAATAGAAAGTTACTTAAAATGGAAAGGTAACTAGGAATCCACTTGTCATTCTGTTTTCTACTCCCTTAGGTTCGAGGAAGGAGTAACTTGATCTCTGTCAGCTTTTATCTTGTATTCTTGCTCTACAAATAAGGTACAGATATTCCGTCCTTTTCAGTAAGGGTTTTTCATTTCCCTTTTCTTTCAGTTTCTCATTTCTCCTTATTAGGATTCCCTATACCATTGCTATGTTCCCTGCGGTTGTGAACCTTTCGCATGATCTCTTGTTTGTGAACCTTCCATGTGGTCTTTTTTTGTGAACCTTTCATGAACCTTGTTGTTTTGATCTCTTGTCCTAAACCCTGATCTGTGAACTTTGTTTTGAACCTTAATCTGATATACGTGTTGTAAAACTAAATTGATTTTGATAAAATCCTTAATCTGTTAAATCCTTATTTGAACCTAAGTGATTTTGAACCATTCTTAAACTATATATGCAACGGTTTAAGAAAAGCTATTTTAAAAAGAAGCGATACCACATTTAATGGAAGTTACTAAAAGTTTTGGAAAACCATTTTATGAAAACAATTTTGTAAGACCAATGGTTATGAAAATCATTTTGAAGGATTGTTTTAAATGGACTTTTAAATAGAAACCTTTTTAAATAAACTGTTGCTATGAAACTTTGATTATGAATCTTTGTTATACTCTTTTGAACCATTCGATATAGTCCTTTTAATCTGAACTTAAACTTTGATATAAACTTAATCTGATAAACTTTGATTTGAACCTTTGACATTTATTTCTAAACTATTTGACATGAACCTTTTGCCATGTACCCTTAAGATATGACTTTCGATTATTTTGATAGTACGCCTGACCTTTGACCTACAGTTTGATATTACGAGCCAATCACTAGGCATGAGGGTTTCATGTCCATGTCATTGACGCACCTCTGACATGACTCTAGGGCAGGAGAGTGATGACCTGTTTCGTCCCTTATTTATTACCTGCTATGGCCATTATAATTATGATTATTGATTTGTCTATGGGGCGTATGAGTGCATCCTAGATTTGACCTGTTATCTGTATATGTTATTTGTTTATTGTTATATTTATCTGGTGACTGATGGTGTGTGCGATACACGTCTTTCACATTGTCTGAGAGCTGATCACTCTACACAGGTTTGTTTTATTATATTGGTATGCTATGATATTATTTGTTATCTGGGCTCGTGATAGATTCCTGTTTTCCTTATTCTATAACTTTATTGTTTCCTTTCCTTATTTCTTTTCTTTTGTCCTTATTCCGATCCTTATTACTTTTGCTTTGATTTTGTATCGGTATGATCTAAATTTTTGGTTTTCTTTGTACTACTCTCTATTACTGCTTTTGTTACCGTTATATCTGTTCACTGAGCTCTCGTAGCTCAGCCGCATTTCTTTTCCTGCGGCAGGTTTTAGTAGGAAGCTGGGAATGAGTGAAGAGTGTACCTTTGGACTTAGAAGATTTGATAGCTATTCGGGGTTAGAGATGACTAGAAGATAATGTATTTTAGAATTAGTGTTTTTGGAATTTCTCATTTGAAATCTTGTAGATTCAATATTTCATTTGTAATCCTTTGAGATTTTTGTATTACTAAAGATGTATGCTTTGTTTTGATCTGATGTGAATCCATTATTGTGATATCTTTACCCTTGTCGGGTTGGGGTGTTACAGTATCATTCCCAGATTTGCTACTATCATTCTGCTTTTCTGATTCTATCCGACTGCTTTCTGTTTCTATCCCACTGCTTTTGGTAACACCCAAATTAGCTTCTAATGCTTTACCCGTATTAGCTTGCTCTTCTTAAATCTGCAACTTCTTTTCATTCACTCTTTTTTCATACTCTCTTCTGTGAAGTACTCTTTTAGCAATTGACTTCTGAACAGAATCCATTTTTTGAATCAATATGTCTTTGAAAGTTTGAACCTCGATTCGAGTGTATTCTAATAAATACCTGCGTGCCATTACACTGTCATAATCTGAAGAGAACCGCGAATTGATGAAATGCTGAAACTGTTCCTTAAGCAGTCTAAAGACGAAGTGGATCCATTCTCGTGAAATTCTTTGTTTTCAAGTTGCTTCTCCAGTTGATCCATGTTGAGGAACATAGTTTCTATGAACATCTCAATGTCGTCTCCAAAGATTAATTGAAATGCCCGTTTAAATCCATTCTCGGTATGAGTTCCTGCTAAGTCTTTGTTTGAGAGGATCTTAAGGTGTGAATGAAGTAATCTAAAACATGCCATGCATTTCTCTTTCGTTTCTCTCTCTTTTTCTTGCATTAATAGCTCTTGCGTATCTCTCTCTTTTGAACTTGATTCCATTTAATATCGTTCCGATGTGTGATAAAGTTGATCTTGGATCTTTGCAAAGATATAGGAGTTGTGTTTGTTGTTGGTTAAGGTTTGGAAATTTGTGACATCTGTTCATTAATATGATTGATACATTTTCTCTCCCCTTTGATTGTTGCGATGGAATCGGAAGAATCAAACTAAAATGTATCACACGTAAGGTTGAAATAGTGATTTCTTATTTCCCTCCAAAAAATTGAACTTGAAAAATTTCTATCCCAGAATTTGAAATACACTATAAAATGCAATTCTAAAGTTATTTGAAAATTTTGAGTTTTAAAAATTTTGACGCCAAATTTCACCGTAAAAATTCAATTTTTGACCTAAAAATTTGAATTTTTAGCCAAAATTTTCACTCTTATACCAAAATTTGAATTTCGCATAAAAATTGAAAGTTTAGTCCCGCGTAAAAATTAGATTTTACTCAAATTTTCCCGCCAAAAAACTCAAGCACAATTGCGAAAGGGACTAAAGGTGTCCAATTGCGAAAGGTAGTTGATGAATTGCGAAAGTAGGCTGAATTGTGAAAGTACCCGGTTGCGAAAGCATGCACAATTTCAAAAGAAGGTTGATTTGCGAAAGCTCTTTAAGCAATTTTGAAAGATTTGAATTTCCAAAAACCCTTTTGTTTCGTAAATCAATTTCCAAAAAACATACATATAAGCATGGTATGACCAGCTGTGACACCTATAACACTCCTATGTCTTCCTCATCCCTGAAGCTAGATGCTGACATACATGGGTCACCCATTGATCCTACGAAATATCGTAGTATATTTGGTCGATCATGTATCTCACAGCTAGCAGACCGGATATTGTATTTGCCACGTATCTATGCTCTCGATATCAGTCAAGAGTCAAGACCAATTGAATGGCATTTGTCAGCCGTTAAAAGAATCCTTAGATACATAAAGGGAACCATTAATTTGGGGATCTGGTATCCAAAGGATTCTGGCTTTGAACTTGTTGCATTTTCATACGGTGACCATGCAGGGTGCTTAGACACGAGAAAAAGTACATCAGGAGGAGTACAGTTTTTGTGTGGCAAGCTCGTCTCTTGGCAGTCAAAGAAACAAGATTGTACATCACTGTCATCAACAGAATCTGAGTACGTCGCCATGTCAGCTTGCTGTGCTCAAGTCATTTGGATGAGATCTCAGCTGCTGGACTACAGATACTGTGACTCCAAGAGTGCCATTGCCATTTCATGCAACACCGTCCAACATTCCAAGTCAAAGCATATTGCTCTACGCTATCATTTCATCAAAGAGCATGTGGAAAAGGGTACCGATGAATTATATTTTGTGGGAACTGAACACCAATTGGCGGATTTGTTCACCAAAGCCTTGCCTCATGCAAGATTTGTGGAACTGGTTCACCAGATTGGTATGAGATGTTTGACTCCAAATGATTTGGAAAATTTTCTCAAAAACAATTAAATGAGTCAAACATCAAATTCTCTCTCTGTAAATATCTATTGAAAAACACAAAAAGATTTTCTATTCATCTTAAAAAAAAAAAGTTGGATCGTGTATTGGTTGAAATATTGTGAATCGGGAGGTCGGGAAAAATGAAAGGACATCATCTTCTTGGAAAGAGATAGAGAGAGAAAGTGTAGAGAGAGAGATGGAAACTTGTTATTTTATTGATAATGATAAAAGGTGAAAAACACACACAAGCTCACCCTCCTAGTGAAGTCTAGGAGGGTATATAAAGGGCCAAACACAAGACTTTACATAAATGACGGTTCTAGTCCTTGTGTTTGTGCCTTACAATATTGATAATGTAATCCCAAATATGTTGTCACATTTTTCGTGTGAGAAGCATACCCAACAATCTTACCCCAATGTGGCAACATATGGGATTACTTACATCATTTCCTACAAGTACAAATATAATTACAGAAATGTCTTCATAAGCTCTTCAAGTGCTGAGGATGACTACAATTGACGTTCTTTGTCTTCATCTTGTACCTTAGCTTGAGAACTTTTCATCACTTGTAGATAAACGATGTATTATGCATAAATTGGATTAACTTCCCCCCCAATTCATGCTGCATGTCTTTAACGGCTTCTTCATGTACTTCTTTTTGTCGAAGTTTCTGAATCAACTTCCCCCCAAACTGACAACCGTCTTTAGCAGATTCAAAACTTTGATGTAGTTAACATGTCTTCTATCTTTTGGAGGTTGTAAGTACGCAGCGGAATTTGTAGATGACGTCGTAAACCACACCATGGAAATCTGACTAGTACTCAGTAACGATTATGCTCAATGCGGAAACTCCGTTCGGGGGTAACATGCAAGAAATTAGCAAGATCTTCTCACATAAGTAGGCTACTTCACACTTCACAACCTGCGAAAGTTGAAACGAGTACACCAAAATCACAAAACTGAACTGCTGATCATCTCTACGGACGTCTTCCGGTAGTAATAAAATTGTAAGCTCGATCACGTGAGTCTGTTATGCGTCCTTGATGTGCACATTTCCTCCCCCTGAATGCAGATCCATCTGGAAAAGGAGTCTTTTCGCAAAAAATGCAAGAAAAGTCAAAGTACGTCTACTCTTTCTTCCCCCACGATGTCTTCGCGGAATCGGAAGCATACACACTATGGTTACGATGGAAACGGAGGCAGCATAGATCCTGTATGTCCAATTAGTCGAAGATGTGTGAAGTACCATAGATATCCCGTGAGAATCAACTGCTGATAAAATCTCTACTCTATAATACTCTTCTCTTCTAACTCTTTACCGACCCCATTATCATTCTGACGGCTTTTTGTAGTGACCACTGATGGAGAAAACCCAGTATTACAAACTTGAGACTGAAGTAAAATAACCCAATCTTGTGACTTAAACTTGCACTATTGTCTGACTAAGAACCTATACTGAGCACTACAACGTAACTCCTTAAAGCATAGGTCGTTTCATATACCCATCCAACCATCCTTAATTGTATATGAACTCATCTTGAATTATCAACATCTTTTTGTGACACTTGAGCACTACAACGTAACACCTTTAAAGTGATAGCTATACTCTGTGAGCACAACAACGTAACTCCTTACATCAGGTATAACCAGATAACTCAAGTCATAATCATTTTGAAGGTTATAAGCTCGAACAAGGATCTCGAAGAATCATGCATCCAACCAACCCCGATATATTCAAGATACTAAGTATACGCACCCGTGATATTCCACTTCAACCTCAAATAAATAATAAAGAATTAACCCCGTAGTCACATCTTACGGTTAATTGCCCAAAAACTAGCCTTTTGACGGTTTAAATGAACTATGATAATGGTTTTTTTACCGATCTTGTCAAAAACGTATCCCCGTGAAATTTGCACAACCAAAATACCACTTTAATACAAAAAAATTATTAAATACTAATAACAACAAAAGTTTGCATATTTAATAAAATCTGGATAACACTTTTGTGTGTTATAATTTTTGCAGCTCATTTTAGCCCAAATCCAACACTCCAATATACCCAGTCCATCATACAGCCCAAAAAAAGAATAATCAGCCCATCATTAACCCTAAATTTTTGGGATATATAATGACCGACCAAACCCTAATCACACTTATAATCTGCCTCTCTCCTCTCCTCAAAAAATCCGCTCCTAACTGAACCATATCTGCTCTCATCACAAATCAGATCTTATCTCAACTCATCATCATAATTTCATTTCGTATCCATTACAAACCTAAATTCGATCGTACCCTGACTTAGTAGTCCTTTTATGCTCCATTCAAATCAAGAAAGCAATTGTGTTATGGCTTCAAGATCACTTCGTGGGTCTCGGGTAGGTGAATATGTTATGTTTGTTTTGCTCATCGAACAAAAGATGGAATGTAACAGATTTGTTATGTTCTTTCTTTTAAAGTTTCGTATATATAATGAGAAGCTAAGCTTCACACAAGATCTGTGATGATATTATTCTCGTATGAATGACCTTTAAAGGTCTGTTATGCATTGAGTAACACGAGAAGAAGAATGAACTGAGATCTTATAATTATTTTCTAATTAGTATTATGAATGAGTCATGATAAGAGAGTTGTGGAGTGGAGTGTCGGTGAGGGTGTGTCCAAATTAGGATTGGTTTTTTGTTATTGGATTGAGTATAACAGTGGTTGCTTTTGTTCACAATTGATCAGTCACGTTATAGAATATTTCTTTTATTTAACTTTTTGGACTGTTGATGTATATGGAATGGAAGTCAACGAATCTTTGGTATATTGTTTGGTGTTTTGTGGTCAACGTGGTCTACATCTTCATCTATTCTCTTTTTGATTTGCGATAAGTGTTGCATTTGCGAAAAGCCATTTGCGAAAAGCCATTTGCAAACGGCATTTGCGAAAATGCATTTGCGAAAAGCCATTTGCGAAAAAACCATTTGCGATAACAGTCCAGATTCGCGAAATAAAAGGGTTTATCACAAATGCTTTACAAGCATTTGCGAAAGCAGTTCACAATTGTGAAAGAAGAGAGTTTATCGCAAATTGCTTTACAAGCATTTGCGATAAAACGAGTTTTTGACTTGTTAACCATAAATTCCGGTGGTTTTCCGATGATTTTTCCGGCAACCTATTTTTACCAGTTTTCTACCTTATTCATCTGACCACTAATCGAACACCATTTAGACTCAGTTTCAGACCACTTAAATCTGACCAGTATTCTGACCAGTATTCAGACCACCATTCAGACGAGTATAATCCGACCATGCTTTCCAGTTGACCAACCACAAACATTCATGGGATGACACAATAAATAGTCATAGAAATGATATAAACTAACCCAGAAGATAATATCATTTAAAGACATGTATCAAAACTGTTGACCAAAAAAATAGTATAAAACAGTGAAGGAATAAGGTACAACAGATTCAAAAATATGTTTTTGACAAGAAAAATACAACAAAATCAACCAAAACTAAAACCAAGGCTCTGATACCAATTGTTGGATCGTGTATAGGTTGAAATATTATGAATCGGGAGGTCGGGGAAGATGAAAGAACATCATCTTCTTGGAAAGAGTTAGAGAGAGAAAGTGTAGAGAGAGAGATTTGGAAACTTGTTAATTTATTGATAATAATAAAAGGTGAAAAACACACACAAGCTCACCCTCCTAGTGAAGTCTAGGAGGGTATATAAAGGGCCAAACACAAGACTTTACATAAATGACAGTTCTAGTCCTTGTGTTTGTGCCTTAGAATATTGATAATGTAATCCCAAATATGTTGTCACATTTTTTGTGTGAGAAGCATACCCAACAGCTTCGAAGGTTGCGGCTTTTATACTGGTTTGGTAGCTATTATTGTAAGGGAATTCAACCAACGGTAAGTGTCTATCCAAACTTTTTCCGAAATCAATAACACATGCCTCAAGCATATCTTCGAAGGTTTGGATTGTCCTTTCACACTGTCCATCAGTTTGTGGAAGGTAAGCGGTGCTCATGTCCAAACGAGTACCGAGAGCTTTCTGTAGAAATTGCCAAAATCCTGAGGTAAATTGGCTGTCTCTATCTGAGATGATGGAGGTTGGGACTCCATGTCGGATTATAATCTCCTTGAAGTATAACTGAGCGAGTGTATCCATCTCGTCAATTTCCTTGATGGGTAGAAAGTGAGCGGATTAGGTCAAACGGTCAATGATGACCCAGACAGTGTCTAATCTGGCCGACGTCCTTGGTAATTTGGTAATAAAATCCATAGTGATTCTTTCTCATTTCCAGACTGGCAATTCAGGTTGTACAAGTAGTCCTGATGGCTTCTGACTCTCCGCTTTGACTCTTGAACAAGTAAAACATTTTCCAACATACGTTGCGATTTTGGTTTTCCTATTTGGCCACCAGTAGATCTGCTTAAGGTCTTGATACATTTTATCGGGACCCGGGTGGATGGAGTATTTGGACTTGTGAGACTCGTGCATGATAAGATCTCAAATACCTCCGTAGAGAGGGATCCAATATCTTTCCTTGAAACATAACATTCCATCAGCTCTTCTCACGAATCCGTTCTCATGTTCCGGCATGCCATCAATCTTCTCATGGGGTCGGTTTTCTTCCTGAAGAGCTTCTGCTTGAGCTATCAGAATTTGAGATGGAAGTCGTGACCAAATTTTTTTTTCTAACGATCGGACTCTAAGGGGTTTAATCCTTTCTTTTCTGCTCAATGCATCGGCCACGACATTCGCTTTACCGGGGTGGCAGCGAATTTCACAGTCGTAGTCGTTGAGTAGTTCTAACCATCGGCGCTGTCTCATATTCAACTCCTTCTGATCCAGTATGTGTTGAAGACTTTTGTGATCGGTGAAGACCGTGCACTTTGTACCATACAGATAATGTCTCCATATTTTAAGAGTGGATACTACTGCTCCTAGTTCTAGATCATGAGTGGTATATTTTTCCTCATTCTTCTTGAGTTGTCGTGAGGCGTACGCTATAACTTTGTTTCTTTGCAATAGCACCGCACCTAAGCCATGATGAGATGGGTCACAATACACTACAAAGTCGTCGCTTTCATCTGGTAGCGCTAAAATTGGTGCCTCGCAGAGTTTTTTCTTTAGGAGTTGGAATGTTGACTCTTGTTTCTCTTCCCAGATGTACTCCTTGTTTTTCTGAGTGAGTTCGGTCAAGGGTTTTGTGATCTTGGAGAAATTTTCAATGAACCTTCGATAGTAACCAGCGAGTCCTAAAAATTGTCGAATTTCAGTTGGAGAGGTGGGCGATGCCCAACCTTTAACTGCTTCGATCTTGGCGGGGTCAACGTGGATACCTTGATTATTGATGATACGACCTAGAAATTGAACGGTGGAAATCCAAAAATCACATTTGGAAAATTTTGCATACAATTTTTCTTGTTTGAGTAGTCCCAAAATGGTTGTCAAGTGTTCCGCATGCTCCTTTTCGTTACGTGAGTAGATTAGAATGTCATCGATGAATACAATTATGAATTTGTCCAAGTATGGCTTGCATACTCAGCTCATTAGATCCGTGAACACTGCTAGTGTGTTGGTAAGACAAAATGGCATTACTCGGAATTCATAATGCACGTACCGTGTTCGAAAGGCTGTCTGGGGTATGTCTTCTTCTCTGACTCTTAATTGATGATATCCCGATCTTAGAACGATTTTTGAGTAAACACTCGATCTTTGCAGTTGGTCAAATAGATCGTCAATCCGTGGTAATGGATATCGAGTTTTCATCGTGAGTTGGTTCAACTCTCTATAATCAATACACATTTGGAATGTTTCGTCTTTCTTTTTGACAAACAGGATTGGTGCTCCCCAAGGTGATGAGCTTGGTTGGATGAATACCTTATCTCACAGTTCTTTCAACTGCTCAGATAATTCTTTCATTTCAGAGGGGGCTAATCGATAAGGTGCTTTTACAACATGGCTTCTCCAGGCACTAAATCGATTCAAAATTCCATTTGCCGAATTGGTGGAACACCTGGCAAGTTTTCAGGGAATACTTCCAAAAATTCAATTACGACTGGTACTTCTTCTAGTTGTTTTTCCTTCTCTTTTGATTCACCTTCTTTACTTGAATCAAAAACGCGTGGCATCCTTTGTTTATGTATTTCACCGTCTTGATATACGAGATGATATTGAGTTGGGTTTGATGATGATCGCAACGAACGATGAGTGTTTCACCATCGAGAGGAATTTGGATGACCTTTTCGTCACAAATGATTCTGGCACGGTGTTTGGATAACCAATCCATGCCTACGATGGCATCGAAACCTCCAAGTTGGATAGGCATGAGGTCAATGGGGAATGATTTGTCTTGAAGTGTTAAGGTGCAATTTTTGATTAGGGTATTGGTGCTTAGAAGGTTATCGTTAGCTATTTCGATTTCATATGAGGTATCTAATTCTACGGGATCAGTATTAAGCAATAAACCAAACGAGGTAGACACAAAGCTCCTATCAGCTCCAGAATCAAATAATATTTTAGCAGTGCGTTGGTTTAATAAGAATGTACCCGTAGTGACATCGAGATTCAGTGGCGCGTTTCCATCTCCAAGTATGTATGCTCTTCCATGGGCAACATTGTTGGTGTTCTTTGGGCAATGACTCTTGTAATGTCCCAATTCACCACAACCGTGGCACTTCACTGCTACTGGTTTGCATTTGCCCCTGTGGCCTTGCAGTCCTTGGTCACATGTCCTACCCTTCGGCAGTTGCCGCAGATTGCGGTACACGGTCTGGTATGATGCAACTTACACCTGTTACACTGGGGTTGTGTCCCCGCATAGACTTTCCTTTCAGTGGGCGCAGCCACATAAGCTCTGGCGGCTTCCTGATGGCGATTTTGCTGATTGTGATGGTCGTTGCGGCTCTACTGGT
The DNA here is from genome assembly GCA_021014915.2 of Artemisia tridentata subsp. tridentata. NCBI lineage: Eukaryota > Viridiplantae > Streptophyta > Magnoliopsida > Asterales > Asteraceae > Artemisia > Artemisia tridentata. The sequence goes on along the minus strand of CP139508.1, from coordinate 213,288,239 downwards.
GGTCTCTGTTGCGGTTGTTGTTCCGGTCATTGCCTTACGGGATGCTTCTTACCCGTCCCTAAGACAATGGTTGACTTTGAAATGGACGTTTATGTAACCATTGTCATTTAAGCTAAGACCGACACTAGCATAGAATTCTAGTATGAATCTAGGAATTATAGGTTCATCGATGTCAAGAAGACAATCGAATTGGATGGCGGCTAGTTGTTCTCGGATAATGGTTCCTTATAAGAATGAAGGGTCTATGGTTCTACCCTCGTTAACATAACATTTTTCTAAAGCCTTAAAGATTTTGACATGGTCGTCAGTGAGTCCTTTTGTCTTATGTTGTTTGGGTAGGTAATTGAGGGTTTCTTTGTGATCATAGTATGTCGCGGAGGCGTAATTATCCTAGACACAAAAATTACATAGTTTAGTTAAAACTATCAAAAAATGCGTATATAAATTTCTAGTGTGTGCCTACATGGGGACAATGTGGAGGTGCGGTTATCTCGAATCCTTTTGATGCATGAAAATTTCGTTTATGCAAATGTTATAACGAAAATGAGAGATAACCCAAACGCTCCTACTTCAATGTAGCTAAGATTGAATGTACCCAAAAATACATATTAGTTATGTATTCTCTTTAGCATTCAAGAGACATTATGCAAGTGATGTTTAAAAATTAACGTTTTGTATTTGTATAAACAATGCGCAAAAACCGTTTTTCCTAGTCGTGAGAAGGTTTTTATAAAAATTTCTCATGGGGTTTTTGATGAATTATGATAATGCCTTATGATATGCAATTCCTAACTGTTAGCCTTAAAATTATGTTATATTTGGGAATTGCATTTAGTTATATGTATAAGGGCTTGAGTGTTAGGCTTTTGGACTAGAATAGATAAGTAGCTTGTATTGTATTAATATCCAATGTAAAGCCCATTAACCAAAGCCCAACCGAAAGCCCATCATAGCAAGTAGGGCATCACTTACTTTGCTATAAATACCTTCCTTGTGTCAACAAGGAAGGGTGGATGTTCATTTGTATTTCAAGGTGTGTGCGGTTTCTCTTCCCTCTCTCTAGAAAACACACACTCCTTCCCATTCTTTGAGCTAATAAATACCATGTTTAACCTTTATTTCAAGCATCCCCGACCTCCTTATATGTGTTTCATACGTGGTTTTGGTCGTTACAATTGGTATTAGAGCTAACCGGGGGCGAACCATGGTGATTTGAGGTGAAAAAAAGTGATTCGTGGTGTGTTTGTGTTCGTTACTGTTCTTCTGCCATAAATAACGTGACTTTTAGATAAAAAGTTTATAGCTTTTTGTGTTTAACGTCAGTTTTGCGAAAAAGTTGTAAGCTTTTTGGTGTTTTCGTGAGGTTTGCTGGGTTGTTCGAATTGTTGGTTGTTTTTTATCAAAAAAAAGAAGGCTACAAAAAGGTTTCGACTTCAATCCTCACCATAAAAGCGGCTTTTATCACATTTCTTGTATAAGAAGTTTGATAAAAGTGGTTCTTCATCGAAAAAATCTAAGTTCTTGTATAAGAAATTCGATAAAAGAGGGTTTATCGCAAATGTGTATCGCATTCTTGTAAAAGAATTGCGATAGAAAAGGGTTTATCGCAATTGTGATAATTATCGCGAATGTGGAATTTATCGCAAATGGATTTCTATCGCAAATGGATTTTCTATCGCAATTGCTGCCAGACAACCTTATCGCAATTGTGTCCGAGAACTCTATCGCAATTGCTGCCAGACAACCTTATCGCAATTGTGTCCGAGAACTCTATCTCAATTATATATCGGACATCTTATCGCAATTCTCAAAACTCTATCGCAATTATAAAAAAAATCGAATTTTTTGGCGAGAAAATTTGAATAAAATTTAATTCGGAGGAGTGACTTAACGGTCAATTTTTACGCTAAATTCAAATTCTGGTGTAATGGTGAAAATTTTGGCCCAAAATTCAAATTTTTTGGTCCAAATTTGAATTTTTTTTGCAAAATTTGGCGTAAAAATTTCTTAAACTCAAAATTTTCCAGTATCATTATCATGTCATTTTATGGCATATTTCACACCAAAATCACAAATGATATTACTGGTATACATCCTCAAATCCTACCACGTATAGCCAAAAAGATCCTGATCAAGAATCACAATCAAATGACAATGGCTAAATATTGATTGTTATCAAGTGTGACTACAAGGATGATGATTCATTATTCCCTATTTGAAGTTGAAGTGGAATATCACGTGTGCTTGTACTTAGTATCTTGAAGATATCGGGGTTAGCTAGATGCATGATTCTTCGAGATCCTTGTTCGAGCTAACAGAGCATTCGGTGATGAAGACTTGATTTGTCTAGTTATACCTGATGTAAGGAGTTACGTTGTTGTGCTCACAGAGTATAGCTATCACTTTAAAGGAGTTATGTTGTAGTGCTCAAGTGTCACACAAAGATGTGGATAATTCAAGATGAGTTCATATACTGTAAAGGAAGGTTGGATGGGTATATGAAATGACCTATGCTTTAAGGAGTTATGTTGTAGTGCTCAGTATAGGTACTTAGTCATACAACAGTGCAAGTTTAAGTTACAAGTTTGGGTTATTTTACTTCAGTCTCAAGTTCGTCATAGTGGGTTTTCTCCATCAGTAGTCACTACATGAAGCCGTTGTTTTTGATACAGGGGGTTGATAAAAGAGTTAGACAATTCAAATGGTATTATTAGTAGATTGGGTTTATCGACATCTTCTCACAAGCTGTTATGGTTAATGATAAAATGCTTCCAGTTCACATCAGTATGCTGATTCCGATAAATCGTAACCAGCAGGGGAGAGAAATGTACGGGCTGATCTCTCATGGGAAAAATAACTGGAATGCATTTGGCAAGATGAAGATGTTGATACTCTTTTCCCCCGAACAGCAGGGCACTTAGGGCACTTATAAGTATGGTTGTCAGTTTGGGGGAGAGCACTAATTAGGGGAGAGCACTCAGGGCACCCATAATTAAACCCTAATTAGATTTGCTCACATTGTTCCTCTGCAAGTAAAGAAACGAAAGCTGAGAAGATTCTGCAAGTTGAACGAAATAATGAAGTTTGAAGACCATTCTCTACGCTTATAGTTTTATATTTTACTTGTAGGGAACATTGTAAGCAATTCCCATATAACATCACTTTGGGGAGAGATTGTTAGCCTTAAAGTTATGTTATATTTGGGAATTGCATTTAGTTATATGTATAAGGGCTTGAGTGTTAGGCTTTTGGACTAGAATAGATAAGTAGCTTGCATTGTATTAATATCCAATGTAAAGCCCATAAACCAATGCCCAACAGAAAGCCCATCATAGCAAGTAGGGCGTCACTTACTTTGCTATAAATACCTTCCTTATGTCAACAAGGAAGGGTGGATGTTCATTTGTATTTCAAGGTGTGTGCGGTTTCTCTTTCTCTCTATCTAGAAAACACACACACCTTCCCATTCTTTATGGTTTCTCCTACTTCAATGTAGCTACGATTGAATGTACTCGAAAATACATATTAGTTATGTATTCTCTTTAGCATTCAAGAGACATTATGCAAGTGATGTTTAAAACATAACGTTTTTTATTTGTATAAACAATGCGCAAAAACCGTTTTTCCTAGTCGTGAGAAGGTTTTTATAAAAATTTCTCATGGGGTTTTTGATGAATTATGACAATGCCTAATGATATGCAATTCCTAACTAAGGAAAACATGATTTGTTATGCAATTCAGTAAATATCAATGTTGCAAATATCGGCCGTGGCGGCCGATTAATTGCCGATATATCGGTAATCGGCCGCCGACCTTGTCGAATTATGAAAATCGGACAAAAAATGGGTTTTGGGAAAAAATCGGCCAAAAATCGGCCGTATCGGCCAGAAATCGGCCGTATCGGCCAGAAATCGGCCATATCGGCCGATTAATCGGCCGTATCGGCCATATCAGCCGTATCGGCCGTATCGGCCAGGTTTAAAAAAAATAAAAATTTAGGCATTCTACTTAATTTGGGGATTATTTATTTCACTTATAACACACAATGAGCCTCATAATCAGAATTGGAGCCTTTTATTGAGGTTTGAAAACATAGTAGGCTTGGAATCAGTTACGATTTTTAGTTTGGTCTCCAGAAATACCCAAAACATGCAAAAAATGCCAATCCGATTAATCACCGATTAATCCCGCCTTGGCCGATTAATCGCTGCAGGGTGGTCGACCGCCACGCTACCGATTCACGATTTTTGCAACATTGGTAAATATGCTTCATGATTTTACAAGAAATATGCATAAACCCCAAGTTTTGATTTTGTGCATGAAATAGAAATCCTAGCTCAGATCAGGAATGTAGATATGGTTAGGATACTTACAAAGAGGTTAAAATCACAAATTGGTTGAAGGGGATGACCTAAATTGTGAATTTGGTTTATTTTGAGTCGAGTTCCAGTAGCTTGTATGTTTTTTGGGGAATGTGATGCACAGTGCAGGGTGTTTGTTTAATATACTAAAAACCAACTCAGGCAGCCGCGGATCTGGCGGAACCAAAACAAGGGATCCGTCCTTGTTGTCGTTTGGTTCCGCGATATTAGGCTTGGTTTTTGGTTTTTGTCGTGTTTGGCTAATCTAAGGTTCAAGCTAAGGTTTTATCTACTCACTAGGTTCCATTAGTCCTAAACCAAGTATAAGAAGGTTAAAAGGTTCTCTCTTGAGAGGTTTAGTGAGGATGTCGTCAACGTTATTTTCTGAGGATACTTTCTCGATTGAGATGTTTCCCTTTTGAACATTGTCGCGTAGGAAGTGGTGACGTATTTCTATGTGTTTGGTTCTAGCGTGTTGGACTGGATTTTTGCTAAGTTCGATAGCTCCTTTGTTGTCGCAAAGAATGGGAATGTCTTTGAGTTCAATTCCATAGTCGACGAGAGCTTGTTTCATCCACAGTGCTTGTTGACACGCCTTTCCTGCAGATACGTACTCGGCTTCGGTTGTTGAAAATGCTAAAGCCGTTTGTTTCTTTGAGAACCATGCGGTAAGACAGTGTCCAACAAAAGTACAAATACCACTTGTACTTTTTCTATCAACATAGTCACCAGCATGGTCTGAGTCGGCATACACTATGGTTTCAATTCCCGTTCCTTTGGGATACCATAATCCTAAATGTGTAGTGTAGCATATGTATACTTAGATTTATGATAGATGAATTTCTAGAGAGAGAGAGATGAGAGAGTTGGGAGATGTAAAGAGAGAAAGTGAAGAGAACTAGTGTTGAATGATTTGAAATATCTAACCCTTCCCATGTGTGGGAAGGGCTATATATACTTACATAATATGATGCCCCAAGTGGACTGTGGAGTAAGCTGATAGTGGGTAAAGACCCGAACCAACTCCACAAATACTAATATAACTAAACTAGTATTACTAAAACTAAACTAATATAAATAAGCCTACTAGCTAACTTAATGCTAAATAGATACTTGGGGTGACCGAGTCTTCACATTAATATTTAAATTCCTAACAATCTTCCCCTAAGGGAGGTCACCCCGGAAATAATATTTTGAATTCTAGCATTCTTTTACATGACTGTAACTTCCTAGCTCGTAGTCTTTGATTCTTTAAGTTCATTAGTCTTTGTACATTCAGCAGTGAACTTTAGATGACTGTTCTTCTGTCTTGGATGATCTTTGGTGATTCTTTGATGTCATCATCCAACGTATGTCTTCAAGTCATCTTTTAGCAGAATGTCTTCATGTGATGTGGTATTCTTTGAACCGACATGCTCACACTGTTCTGGGTCATGATTTTCAGCATCAGAGTTTGCGGAAGCAATGTTGAAGGTCTTTTAGTTTATCATGACTTCTTTGAACACGATGATGATGTAGTGTCAGCATGTGGTAATGGATTGTGATTGTTGTGTCGACATGCTTACACTTTTCTTGATCATGATCTTCAGCCTCATAGTTGCGGAAGCAGTGTTGAAGGTCTTTTAGATATCATGATTCCTTTTATTATGATGATGGTGAAGTGTGAGCATGGGGTGATGGATTGGCATCTTGTTCAGCAATCAGCTACAACTGCAATCAGCTTCAACCACCAGGTGTTCCTGCATACGACAGTTATCAATAAAACATCCGGTACTTACAAGTTCGGACTTCGAGATTGTTAACAGCATAGTGTGAAAACTCTCTCTAATCCTTACCAAGGCCGTTCCTAAATCGGAAACCCACAGAGGGCTTTAAAGATCTACCGTAGTAAATCAACGATTAGTTGAGTTGCTGGAGATCACTCCACGAATGTAGACCGTTTGAAACCGCCGTGACCACTAAGCGTAATCCACAAGGAATTACCGAAGTGACCTGCTTTCAGGGCTGTTTGATGTTGACCTTGGCAGGAATTTCCATTCAATCACTGAGAATTACATTTGTAACTTCCCTCATAAATGTTTTGGCAGATTGCTAAGATCTGCATAGGACTCATAAGTTTACAACTGGTGTCCTTAATGTTGAACAACCAGTGTAGAAGTAACACGTGTTCCTATGAGATCTTATAATGCATCTCGTGGCTCTAGACTTAATTTGTGCGTTTTGATTTAGTGATCGGAGGCTGGAGAAGACTGCCACCTTTTCAATATCATCTAACTCGGAGTGAGAAAGACGATAGACATGTATTGATCTCTGTGCAAAATGAAACAAGAGTCCTTTGAGGGACCTTGAGTGGCTAGGGAGGGTTGTGCAGCGTATCACTGGGTCCATGATACTTTGTCTTCAATGTCAGCAATCAACTTAGTGATTCTGACAGCAAATGTATTGACCCGGTTTCTGCCTGAAGCGTAAGGAGGGCTTCTTTCTTTTAACCCTTTATCTTTACGTTTCTTTTTCATTCTTCAACCCCTTCAGCGCTTACCGAGACATCATCACTAGCACCTTGTTGGGTTTGTTCCAGTACTAGCTCCATCTCAGTCAGCACTCTTCCCATATTCACTTTTCTCCTTTTTAATCATTCCTAAGGACTTCTACTCTAACTAGAGGATTGTCCCTGGGAAGATCCCTCCGGTTCTGGCGGATCATAGGATGGTTTTCCTAACCTTAGCCACCTTATAACTTCATGACTATCCTATGTTGCCATTAACCAAATCCTTGAAAAATCTCTCAAAGTGTTTATGGTTATGAAACACATTTTTCTAACACTTTGAGAGTTTTATATTTTTCAAATGCTCCCCCTCAACATGTACTCGGAATGGTTTTATAAATTTGTACATATTAGGTGGAGTTCGCACTTTTTGAATTGATCCACTTTCAGTGAACATGACCGATTCGAGATACGCTTACATCACTAGTTAGACTAGCTTGAAATTAATACCCGGCCTGGTCAAATTCACAAAAAGTTTCTCGAAACAGTACACTCTACTCAGACACATCCTTTTTGAGACACGCTTACATCACTGGTTAGACCAGCTTGAAATTATTACCCGGTCAGGATATGTCATTTCGATTAATGACAGTTTTTGTTTCGTGAATTCATTCGTGAAGTCTGAGTCGTGCTTACATGAGATGCCACTTCCATTTTCATCCATTCGCTCCCCCTCAATATGTGCATCGATATACGAAATAGTTTAGCACATATGGGAGAGCCTACACTTGAGTCCAAAACATCATATTTTTATCAGATTTCATATTTAAATCACATTCTCTCCCACGATCAAAAATTTCAAACCATTTGAGATTTGTGATCCCAATTGATTTAAATAAGTTAGAAAATTTGGGAGAAAATGTGGCCAGTTTTAATATGTGCTAATAATGGAACATGCAACTGCTCCCCCTCAATTTATGAGGGAGATTCACTACTAATCATGTACGAAGATAATTGTTATGACACAAGTGATATTAACCTTTTGCGCAGATGATGTGATCATCCGCTTCTCTGAGGGAGTCAGTAGTCAACATCAATTATCCATCCACCAACAAAACTTTCCCAGTATTGTAGATCCCCATTCAGCGAGACCAGAATAAGTGTTGCTTTGTTGAAATGAAGGTGGTGGAGGTGAAGACAGTGTTGTTGATGTTGTTGCCGATGTTGTTGTTGTGGTGAATTCCGAGCCAATCAATAGAGTTTGAATGTAAAACACAAAATTTCAAAACATGCAAAATTAATACTTAAATAAAACATCAAATAAATCCCAAACTCTTGTAAACTAGCAACATATGAAGTATGATAATTTTTGCTTGAACATTTTAATATTTTACATGTCCTAAAAATACTTGTCACACACAAAAATATAAGATGGGCCGAATTACATATTTATATATGTTTACTTATTTGTTAAATAAATTAAAATGTATAAATAAAGGATAAATATTACAAAATATTAGAAGATCTTTGAAAATCAGATATTTGACCTTATCACAACTATCTTGGCCGAATTTCATGCCCTCCCCTCCTTTATCACACGGTTTCTACATATTTTCCATTTTTATATACCTTTAAACACCAAAAACTCTCTACAATCCACACGATTTTCTGGAGGTTGATACATAATTTTCCTGGGTTCTCTCAAGTCTAAAGAAGGTGAGAAAAATAGGATTTCAAATTGTTGAAGCTTGGTTCGCTTGGTTTTGCTTTTTGCTCGAGTTTGGTTCTTGCCGAGAAGAATTAATCCTCCACACCTCATCCGATCATCATAATAATTATTTGGTATTTTTGTGACTTCCTTTTCATCATATAAGATCTATATAAAATGGTTATAATGATCCATGCACGCTACTAAGGTCGTTTGGAATTAAACGAACCAAAAACCCTAAAAGATCACATGAATTAATGAACCAGTTTTCTGATCAAGAAATTAGACCGAATTTAATTAATTGAATCTTGATGATAACTAAGTGTTTTTGGGAGTTTATTGAGTCTAGAATTAAATTCAATGAAATAGATTTCTGTAGAAATTAACCTTGTGATTTTTAGAGGCTTGGAAGACCACTTTTTGATTTTTAGAAAATTAAGTGTCAAATCGAATTCGTATGTCTGGAAAAACAGTCCGCGTTTTTCATTTATCATTTTCAAACCATGTCGAATTAGAAGGTTTCCTTTGAACTGGGTAATATTTGATATGTCTACTAGTTACTGGAATTTTTGTAGAATTTTATAAATTTTCTAGATGGAGTAGTGAATTAATTACTTTTCGGGTGTTTCATCAGATCCGATTATGGAACATGTTAGGGAAATGGATTTTTCAGTCATACCTATACTAGTTAATAAAATCTGGAAAAATTAGGTAAATTACTAGGGACATATAGGGTTCTCTGGGAATTTTTGGGAATTTTATTTCGGAGTTCTAATATGATTCATAAATTATTTAAAACAGGTCCAGTGCATACGAAAAATCTGTTAAAGTGTAAAGATATTAAAAAGGTGTTATTTGTTTATTTTCCAAAACTAAAGGGTTTAACTTGTAAAAAACCTGTAACTTTATAATAATTACATCTTATACCCTAATTTTATGATAATTGCATAATAGTCCTTAAACTTATCATAATTACATAATAAACCCTAAAAATTTGTAAACCTACCATAATAACCTTAACTTTATATAAATACTATTATGAACCCTAAGCTATTAATATTGTCACTTTAAACTTATTAAATGATAACTTTGAATGCTTCTTAAAAATGGAAACTTACTAATTGAGGAAACCTGCTATAAATGGAAAGTTACTAAAAATGGAAAGCCGACTAAAATGAGAAATCTGATTTAAATAAGGTATTAATAATAAGACGACCATGTATTCGTGTAGATTCGCTGAAGATGGAGTTTTTTTCCGATCTTTATGTTCTGTTGTGTTTTCACTTACGGTATAAGGTACATATATTCTGACCTTCTCACAGGTTTCTCATGAACTCTCTCTCTCGCTCTCTTGTTTATCTTGATTCCTTGAACCTTGCTATGTTCCCCTTGATTTGTGAACCCTGCTATGATCTCCTTGATAAATTGAACCTTGCTATGTTTCTTTTGATACTTGATATAAACCGTTCATCACCTTGTAACATGAATATTTAAAACCCTTGGATACCTTGAAGGTTCATAGGATATTATAACCGAATGTGAAAACTTTTCTTAATTACATATGAAAATATTTTGAGAAAAACTACTTTTAAAGACTTTCTTTATGAAAACTGTTTTTAAATATCACTTTTATGAATGCCATTATTAAAGGATTACTTTTTAACAATTGACATGAACATTTAATATAAACCATTAAATTGAACTTTTGTTATGAACCTTTGAATAAATTGATATAAACCTTCTGATTTGAACCTTTTCTTTAACCCTTGCATTGATCTCCTGTCTTGAACCTTGATATGAAACTTGATATGATACGCTTGATATGAAACTTGACTTGAACCACTTGAAATGGAAACTTGACTTGAACCGCTTGATATGAAACTTGAACTTGAACATCTGATACTTGATACTTGACCCTTGACCCACAGTTTGATACTACGAGCCACTTCTTGTTTCACTAGGCATGAGGGTTTCATGTCCTTGTCATTGATGCACTGATGACTTGACTCTAGGGTAGGAGAGTGATGACCTATCCCGTCCCTGACCTGACTTGACTTGTTACGTAGAGGAAGAATCTGGCCTACTGGGGCGTATGGATGCATCCTAGACTTGTTTCTGTATTCTGTTTCTGTATATGATATATTACTTGTTACACTTGGTGACTGATGGTGTGTGCGATACACGTCTTTCACATCCTGGGAGCTCATGACTCCAACCCTTGGAGGTATCCCCTCACCCTGTACTTGGTATGCTAAGGTCTCCCCTCCATACACCCTGATATTTGATATGATTCTGTTTCTGGGCTCGTAGTGGATTTCTGTTTTCCTTTACATTTATCTTTATTATTCCTTAACTCTTGATATATCTGCATGACCTTTATTTCATTTACCTTTCACTATTCTTTACTGCTGCTTGTTATCGTTATATCTGTTCACTGAGCTCTCGTAGCTCAGCCGCATTTCTTTTCCTGCGGCAGGTGTTAGTAGGGAGCTGGGTATGAGTGGAGAGTATCTTGGACTTAGAAGGCTATACCTTGATAGACTTCCAGATTGGATATGATTAGAAGAGATTATTCTAGACTTAGTAATTATTGTAATTTTCATTGTAACCTTGTATCTTCAGATTTTCCCTTGTAACCATTGAAATTCATTTTGTATTAATTAGTCATATGCTTGTGTTTACTTTGATATGTCACCATAATGTAATACTTCTACCCTTATCGGGTTGGGGTGTTACAATTATGGTATCAGAGATACAGGCTGCGACTCGTAATACATTTACCCTTGACCTGTGAATTTTGGACCATTAGGCTTCCACTGTAAGAACATAGGAGAGCACCTTGAGAACTTGCTTTAGGATTTCCTATATGAACTTATGTTTTGACCAGTGAGGAATGGGTAGACTATAAGGCATTTGCTTAAATATCTTTGCTTCCGCATCACTCTGATTCGTTCCTTTCTTTTGGGTTAAAGCCTGTTGAGATCACTTTTGGAGATTTACAGCTTATGCTTTGCACCACCTAAGATTTGAAACCTAAATATGTAACACCCCAACCCGGCAAGGGTAGAAGTATCACATTAATGGTTTCATATCAGATCATAACAAAGCATACATTCAATATTAATACAAGGTACAAATGAAAAATACCGAATATACGAGGTTACAATAGAGAATTTCAATAACTACCAATTCTAAACGTAACAACTTCTAATCAACTCTAATCCCGAAATAGCTATCGAGGTCTTCTAAGTCCAAAAGTCTCTTCGCTCATACCCAGCTTCCAACTAAAACCTGCCGCGGGAAAAGAAACGCGGCTGAGCTTAAAAAGCCCAGTGAACAGATATATACGATAAACGAAAACGAAAGTAAAAGAAAATGAACATGTATAGTTTAGTGCGTTGGAAATTATAAGTCATAAGCAAAGAATATGAATAAGAATGGAATGAAAAGAAAAGGAAATAAAAAGAAATAAAAGGATCAGTAATCCACCACGAGCCCAGAATAAATCAAATCACATCATCTCAAATGTAACCAAATAGAGTAGCTAGCTCCCAGATATGTGAAAGACGTGTATCGCACACACAATCAGTCACCAGATATAATAACCATAAACATCTTTACATATATATGAGACAAGTTTCGACTTGCACATGATGCTGTACAAGTTGTACCCAACAGAGTGCTGACTGGATAATATGAGTCATATGCCCAGTCATCACCTTTTGTCCTACTTGGCAGCTCCACGTGGCAGCTACATTTCGTAGCTATATCAAAAAAATGAGTCACAAGTGGGATTCGAACCCGAGCATGTTGAGTAATTCCACATGCGCCCAACCAACAGAGCAACTTGCTCTTTTGGTTTAAACTCTACAAAACAATATTAACATCCTATCAATTCATCCACTTTCCAAAACACAAACATAAAACCATAATACGGATCTAATCAAAAAAACAAAAAATACATTCATTTCATCCACTCTTCACTCTCAGGTTAGGGTAAATCATATGAACAATTTTATAGATTTTTTTTTTCAATTATTTTCATTACATTTTTTATTTTGCAAAGTTTTATTTTGAAGTTATTAACAAATTCATCACAAATTATTTTCATTATAATTAGGAAGGTTTTTGGTTTTAATCAATAATGATAACCCCGTGATTCTCTCACTTTGACACCGGGATTAGTTGAAACTGAAATGCACATTCCATAACATTCAACAAAATTTTGAAAACATCCCATAAATATCCCGTAAATCACTATGATTGTTGTTTGTTTTGAAAATCGTATCAACAAAATCATGGACGATTTTCAAATATCAATATTACCCGAAATCATAGTGATTTTGGCATTTCAAAACCCTACCTTCACAGTATAAATAACTCGCCTAATCAGTCTACCCATTCATTATCCTCATACAACATAATCAATAATAACTACGAAAATCAATTGCATCATGTTTAATAAGTTTTCAGGCAAAAGAAATGGTAACATGGGCTACCAAAAGTCACCAACTGGTCTAGGTAGCAGTTTCAAAAAAAATGGAGGTTTTGGAGGTACTGGAGGTTATGGAGGATTTGGAGGTTCAAAGGGTGCTGGATGTTCTGGTGGATCAGGAGGTTTGTCAGTCAAATGAATAACAATGTTTTATATTTTTTTAGAAATTATTGCAATTATATTGATTTTTTGCAGTTCTCTTCATACATGAACTTTATTTTGTTATTCATAAAATATGTTAATTTATGGTATTTATTTATTGTATATCAGGAAATGTAAAGGATAAAAAGATCACCCCTATCAAAGATGTGGATCCTATGTTGGATGACATATCTGTTCAAGCTAGGTACATATCTGTATTTCATTCGCATAGGTTGAATGCTGCTCATGATCCATACAGCCTGGATCTTGTCTTGCAAGATGCCCAGGTATGATATCTTACATATTCTCTTATAACGGCCAATAGTAGCTTATGTATATGACAAAAGTAAACTCTGTTCCATCAAGAACAGAGCATTTGACAATATATCCATCATTCAATTGCAAAAATTCACCATTATATAGCACCTATCATTTACCTAAATTATATTTAAGCTACAATATATTATTTTGTTTTCTATTTTGTTTCCATCTGTTTACTTTATAAAATGTATTGTTTTGCAGAATTCAAGGATACAGGTGTACATCAAAAAAGAATTTATGTTCCGCTTCGAACCTCTTTTTGAGGAAGGGAAGTGCTACATCATTTCCAATTTTGGAATAGCTGAGAATTGATGCAAACTACCATTGTTGCCTCATAGGTATAAAATTAGTTTCTACAAAAATACCACTGTCACTCGAGTGGAACCTTTTGACAACAACACTCATGGGTTCATTTTTGAACCATTCAACCATTTGCACGATCCGGTGAATCACCAATATTATGATAATGATGCCGTTGGTATGTACTTTAATAATTATTTGATATCTATATTTTTAGACTATTAATCATGTAACTTATATTGTACAAACATAATAAATTGAACAGATGTAATTGGTTCGGTGATCGGTATTGGGGATATTGTTCCTGTCATGTCCGCTGCAGGCAAAAAAATACGTCGTACAATTGTTGTTGAGAACGCTGAGTGAGTATTTTTAGACTAATTCTTTATTTATACATTTTAACCATGTGATGTTTATAAAGTCAATTTCATTAATATGTGATCTATTTCATTATACAGGGGTGAACCGTTGAACCTTACATTCTGGGATGCATGGGCGACCATGTGGGATCAGTATGCAAGCAAGCGAGATTCAATTGGACATTGTGTTGTTATACTTCAGCTTGGGAAGGTCAAGTATTGGGATGGTAATTGCAATGTTTTCATATTATTATTAATTTTATGATTTATTAAACACCAATTATTTACTTACTATATGTTATTTTATATTGTTCAATATACTTTTTCAGGGGATGCCGCCATTCACAATGCCCTGTTTGGCACAAAGATATATATAAACCAGGACATACCTGAAATTGTGGAATTCAAAACAAGGTTTCTATGTGATTTGATTATATTGTTCAATATTACACTTCTTTATAAATTAACATGTTTAATGACATTACTTATATATTTCTTATTTGTATTTTGTATTTTAGGGTTCAACAGCGTGATGGCTATGATGCCAACCAGGTTAAGATTGAACTTTTCGCACCCGAACAGAAGTTGGTGACTGTTGCTGAGTTTTTTCACGGGAGTGTGAAAAAGATGATAGGTGGCATTCGTGATTGTGATCCGGTAAGTTTGTTACCATAAATCCCATAAAGTATGATAATGATAATTATCTTTTATTGCGATATTATTTTAAACGCATTATTATTTTTAAACTGTAGGATTCTCACTGTATAGTGTACGCAACAATTCATAGACTCCATAGGGAGCATGGCTGGGCTTATACAGCATGTAAACAGTGTAACAAAAGGGTTGACATTGTTGAGGGAAGGAATAAAAAGCCTGCATTTGTTTGTGAGGATCATGGCAGTGTGCAAGTTGAATCCAGGTAACAATCATAAAGTATTGATTTTCAAAAAATCTATATCATTCATTGAACTTAAGGTTAACTCATTTCCGTAATTTACAAACTATTTCATATATTTCATACACTCTGAATACAGGTTTAAGGTGATTGTAAGGCTAATTGATGAGACCGGCTCTGCGCCGGTGGTGTTCTTTAACAACAACTTTTGCAAGATTTCAGGCCATACTGCGTGGGCATTGATGGAACAACACGGAATGGACCCTGATGAGTACTGGCCACAAGAGTTGGATGCATTAGTTGGAAAAAAATTTCTATTTAAGATATACTTTTCCGAGTACAACGTTAACTACAACAATCACACCTACCGTTGTGATGCGTTTTCGGAAAATGATGAGTTCATCAACCATTTTAAAAAAGACTTTTTTGAAGAAGAAATCACGGAAGATGTGCCTGATGAGGTAATCTTTTATATATATCATTTTAATTTATTTGAACAATTATAGATTTTTATCCCAATTTACAATTGAGTATACATCTTTGTTTATTAGGTTCCAACTCAGGAGTTCAACACACCTGCTACTCTTATCAAGAAGATAAACATGGGTGATCCAAGTGTTAACCGTGTGTTGGATATGCAGTCACCTTCTGGAACATTGCAATCAGCTGGAAGTTCATCAGGTTCTGGTTCAAAGAAGAGCCGTGTGGTTGATTTGGAGTCACCTGATTTGGATTCATCAGGTAGTGCAGACAAAAAGAGACGTGTGGTTGTTGATCTTGATGATATTGACAGTGAACCCGAGGATGAAGCAGGCAAATACAATCAAGAGCTGGTTCAAGTCAAGATTGAACCTGAGGATTAAAATCTCATTCGACACTCCATGGTTTATCTTTTGTCTGCTTTATGTTTTCAATTAGTATTTGCAATAAACAAGGTTGTTTGTTTTAATAATTAATGAAGGATTACATGTATTTATCCTTCATGAAAGAATTGTTATTTTTGTGAAATCCATGGAGATGGTATTTGTTAAACAATGTTTTCACTTTTTATCTTATTTGTTAAACAATGTTGATGTTGTTTCTCTTTTTATGGATTGGAATAATATTGAATACGATTTCATATTTATTTTTTGTTCTTCTATCAAAATTGTTTTGTTAAACTTCAAACTGATGATGATGATTTAAACAATAATAGCATCCTATCATTTTATATCTTTTACATAATTAACATGATTTAAACAATAATAGCATCCTATCATTTTATCCACTTTCAAAATATGATGAAATCTAACACAATCAATTATACGTAAATCAATCTTATTAATTGAAATACATAATTAAAAACGTAACAAACTTTCACATATAAACTCAACTATATCCTTTACATAATTAGAATTATTTTGTGATTATATATACGACTCCTTGCTCATCTCAGAAACACAAAACATTTTTCAGAGTGTATGCAGCCATGGGTGATAGTATACCAAATAAGGTAATGGTTTAGCTCAAAATTAATATGTTGTTATTACATTTTTTTTTTATAAACAAACACATCACGCTAAAAGTGATGAATTATATATACATTTTTTGAAATATACGCAACTATTTTTTTCGTAATGTCAATATACCATTATTTTATTCCATGTTGATTCCAGAATTTTATTTCGTGAAGTATTTATACCAATTTTATTTATTTAAATTATTTATCTCAAATTATATTATTTGTTACAATTAACTTTAAATAATTTTCAATTTAAACGTATACGACATATGATTTTTACATGTTTTTTAGGTTACAAAAGAAGAAATACGTTCAAAGATCACAACTGGAAAAGCCAAAGAAGGTGTATCCATCATTGTTATATCCGATGATGAGTTGGTAAAAGTGTCACTACTTTTTAAACATTTGAGTTGTTAATGTTTTTTTTTTTATAATATAATAATTTGTTTTCATTATTCCTTTTTGTTAATATATTATAAACAACATGCAGGATGTGCCTGCCTCAAAAAAACCACGCAGACTTATGAAAAATGGCCAGTTTGTATGTCAAAATGAAAAAGATAAAAAAAATTGTATGAAAATTAAAATCCTTACTTTTATTTATTTCGGATATTTGTTTATATATAATAATTTATATGTTTTTTTTTTATGTTTTGTTAGGAATTTGATGATGAGCAGCCCATTAGGTTTAGTCGTACCAAGAAAAAAAATGGTAGTTTGAAGGCAAAAAAACCAACTAATACTGTTATTGATGAGTCAACTGATGAAGATTTGGGTAATTTTTTTGATGATGAAGCGAATGACGATGCTGTAGATGGTGAAGAAGTTCTTGGTGAATCAACATCTGATCTACCACATTTAGACGACTTTGTTGATGAGTCTACCGATGATTACGATTATATAGACGATTTCATTGATGATGGACCTTTAGTCGATGAAAGTAAAGACAACGATGGTGACAGTGATATTTGATAGTCGTTTTTATCATAATCTGTCCATTTTCTAAATAAAGAATTGTTATCATTTTATTTTTGATATTAATATGTTTTATATATTCGTATCATTTCACAAATTACCATAATTTTTTTTTCCTTTTGTATTTGCATTCATAAAAACGCAATTATCCATAATTATTAATCATCACTATTCAATTCCGCAATTGATTAAAAAACAAACTTAAATTATAATTTCTATTTCCTGAATGAATAATTAAGAAGCTAAAATTACTATATATATTTCATCGTTAAGACATCCTATATAACACAAAAGGAATAAAACACAATTTCATTTTTAGTATATTCATTTAAACTTCCATATAAGTTATTTGTTAATCACATGGTTAACATATGCATCACAAACATCCAACTATAAGTACCAAGAATTGAACATACTAAACCAACATACGATATCATAATATTGTATTAAACATACCTGGATAAATACCATTGTATCCAACAAAACACAAAACAAACCATGTTTATCCTAGAAGGTCTTTAAACCAACATCAAACACATATAACTACGTGCCTGCTTCATCAAATTACAAAGGTTTAGCACTGAACAAAAGATTTAACATAGAGATGATGAACATATATGGAATATCGGAAAGTAACGGTTCTTTCCTTCTTCAGCATCCAAATTTTCCCCATTATACATGTACTTGAACCTGATCATCTTGGTATATGGAAATCTACATGCCGCTGCTAACAACTTCCACTTCCCATGCACGTTAAAATGATTGGTTCTGTTAGGAGCTTCTTTGTGCGGTTCCATACGGACACTCATAAATTCCCTATATTCTTGGTGAATGATAAGTGCCGTTCCACGTATGATTATTAGCCCTTCAGAGACTAAGATGCCGTTCAAATTGAATAGAAGGCAGTTTCCAATTCAAGTTTGTTTTGGTATGACGATTAATAAAAGCCAAGGACAGACTTTGTCACAGGTTGGTTTGTTTTTGCCGAAGCCTGTATTCTCACACGGTCAACTGTACGTCGCTATGTCAAGAGTCAAGAGCAAGCGAGGATTGAAGGTTCTATGTTTAGATAAAGACGACAACTATTGCAACTACACTTCAAATGTCGTATATAAAGAAGTCTTAGGTCGGATTTGAGTAACCATTAATTTATTGTACATTAAACGTATGCATTGTTACTTATGAAACCGACATGTTCTCTAAACAATTTTATATTTTTTTTATTATGTTTTGCGCTTATGAATGTTTATTTTCTTCCTGTTAATATTATCTATGTTATTATTAACTGTTTGCCAATTTCAACAACTGATTAATACATTCATATTACATAATTCAATAAGAACATGATCATTATACTTTATCTTTAAACATGAGCATAAAATGTCATAAAATAAGATATTCGTCTACTAACCAACATTATATAACATAGTCAAGGATGATTCATTACAAACCAAAATTAGCAAACAAGTATTCTGTTGCTTTAACCTTTCAGTGATAATCCTAATTAACGACTTAATAATATAAGTTCATAGTCCTAAACATAACATACTTTAAACGTCCTATTAACGATACGAGTTTCCATTACATAAACAAACTAACAAACGTGGAATGTTGCAATTTTAATTTCTTCCCCTTCGACCACCTCCACATTTGTGTTCATCAACTTTATTCGCATCATGTTTGGCTGCTTGAACCCACACATATTTCCAAACTTCCTCCAGTTTCCAGTTAGCTTCACATGGTTTATTTTCTTCCTCTTAACATTATCTATATTATTATGAAGCGAACCCGCCCATCGGGCGGGTTATGAAGCTAGTATAACATATACAGATAACAGGTCAAATCTAGGATGCACCCATACGCCCCCGCAGACAAATCAATAATCATAATCATAATGGCCATAGCAGATAATAAATAAGGGACGGAACAGGTCATCACTCTCCTGCCCTAGAGTCATGTCAAAGGTGCGTCAATGACATGGGCATGAAAACCCTCATGCCTAGTGAATGGCTCGTAATATCAAACTGTAGGTCAAGGTCAAATGTACTATCAAAATAATCAAAAGTCATATCTTAAGGGTACGTGGCAAAAGGTTCATGTCAAACAGTCCAGGAATCACTATCAAAGGTTCAAATTAGACTTTATCAAATTAAGTTTTATATCAAAATTAAGTTCAGATTATAAGGACTACATCAAATGTTTCAGAAAAGAATTTCACAGGTTCATAATTAAAGTTCGTAGCAAAAGTTCATTTTAGAGGTTCTTGTCAAAAGTTCATTTAAAGCATTTCTTTAATCATGGTTTTCAATAAAATGAACTTTCCGAATAGTCTTTATAAAATAATCTTGCAAAACGGTTTTTCATAAAAATATTCTTTAAACTAGTATCCACAAAGGTTAACAAATGTCATATAACAATAGTATCATATCACCACCCCTAATCATTCTTTTAAAATAACTGATTTTTCTCAAAATATTTCCAGGTCATAATTAAAAGGTTTTCACATTTATTCATCAAAATCAAATGAACCTTCGAATGTGATTCGAATACTAATATATAACAAGGTAACGAACGAATATCAAATGGATCATTATAGAGGCTCAAAGCAAAAAGGGTCATATCGAACATCAAGGTCAAAATGAATCAAACAAACGAACCAAAGTGTAGGGGAACATAGCAATGGCTTAGGGAAATCCTAAACGAGTCAATACAAGAGATCAAGAGAACGAAGGCACCTTACAAGAAGGGCAGAATATCTGTACCTTATACCACAAGCGAAAACACAAACAGAAACGAAAAGATCGGAAGTAGACTCCATCTTCAACGAATCTACACGAATTATAAGTTTACTTATAAGTCTCATAGTTTTCTGATTTCACAGTTTCTTAGTTTCATAATCACGAATGTTTCATTTTAGTTTTCTTTCCATCTTAGGTAACTTTCCAAAAATAGCAAGTTTCCTATTTAGTAACTTTGGTTATTAACACGTCCGTTTATCAACTTAAAGTATTAGAGATGACCATATTAGTAGCTTAAGGTTCTAGATGTCATTTACATAAGTTTCGGGTTCATAATGTCGTTATGATAAGATAAGGGTATAAAATATAAATATTATCAGTTACATGTTTTCACAAGTTAAATCCTTTAGTTTTAGGAAAATGACCATGTAAACCCTTTAGTATAGAAAATAAACACTTAACACCTTTTAAATATCTTTTACCCCCTTTTTAACAGATTTTACATATGAACTGGACCTGTTTCATTGAATTTATTAATCATATAAGAACTCCGAAATAAAATCCTCAAAAATTCACACACGTACCCAGTTGTCTTAAGTACTTTAAAAAATTTTCCCAGATTTTATTAAGTCGTATAACTATAGTTTAAAAATCCCTTTATCCATATCATCCAGATTTCTATTCAGATTTAACATACGAAAAGTGTGCAGTTCAAAACCCGATCAAAATAATTTATAAAAATCTACAAAAATTCCAGTAATTATTAGACATATGAAATAGTACCCAGTTTAAAGGAAACTTTCTAATTAGACATGGTATGAAAATGATAAATCAAAAACCCAGACTGTTTTTCCAGACTTACAAATCCAGTTAGACACTTAATTTTCCAAAAATCAAAAAGTAGCCTTCCCGACCTCTAAAAATTACAAGGCTAATTTTCCCGGAAATCTATTTCAATGAACTTGTTCCTAGACTCAAAAACCACTTAAATACACGTAACCATTATTTTATACAGTCACTTAAAGTCGGCTTAATTTCCAGATCAGTAACAGTTTTTGTTATTTCATGTAAGTATTTAGGGTTCTTGATATCCAATGATCAATTCTTGACATAAAATGATTATAGATGAATTCATAGCTTATTTAGGTCGATTCATATTAGATCTAAACATAATCAAAACCATTAAATTCCAGATTCATAAAAACATTCGATTCATAATTAGAGCTTATACATAATCATTATTTTATGTTAACATATCGATATTTTATGTGACATCAAGATTCAACAAGGACAAGAACTCAGAAGGATTGAACAAGAGGATGATACAATACCCTCGAAGACCCAACGAAGAACACGAATGTCACAAAATCAAATCACCAAAAGTCCTTCCTCCTCTTCTTCTTTGGTGGATCGACAAAACCAGAAAACAAAAAGAACAAGTGGTCGATTTAGGGTTTGTTATTCAAAATTCGAATAGATCAATGGAGTGTATATGATTACCTTGATATGGATTGAACAAAAACACAACTAAAAACCTCCTTTTGGCTGCTGCACTTGGATCGAATGGAGAGAACAAGCTAGGGTTTTTTTTTTTTTTTTTTTTTTTTTTTTTTTCTTCTTGGAATGCCGTATAATAAGATGGTAGAAGAGTTAGGGTTCGGTTTTCTTGAGAGTTTGTAGGGAGGGAATGGACCAAATATTTGTGAGGGAATTAAGGGGAGGATGATTTCCTTCCTAACTTATCAATTTACATGCTTATCTCTAATTTTATTTGTACATAACTTTTAATTTCTTTTGACCCATATGTGACAAGTTAATGTGTTATTTTTATAACATAAGGTTCTTTTATTATTTCACTTTTTACATATAATGTATAGTTTACATTTGGAACTTAGTTCATCAATTAACTTAGGACAAAATTTATCTTAGGTTAAATGCACTTAATGTTACTTATTAAATTTTTCATAAGTTCTCAAATTTTAAACTTGAGGGTACTTTTGTCATTTCATATTATATTCAGTTTTTGGGTTTTACAACTTCTTCCCCTCTAAAAGAAGACATTTCGTCCTCGAAATTTGCAAGGAAACGGAAATGAAGTAGAACGGACAACAAACAAGACGTACCGGATCAAAATACGAAATGCGGATAACTAACTCGTATCGATTCCTCGGTCTCCCAGGTAGCCTCACGCTCTGGGTGATCCTTCCAAAGAATCTTTACGAATGGAATAACTTTATTTCTCATGGCTCAAATCAAACGAGATGAGTTCAGATTTCTCAGAAGGAGACAAATAATTTGATTTGACCAAAAGGTCCATGCAACATAGAATGGAATATAGGTGAATCTTCAGGATCTCATATGGAATACGAACAAGAGTTCAAATCAAATTGATTGTGTCAACAGAAAAGAGCTTTTCAAGAATTCAAGATTTATGATTGAGGTTAACAGAATGAAAACGAGAGTCCAACCTCCAGATATTTAACGAATGGAGGTAGAGTATACGCATAGGTAGAATGAACCTAAAGTCTCACTAATCACGGATAATCCAACGGAGATTCAAATTCTAAACTTCTTAGGTACTCCCCAAGATATCCTATGCCCACAATAAGTGCACGTTATATGATGTAAGTATTATCACGTTGGCCAGACGTCATAATACTGGCATCATATAAATATGCCCTTATGATGGTCATACTTTATCTCAAGTCGTAATCAAAACCACCTATCTTAATCCACCTAGTACTTCTACAGTCTCTAGGTCAACAAAATCGAATGCCCTAGTCAAGAGGGAAAACAAAACTATTCGCAAGAGTATCAAAATCCCAGATTGCCTAGCAGAAATGAGGTACGCCGTCACAAGGATCACATCTTCCACAATTCGCCAAAATCTCTCGAAACAAAGCCATCGCCGAACATACGAAAATGAACATGAACAGAAATGCTTCTAGGAATCTTAAATCATTAAAGGATCTT
Organism: Artemisia tridentata subsp. tridentata; assembly: GCA_021014915.2. NCBI lineage: Eukaryota > Viridiplantae > Streptophyta > Magnoliopsida > Asterales > Asteraceae > Artemisia > Artemisia tridentata. The sequence continues at coordinate 213,264,987 of CP139508.1, read as the reverse complement.
ATTACTATATAACAAAACTTAAGTGAGTCAATGGAAGTGAAAGTTAGTCGTCAAAATCTTCGGTCTTCTCAGAATCAATTCTTCCAAACCCAAAGGGTCTGTTTCTAAACTCCGTCCATTCAACATATCCAATCTCCTCATGTCCGGTTAATCTGTCTTTGTCTGTCCATCAATCGGAAAGTGAAACCAAAATCGGAAACTTATGTCTGGTTCGTCGAGCCTCCTGCAGTTCTTCTTGGAATGTGATGGAGTAATGTGGATTTCTGGCACGATCTTTGAATCTCTCCATCATCCAGTCTGCTTCCGCTCTCAATTCATTTTAGTACAACCAAGATGAATAGGAAAATTAGACTGCATGTCTTCATCAGCTCCAGGTTCGCCATCTTGACTAAATTTCTTCCTCTGCATCGCCAACACTTCTACCTTGTAAGGAATGTCTTCACTCTTCAGGGTAGCCGCCGTTGTTGTCAACTCCAGGTAAGGCAGGGAAATAATTCTTCTGATATTTCTCTAGTTTCCCTAATGTGTACGAAAACCTTCTGTGCTGTCAGGGAATATAACCGAGTCTCTTTCTGATTTATCCCAAGCATTGTTCCGCCTGAAGGTATGGCAGCTAATTTCTAATCCAGCTTTTCCAAAACTCCATTCTAAATCTCTGTTCACGAAATTCCTCAATGGTATCATAAGTTGCAAACATCTTCCAGAATTCTTCTGCAGAGTTTAAAAGGGTTTCAGTTCTCCATTCTATTGTTGGTTTTGACCACATGGTGATAGCTTTCAAAGCTCGCGGAATTTAAAGAGGTATCCTCAATTAAGAACATCGTCGTCTCGACAAATATCAATCTCTCAGTATGCACAAACGACTAACAAAGTGCAAAGATGATTTTCATGCTCTTCCTCGTCTCCGAATGTACTATTAAGTCATACAATGACCATTTGTCCAAGTACCTCACGAGAAAACATTATTTATCAAATTCACAAAATGTCAGAGCTTTAGCTAATACTATTAGCGTCTCTAATCGTCATAGCAGTCGTTTACGAATACAGAAGGCGATTTTAAGAATAAAATTAATTCATCAGAAGGAAACTTCGCGCTCTGAAGTTAAACAAACACGTAGTCGTTTCAGGGAGGATGAATATTGGCTCTTAACAGTAATACGGTTCAGCTATCTCCAATTACTATCCTTGTTTATCGCGAACGAAACTAAAACACGCCCAGAATATACACTTAAGTAAACTCACTTCCTGATCTTCGGTTGTTGCTATCCCCGGTTGCTTGAATCAACTGGTCTGATCCCGGACACATCTGAAAGACATCTTCGCTTGGCGACTAGACAATCTCTCGCTATCAAGTCGAATCCTTCTTCACGCTCCGATGGAAAACTTTGGTGGTTCAACCAGGAATTATATTCAGAAAACTCAGGGTGCCCAATAACTCTCAAGATGAGGTTCATTCATTGGTGCATGAGATGGGTTCTAGGAAAACTTCATAACCGCGAGAGTAACACGCGACTCTCTAGAGTAATATTGATAGTAGAGAGTTTAACAATCGGTAATCATGGTAGAGAGTTCAAAATTGTTGCCAACGTTAAAGGTGAGACACAGAAGGGAAATTGTCAACATTTGAATGCTCAATCAACCAATTCCTTGAAGGAATAAAATCGAAGTTAACTATCCGAAGAAAGACAGATCAGTCATAGAAAAATTTACTGTTTCAAAAGTGAGAGGAAACATTCTTATATTCGTGGTTAAACACTACAAGACTTCTCGTAGGGACCGAGATGGGTGAAACGAAATCAACTAGTGTCGGAAGATTTATAGATACTTATCAAAACAAGAGACAAAAGAGAATACATCAAGTACGTCATCGCCATGGAGATTCTCAGAGTGCCCGAAGAGGCATCAAAATGATTGATGAAAGGATTAGAGATCAGAGTCAAAATCTGAAGATGAGGATTAATAGTATTAGGCAATTATTATGAAATTTTCAATTTCTCTAAGATTTAAATAGGTTTCAAAACCTAGGTGGTGCAAAGCATAAGCTTTCGATTTCCAAAAGTGATATCAAATATCAACAGGATCTAACCAATAGTGATAATTGTCAGGATTCTCATAGGAGTAGTAATGGATCACTCAGAACTGAGTAGTATCAGATGATACACTTCATATCCGACATGAGTAATGAATTCGTAGAATGTGTCAAACACATTATGGTTGAATGACCATCTGGATGGTCGGAAAGGTATCCATGTAGTTCTCGAGGGATTTCAAACTTACTTGGTTACTAAACTTAGGTTGCAAGCTTTCTAGCTTCTGAAACAAAAGTTCCTATAAGGCTTAGCTAAAGGCAAAGGCACGAATCAGAGTAATGCGGAAGCAATGATACTTAAACAAATACCTTATAGTCTACCCATTCCTCACCGGTCAAAACTTACGTTCCTATAGGGAAATCTTAAAGCAAATTTTCAAAGGTTGTCTTACGAGCGCCTATAGGGAAAACTTAGTGGTCCTAACTTACACAGGCCAAGGGTAAACGTATTACGAATCGCATCCTGTCTCTGATACCATAATTGTAACACCCCAACCCGGCAAGGGTAGAAGTATCACATTAATGGTTTCATATCAGATCAAAACAAAGCATACATTCAATATTAATACAAGGTACAAATGAAAAATACCGAATATACGAGGTTACAATAGAGAATTTCAATAACTACCAATTCTAAACGTAACAACTTCTAATCAACTCTAATCCCGAAATAGCTATCGAGGTCTTCTAAGTCCAAAAGTCTCTTCGCTCATACCCAGCTTCCAACTAAAACCTGCCGCGGGAAAAGAAACGCGGCTGAGCTTAAAAAGCCCAGTGAACAGATATATACGATAAACGAAAACGAAAGTAAAAGGAAATGAACATGTATAGTTTAGTGCGTTGGAAATTATAAGTCATAAGCAAAGAATATGAATAAGAATGGAATGAAAAGAAAAGGAAATAAAAAGAAATAAAAGGATCAGTAATCCACCACGAGCCCAGAAACAAATCAAATCACATCATCTCAAATGTAACCAAATAGAGTAGCTAGCTCCCAGATATGTGAAAGACGTGTATCGCACACACAATCAGTCACCAGATATAATAACCATAAACATATAACATATACAGATAACAGGTCAAATCTAGGATGCACCCATACGCCCCCGCAGATAAATCAATAATCATAATCATAATGGCCATAGCAGATAATAAATAAGGGACGGAACAGGTCATCACTCTCCTGCCCTAGAGTCATGTCAAAGGTGCGTCAATGACATGGGCATGAAAACCCTCATGCCTAGTGAATTGTTCGTAATATCAAACTGTAGGTCAAGGTCAAATGTACTATCAAAATAATCAAAAGTCATATCTTAAGGGTACGTGGCAAAAGGTTCATGTCAAACAGTCCAGGAATCACTATCAAAGGTTCAAATCAGACTTTATCAAATTAAGTTTTATATCAAAATTAAGTTCAGATTATAAGGACTACATCAAATGTTTCAGAAAAGAATTTCACAGGTTCATAATTAAAGTTCGTAGCAAAAGTTCATTTTAGAGGTTCTTGTCAAAAGTTCATTTAAAGCATTTCTTTAATCATGGTTTTCAATAAAATGATCTTTCCGAATAGTCTTTATAAAATAATCTTGCAAAACGGTTTTTCATAAAAAATTCTTTAAACTAGTATCCACAAAGGTTAACAAATGTCATATAAAAATAGTATCATATCACCACCCCTAATCATTCTTTTAAAATAACTGATTTTTCTCAAAACATTTCCAGGTCATAATTAAAATGGTTTTCACATTTATTTACCAAAATCAAATGAACCTTCGAATGTGATTCGAATACTAATATATAACAAGGTAACGAACGAATATCAAATGCATCATTATAGAGGCTCAAAGCAAAAAGGATCATATCGAACATCATGGTGAAAATGAATCAAACAAACGAACCAGAGTGTAGGGGAACATAGCAATGGCTTAGAGAAATCCTAAATGAGTCAATACAAGAGATCAAGAGAACGAAGGCACCTTACAAGAAGGGCAGAATATCTGTACCTTATACCACAAGCGAAAACACAAACAGAAAAGAAAAGATCGGAAGTAAACTCCATCTTCAGCGAATCTACACGAATTATAAGTTTACTTATAAGTTTCATGGTTTTATGATTTCATGGTTTCTTAGTTTCATAATCACGAAGGTTTCATTTTAGTTTTCTTTCTATCTTAGGTAACTTTACAAAAATAGCAAGTTTCCTTATTTAGTAACTTTGGTTATTAACACGTCCGTTTATCAACTTAAAGTATTAGAGATGACCATATTAGTAGCCTAAGGTTCTAGATGTCATTTATATAAGTTTCGGGTTCATAATGTCGTTATGATAAGATAAGGGTATAAAATATAAATATTATCAAGTTACATGTTTTCACAAGTTAAATCCTTTAGTTTTAGGAAAATGACCATTTAAACCCTTTAGTATAGAAAATAAACACTTAACACCTTTTAAATATCTTTTACCCCCTTTTTAATAGATTTTACATATGAACTGGACCTGTTTCATCGAATTTATTAATCGTATAAGAACTCCGAAATAAAATCCCCAAAAATTCACACACGTACCCAGATTTCTTAAGTACTTTACATAATTTTCCCAGATTTTATTAAGTCGTATAACTATAGTTTAAAAATCCTTTTATCCATATCGTCCAGATTTCTATTCAGATTTAACATACGAAAAGTGTGCAGTTAAAAACCCCATCAAAATAATTTATAAAAATCTTCAAAAATTCCAGTAATTATTAGACATATGAAATAGTACCCAGTTCAAAGGAAACTTTCTAATTCGACATGGTTTGCAAATGATAAATCAAAAACCCGGACTGTTTTTCCAGACTTACAAATCCAGTTAGACACTTAATTTTCCAAAAATCAAAAAGTAGCCTTCCCGACCTCTAAAAATTACAAGGCCAATTTTACCAGAATGCTATTTCAATGAACTTGTTCCTAGACTCAAAAACCACTTAAATACACGGTACCATTATTTTTATACAGTCACTTAAAGTCGGCTTAATTTCCAGATCAGTAACAGTTTTTGTTATTTCATGTAAGTATTTAGGGTTCTTGATATCCAATGATCAATTCTTGACATAAAATGATTATAGATGAATTCATAGCTTATTTAGGTCGATTCATATTAGATCTAAAGATAATCAAAACCATTAAATTCCAGATTCATAAACACATTCGATTCATAATTAGAGCTTATACATAATCATTATTTTATGTTAACATATCGATATTTTATGTGACATCAAGATTCAACAAGGACAAGAACTCACAAGGATTGAACAAGAGGTTGATACAATACCCTCAAAGACCCGACAAAGAACACGAATGTCACAAGATCAAATCACCAAAAGTCCTTCCTCCTCTTCTTCTTTGATGGATCGACAAAACCAGAAAACAAAAAGAACAAGTGGTCGATTTAGGGTTTGTTATTCAAAATTTGAATAGATCAATGGAGTGTATATGATTACCTTGATATGGATTGAACAAAAACACAACTAAAAACCTCCTTTTGGCTGCTGCACTTGGATCGAATGGAGAGAACAAGCTAGGTTTTTTTTTTTTTTTTTTTTTTTTTTTTTTTTTTTTTTTTTTTCTTGGAATGCCGTATAATAAGATGGTAGAAGAGTTAAGGTTCGGTTTTCTTGAGAGTTTGTAGGGAGGGAATGGGACCGAATATTTGTGAGGGAATTAAGGGGAGGATGATTTCCTTCCTAACTTATCAATTTACATGCTTATCTCTAATTTTATTTGTACATAACTTTTAATTTCTTTTGACCCATATGTGACAAGTTAATGTGTTATTTTTATAACATAAGGTTCTTTTATTATTTCACCTTTTTCATATAATGTATAGTTTACATTTGGAACTTAGTTCATCAATTAACTTAGGACAAAATTTATCTTAGGTTAAATGCACTTAATGTTACTTATTAAATTTTTCATAAGTTCTCAAATTTTAAACTTGAGGGTACTTTTTTCATTTCATATTATATTCAGTTTTTGGGTTTTACAAAATAAATCTTGAAGGCATTGAAAATTGCACGGTACTTGCCTGACACTATTTGATCCTTATCTTCAGATTCTGACTCTGACCTCTGATCCTTTTGTTAATCACTTTGATGCCTCTTCGAGCATTCTGAGAATCTCCATGTCGATGACGTACTTGACACATCCTGTGATTTGTCTCTTGCTTTTGATAAGCATCTATGAATCTTCTGACGCTATTTGATTTCGTCTTACCCATCTCCGTCCCTATGAGAAGTCTTGTGGTGTTTAACCACGAGTATGATAATGTTTCCCTCTCACTTTTGACCGATAAGATTTGCTTTGTTGATCTATTTTTTCTTTGGATAGTTAACTTCGATTTTATTCTGATAAGGGATTGGTTGTTTGAGCATCCAAAATATTGACAACTATCCTCCTATGTCTCACCTTGGCGTTTGAAAACAATTTTGAACTCCCTACCATGATTACCGATTGTTAATCTTTTTGCTATCACTATTACTCTGGAGACTCGTGTGTTACTTTCGCGGTTATGAAGTTTTCCTAGAACATATTTCGTACACCAATGATGAACCTTATCTTGAAAGTTATTTGGCACCCTGAGTTTTCTGAATATGATCCCTAGTTGAACCACCAAGTTTTCTACCGGAGTGTGAAGTAGGATTTGACATAATACCGAGAGATTGTCTAGTCACCAAGCGAAGATGTCTTTCAGATGTATCCGGGATCATACCAGTTGAATTGAGCAACTGGGAAGAGCAGCAACCGAAGACCAAGAAGTGAGTTTGCTTAAGTGTATCTTCTGGGCATGTTTCAGTTTCGTTCGCGATAAAGAAGGATGGTGACTGGATATTGGCGAAGATGTCTTTCACTTCCGTTATTGGCGACTAACTTTCACTTCCGTTGACTCACTTAAGCTTCATTATATAGTAATAAGATCCTCTAATGATTTAAGTTCCCTAAAAGCATTTCAGTTCCGTGTTTATTTTTCGTATGTTCGATGATGGCCTTGTTTTGCGGAATATTGTCGAATTGTGGAAGATCTGATTCTTGTGGACGGCGTACCTTATTTCTGCTAGACAATCTAGGGTTCCGATACTCTTGCGAGTAGTTTTGTTTTCCCTCTTGACTATGACATTTGATTTTGTTGACCTCTGAGACTGTAGAAGTACTAGGTGGATTAAGATAGGTTGTTTTGCTCACGACTCGAGATAAAGTATGATCATCATGAAGGCATATTTATGTGGTGCTAGTATTATGACGCCTGATCAACGTGATAATAATTACACCATATAACGTGCACTCATTGTGGCCATCGGATATCTTGGGGAGTACCTAAGAAGTTTAGAATTTGATCTCCGTTGGATTATCCGTGATTAGTGAGACTTTAGGTTCATTCTACCTATGCGTATACTCTGCCTTCGTTCACTAGATATCTGGATGAGTTTGGACTCTTGTTTTGCATTCTGTTGACCTCAGTTATAATCTTAAGCTCGTTGTAGAGCTCTCTACTGTTGATACAGTTAATTTGATTTGAAATCTTGTTCGTTTTCCATATGAGCTTTCCAGAAGATTCACCTATCATCCATGTTATGTTGCATGAGCGCTTTGATCAGAATCAACCTAATTTGTCTCCTTCTGAGGAATTTGAACCCACCTTGTTTTGATTTGAGTCATGAGAAACTATTGGGTCTGAAGATTCTTTTTGCAAGAACCTCCCCGGGCATGAGAATGTTTGTGGCAATCTTTTGCGACTTGCTACGACTTCGTCTAACCTTGCGACTTCAAATTTCGAGGACGAAAATTTTCTTTTAGAGGGGAAGAAGTTGTAAAACCCAAAATTTCAAAACATGCAAAATTACCAAAATACCCTTGTAACTTAAAATTTCAATTAATACTTAAATAAAACATCAAATAAATCCCAAACTCTTGTAAACTAGCAACATATGAAGTATGATAATTTTTGCTTGAGCATTTTAATATTTTACATGTCCTAAAAATACTTGTCACACATAAAAATATAAGATGGGCTGAATTGCATATTTATATATGCTTACTTATTTGTTAAATAAATTAAAATGTATAAATAAAGGATAAATATTACAAAATATTAGAAGATCTTTGAAAATCAGAGATTTGACCTTATCACAACTATCTTGGCCGAATTTCAAGCCCTCCCTCCTTTATCACACGGTTACTACATATTTTCCATTTTTATATACCTTTAAACGCCAAAAACAACACCAAAAACTCTCTACAATCCACACGATTTTCTGGAGGCTGATACATAATTTTCCTGGGTTCTCTCAAGTCTAAAGAAGGTGAGAAAAATAGGATTTCAAATTGTTGAAGCTTGGTTTTGCTTTTTGCTCGAGTTTGGTTCTTGCCGAGAAGAATTAATCCTCCACACCTCATCCGATCATCATAATAATTATCTGGTATTTTTGTGACTTCCTTTTCATCATATATGATCTATATAAAATGGTTATAATGATCCATGCACGCTACTAAGGTCGTTTGGAATTAAACGAACCAAAAACCCTAAAAGATCACATGAATTAATGAACCAGTTTTCTGATCAGGAAATTAGACCGATTTTAATTAATTGAATCTTGATGATAACTAAATGGTTTTGGGAGTTTCTTGAGTCTAGAATTAAATTCAATGAAATATATTTCTGTATAAATTAACCTTGTGATTTTTAGAGGCTTGAAAGACCACTTTTTGATTTTTAGAATATTAAGTGTCAAACCGAATTCGTATGTCTGGAAAAAACAGTCCGTGTTTTTCATTTATCATTTTCAAACCATGTCGAATTAGAAGGTTTACTTTGAACTGGGTAATATTTGATATGTCTACTAGTTACTGGAATTTTTATAGAATTTTATAAATTTTCTAGATGGGGTAGTGAATTAATTACTTTTCGGGTGGTTCATCAGATCTGATTATGGAATATGTTAGGGAAATTGATTTTTTATTCATACCTATACTAGTTAATAAAATCTAGAAAAATTATGTAAATTACTAAGGACATATAGGGTTCTCTGGGAATTTTTGGAAATTTTATTTCGGAGTTATAATATGACTCATAAATTATTTAAAACAGGTCCAGTGCATACGAAAAATCTGTTAAAGTGTAAAGATATTAAAAAGGTGTTATTTGTTTATTTTCCAAAACTAAAGGGTTTAAATTGTTATTTTTCTAATAATAAAGGACTTAACTTGTAAAAAACCTGTAACTTTATAATAATTACATCTTATACCCTAATTTTATGATAATTGCATAATAGTCCTTAAACTTATCATAATTACATAATAAACCCTAAAAATTTGTAAACCTACCATAATAACCTTAAATTTATATAAATACTATTATGAACCCTAAGCTATTAATATTGTCACTTTAAACTTATTAAATGATAACTTTGAATGCTTCTTAAAAATGGAAACTTACTAATTGAGGAAACCTGCTATAAATGGAAAGTTACTAAAAATGGAAAGCCGACTAAAATGAGAAATCTGATTTAAATAAGGTATTAATAATAAGACGACCATGTATTCGTGTAGATTCGCTGAAGATGGAGTTTGTTTCCGATCTTTATGTTCTGTTGTGTTTTCACTTGCGGTATAAGGTACAGATATTCTGACCTTCTCACAGGTTTCTCATGAACTCTCTCTCGCTCTCTTGTTTATCTTGATTCCTTGAACCTTGCTATGTTCCCCTTGATTTGTGAACCATGCCTTTGCTATGCTCCCCTTGATAAATTGAACCTTGCTATGTTTCTTTTGATACTTGATATAAACCATTCATCACCTTGTAATATGAATATTTATAACCCTTGGATACCTTGAAGGTTCATAGGATTTTATAACCGGATGTGAAAACTTTTCTTAATTACATATAAAAATGTTTTGAGGAAAACTACTTTTAAAGACTTTCTTTATGAAAACTGTTTTTAAAGATCACTTTTATGAAAGCCATTATTAAAGGATTACTTTTTAACAATTGACATGAACTTTTAATATAAACCATTAAATTGAACTTTTGTTATGAACCTTTGAATAAATTGATATGAACCTTTTGATTTGAACCTTTGGTTTAACCCTTGCATTGATCTCCTATCTTGAACCTTGATATGAAACTTGATATGATACGCTTGATATGAAACTTGACTTGAACCACTTGAAATGGAAACTTGACTTGAACCGCTTGATATGAAACTTGAACTTGAACATCTGATACTTGATACTTGACCCTTGACCCACAGTTTGATACTACGAGCCATTACTTGTTTCACTAGGCATGAGGGTTTCATGTCCTTGTCATTGATGCACCGATGACTTGACTCTAGGGTAGGAGAGTGATGACCTATCCCGTCCCTGACCTGACTTGACTTGTTACATAGAGGAAGAATCTGGCCTACTGGGGCGTATAGATGCATCCTAGACTTGTTTCTGTATTTTGTTTCTGTATATGATATATTACTTGTTACACTTGGTGACTGATGGTGTGTGCGATACACGTCTTTCACATCCTGGGAGCTCATGACTCCAACCCTTGGAGGTATCCCCTCACCCTGTACTTGGTATGCTGAGGTCTCCCCTCCATACACCCTGATATTTGATATGATTCTGTTTCTGGGCTCGTAGTGGATTTCTGTTTTCCTTTACATTTATCTTTATTATTCCTTAACTCTTGATATATCTGCATGACCTTTATTTCATTTACCTTTCACTATTCTTTACTGCTGCTTGTTATCGTTATATCTGTTCACTGAGCTCTCGTAGCTCAGCCGCATTTCTTTTCCTGCGGCAGGTGTTAGTAGGGAGCTGGGTATGAGTGGAGAGTATCTTGGACTTAGAAGGCTATACCTTGATAGACTTCCAGATTGGATATGATTAGAAGAGATTATTCTAGAGTTAGTAATTATTGTAATTTTCATTGTAACCTTGTATCTTCAGATTTTCCCTTGTAACCATTGAAATTCATTTTGTATTAATTTGTCATATGCTTGTGTTTACTTTAATATGTCACCATAATGTATTACTTCTACCCTTATTGGGTTGGGGTGTTACATTGAACGTCTGATCAAATGGTTAGAGCGGGAACTGGCACATTCTTATTGGCCATGGAATATGCATAAGAATATCAACACAGATATACATACATACGAATACACTTTTCATTAATAGCTACCCCATAGCAGCTTGCCAACTCATAATACCAAATTCATCTCATAATCAGAACACAGTCAGGAAATACATCAAACCACTATCTAGCATGAAGAGCAATCAACAATCATGAACGTGGCAATTCACTCATATTTCAACATTCAATTCAGGATCTTAGGGACAAGATTCAAACATGATAACTATATACCTAAGCATATCTTGAGAGCACATGCACGAAATCTACAACAATTAAGCAGCTATCGACTAACAAAGTCACTCAACATTTGAAACTCATTCATTCAGATCATACAAATGCCAGTGGAGAATTCAAGAACATTAAACAACATGGGTTTTCTAACTTCTTTTAGATTCTGAGTTTTAAAGTATTTAGGGGATTAAACGAGGATTCCAAAGTGACACAAATGAGCCTTCTAGTTACATAAAGCTAGGAAACTATATGCAAGTTGCACATAATGCCCTAATCTTTCTAACAACTAACACATTTGGCCATTAGATATAAAGCATAGTAACTTCCTCTTCAACTAATACCCCATTAACTACAAAACCTTTTCTAAGAATTATGAGTTAACCAAGAAACCCGTTTGATGAAATAAAATTTGAAATCGTTCTCCCCCTCAATCAATGACCCGTATTATAGTTAAGCTATAGTCATTGATTGAGTGACAAATTTTATGCACAATCCAAGTCTAAAAGAATTTCAAACAACACGTAACCACCAAGTGTCTCACAAATAATTTTCAGAAGAATCATAGAAAGAAAACTATTTGTATACAAAGAAGATTTCTCTTCTTTTACAAGAAATGATGCACTGAAACGTACATCAAGTCAGGGATGCATGGATATGAAGTAATCCATGCCCGGGTGAACTTCACCCGTTGTTAGGAACAGCCGTCTTTTTGCTGACGTGCTTTCCCCATTTTGAAGCGTGGGTTGCTATCTAAAGTAATAGCAAGCCATGAGACATGTTTTAACCAGTTTGTATAACTTCTGCTCGAGCTTCATTTAAAGTCCCGCGTCATTATTGAATGACATTTCTAAGACCATAAATGTTATCGATAAACAGAAGACATGCCTAGATGAAACTATTTTTGGTATTTTCTATTTTTCTGATTTTTATGGTTTTTCTTGGATTTAATATTTTTCTATTTACATTTTTCTGGTTTTATAATTTTCTATTTACAGTTTGGTATAAGATATGTACAAACTATTTTATTAAGTTTAAGAAGATGATGACATGAATACCAAAGTGAGGATACGTTCAGTATGTGGCAGACATCTGTAGTCAACATCTCTTAAACTTTCACCACCAAAGCATTCGAGGCTCCTGAATAATCGTCTGAACTTGAGCCTTCTCAATGTGAAGCTTTGATAGCTTCCCCGCAAACCGACAATCTTCTCTCTGAGCAGTTTCTAAGCTCTCTTTCAAGTTTACATAAGGTGAGTGTACAGCGGAAACCGTAGCAAACCACATAAAAATTGCTGCTCCTTTTAAGAATAACCATTGTGATTCTCCATTCGGGGGATCATCAAATAGATCAGCAACGTATCATCTCACATTTGAATAACTTTTCTCACATTTCTTCCCGCTGAAGACTGAAGAATGCATATCAAAAGTATCCAGAGACCACTTCCACCAAGTAGTTGAAGTGATGCAATCAGTCTCATTATATGAAGCTCAAAACCCGAAGTACACACTTAATCCCGTTTAATATAGTCGAAAACGTAACATCAAGATCAATTAAGACCCGAAAGTCCCCTTTTCTCCCTTCAGGAAATTGTCATTTTGAACCTCTTTTATCATCAGAAACTGTTTCTTACATCTCTTCCCCCATGTAGTTGGAATTATACACCAGAAGGAACGAGTTAGAACGCTGATTTTCTCTGCGGTTATGACATTTGTATTCTTGGAATAATCTTCAATTGAGAAGAAGTATAAAGCTCATCATGTGTACTCGTTGTGCGTTCAGATGTATGTCTTGTTCCCCCTTGCTGGTTTTGATACCTCAGAATCAGCAACACATTTTACGCACATATTCTTGAGATCTTGTGAAAAGAACTAAATTGGCTCAAGTGAATCAAGTGAGAATCAACCGCTACTGAAACTGTCTCTGACTGTCTTTACCAACCCTTAAGTAGGCTATTTGACAAGATGACTGATGGAACAAACCCGATATACCAAACTTGATACTGAAGTAGAATTCCCCGTACTCGTGACTTAAACTTGCACTAATGTTGGAAGAATGGCGTAGTGAATTAATGCTCCAAGCAAATCTCTAAGTACTCAGCACCCAACCAAAGTATGAGACATTAACACCTCTTGCGATTATCCACAACGTCATCGGCGTATGACACTGAGTACTACAACGTAACTCTTTTAAGTGATAGTTAACCAGTGATGCGTGGTTTTGCAACCTTACAACAGGTTTTACCTCTCGAGGGATCTCAAGAGGCTTACAACCCCACCAGGCAGTGTACCTGACCGATGTAGTATAGTGTAGTGGTAAGTACGGGGGATTGATCGTTCTCCACAGGGAATAGTGTTCGTTAGGTATGAAAAACTACTCTAATTAGGTCTAAGGGTGAAGGAAGATTCTTTTTGTATTTTATATTTTTATGAAAGCAAGTAAAATCTCGGGTTTGAAGGAGTGGGCGGAATTAGTTGCTAGTCAACTAACCCAAATAAATACAAATGCAAATAAAATAAATAACTGAAAATGAAAAGTGTGGTGGAACTAATATGGAGAGAAATGTGTTTACTTAGATTTCCTTACTCCCTAACTATCTTTTACCGGTTGATTAGTGTGTATTAATTGCGTGGATGACGGGTGTATTCCTTAATACCAATCGTGGGGTGGCGTACGTACTTCCCCAACTCTACAAGCTCCTACATCACTCATATGTCGAGCCGGCTAAGAAGCTCCTAACATGGGATCACTAGAATTCGCTCATGCATTAAATACAACCATAATAACCTTAGTACGCATTGGTTCATGTTTCTTAAGACGTTCAAGCAAGTTACCGAATAGGAAGTTAGCCAGTTTTCTTAAGCCTAACATCGATGAGCAATCATCCAATACAATTAATAACACACTAATAACCAATAATCAATAGTTTGGTTTCATTAGATCTAAGCAAACACAAAGAAAACCTAGCCTTGCATGTTAAACAAAAGACAAGAACAAGATAGAATCAAACAACACATAGACATATTGAATGATTAATTGATAACTTATCTTCAATGTAACATGGAAGATCTCAAGGCAAAAAGCCTTGAAAAAGCTGCTAAAATCGTCTTAGGGTTTTTACACACAAAGCTCCACACCAAGTTCCACACTAATGACAAAAAATTGCAAAACTATATATAGAGAAATAGATCTGACGGCGTCACGTTATGGAGTGTGACGCCGTCACCTCGCCGCTTTTAGGGTTCCCGGATGGCCTTCTTGACGCCGTCCCTCTTTAGCTCTCCAAAATCCGCTCTGGCTTATCAAGGCTTGACGCCGTCAGAATTAGGCGTGACGCCGTCCCCCTTTAATTTAAACCGTGACGACCTTGATCACTCCAAAGGGTGACGCCGTCAGAATTCCCATGCAAATTTCTCTGGCTTATCATGAGTAATTTTCATATCCACCACTTTTGCCAAGCCATGACGCCGACAAGAGCAAGTCTTGACGCCGTCAAAGGTACTTTCCAGCATATTTTTGAGACTTTGTCGTTTTCTTCACTTTTATGCTCCAAAAACGTCCAAAATGCTTCCTTTTCCAGATTTCTTCTCCAAAGTACCTAAAATGACAAAAGGAACGATTTAGGGCAATATTTGATCAAATAAATATGATTTAGGGCTTAAATGACCCCCTAAAAGCGGTACACTTTTCGCTTCATCAAATACCCTTACACTTGAGATTTGTTGGTCCTCAAGCAAATGCGCTTTTATTCTAATCAAAATACAAGTTGGGGGTCATTTAACGCTAATATAAAAGTAATTACAACAAATAATCGTTCCCCTTTAATCATAATAAGCACGGAGATTACAAACTAGCACCTCACAAGTAGTGTTTAGATACTCACATCTCTCAGGTGTCATCAAAATAAATCTCATAAATAAAAACGGATAATATCTCTCACTACCTGTCATAGCAAATAGATTACCATAGGCTTGGGAAAGGATCGAAAACCTCCTCCACTAGGCGTAAGCACCTAAGATAAACTATCAAAGAGGGCTTTTACATGGGTTATAACGTTAGGTGTAGGGATATGATAAACACGGTTTTGTTGGATAAGGGATATTTTACTGGTGGCGAGTTAAAGATCTTGATTAATTACATGTACTATACAATGTTGCTAAGCCAAGACTCGACTCGATCTTAAGCTAAAAACAAAATAACAAAATAACAAAAACATAAAATAAACATAAAATGAAACGGGATGGTAGTCCGTATGTTTTTTTCTACTTTTCTTTTTCTCATTTTTTTTTTCATACACTCTTGCCCTACCATCCAAAATAATACATCATAGGGGCGTTGCATTCCCCTTACACTTGAACTTTTACATAACTTTACAATTACTATTCTAATGACTCGAATTAAGATAATTGAAAAACTTGGAGTACTTTTAAAATATTTAGCACATATGGGGGTAATAAATGATGTTCTTCCCCATTACTCCATTACACTAGTACTTTACCCATGAGTCCCAATCGTCCCAAAACAATATGTACAAGGATATGACTCGACTTAGCAACCATGTAATCAATTAGATAATTAACTTAGGGTTTAAACAAATGTTGTCACAATAATGCACTAAAAATGAGTGCATACAAGGTAGGCTAAGGCGATTTGGGTGTACATTTAAGTGGGGTGTAACAAATTCTTCCTTTAAGTAAAATGCTTAAAGGTCGAAACGAAAAGATAGGCTCTGAGGGGTGTACTAGGGGTATCGTGTACTAAAAATGAGTACAACGCAAAGGGTGTGGGAGAATTACTTGACCAATGTAGCCAACGTAATTATAACAAAAACACAGGTGTAAAACAATGGGTTAATCCTAATGCCTCTTATCATGTAGTAAATCTAACTACACGAATGTAGTCTCACTTGTGGCCTCGGAATGGTCCTAACGCAAGTTCTAGAATCTAAGTGCTACCGGTACACACATCATAGCAAAATGCTTTTCCTACCAATTCTAGGGGCGAACCTCACATATTTGGGGTGGAAAATTTTTTAGTGGTACGGTTTTGTGCTAGTCATATAACTCCTATCCGTGAGACGCTCATTAAGATCAAAGTTTCACTCCTATATGTTGTAAAAAATTTTAAATTTGGCACTAAAATTACCCTAACAGGTATTTATCTCAGTTTTATTACACATCTACTATTAAACAAACAAAAATCAAGCGCAATTGTATTCTCTAAAATCGTATCGTACTTTTACCCCCCTTACACTTAAGATGGACATTGTCCCCAATGTTCAAATAACAAGATGTAAAAGTAAATAAGGTAAAAGAATGAAATCAAATACTCCCCTGATTCGCTCGGTGGATATGAAGTAACATGGTTAGATCTTCTTCCAAAGTAATGTTGAAGCTCCAAGACTAATGCATTGCCATAAGCTTGATCCACATACATCTCCTTGTCCAAAATAACCTGTTAAACCTGAGAAAACAAACACGAAAACCTGCATAACATCGGCGGGATAAATCTATATATAAGGATATAATGCTTGTGGAATGATAATTTTTGCAGATTCCTGGAGATTATAAGTTAGAGATTTAATAAAAACTTTTTATGAAAACAATACTTTCAAAAATTTTCAGAAAATTAAACCTGACGCCGTCAGGTTGTAAACCCTGAAGCCGTCAGAAATGATCTGACAAAATTCTCATGTTACGTTTCCGGAAAATTTCTGGAAAAACCTTTACCTTACTTCCTAGAAATCCTGCAAAACATCAATATGACTCGATACAAGCATTTGATTCAAACAAATACTAATATGTATGTTAATTTAATATTATTACGATTCATGTTCATTTGTTCTAATAAACCGATTTGGATTTCCCTTACACTTATCTTTTGCAAAATACCTTTATATGTAATTAAGACGAAGTTAAAAACAAGATAAAGCATTTTCACAATTTAGCTTTGAACATGAATCAATAATAATAAAACTTAAACATACATACGGAAGCAAATAAAATCAAACAAACAAATAAATAAACATACAAAGCAAATAAAGCTTGGGTTGCCTCCCAAGAAGCGCTTGTTTTTGTTCGAGTCACGAGCCTGACTCTACCCTTATTTAACGGATAAAGGAGAGGTTTTCCCTACACTTAGGATTAAGTGCGGGTGATAGTAGCGATACACACCATCTTGGTGGAAGTATGCCGCGTGAGGAAAGAGTGGTGGATGAATTATATACTCAAAGGGGTGTGCTCCTTTCATCATAACCTTACCTAGTTCACTTTGGTCAATGGGTGAATTAAAGTTTTCTCCTAAAAAGGGATCATCTTCTATCAACTTCGAGAGATTCCTAGTTGGGAATCCATCTTGACCTAATAAACCCGGTTTAAACCCATAATGTTTCTTGTGATCAATCATGAATGGGTGATGTAAGTATGAAAGGTTATGGTTCACTCCTATGTCAGCTTCCTCTCTACAAGGCTTAGAGTCTACTACCTTCAACGTAAAACTACCCGGACTATATGGTTTGATGGGTGGATCGGGACCTTTTTCAATTCCTAAATTCACATCTAAAGATGGAAGATTAGGTAACGGTCTTGGTTGAGGCTCCGGTTCATCCAAACTAGGAACTTCCATAGAACTAAGAGTAAGGTTGTGACTACAAGTATTCAAACCTATATCCTCTAGTTTTGTTTGGTCCAAGGGCTCTACCTCTATTGGGGTTCCTATAGTCTCTTCTACTTCTTCCGGTAAGTCACGGGCGGTGTGTATGCCTCAAACAATGCTTGGACTTGTGGGGTACTTGGTGGGCTTGGGGTTTCTACTATATCCTCCATCACATCAAGATTACCTATGTGTTCATCATGTATTATGGTAGTGCCTAACCATGATATGCACTTAGGTGGCTCAACTCTACCCTCATGTGTGTCGTATGTTTTGGTGAAATCTATCCCACTCATGGAACTAGGTAGTTCAACACTAACCATCTCAGAATCTTGGTTTGACTCTAAGCCCATGTTCTTAGAAACTAGGTCTTTTTGCTCATACAAATCCATTAATTCGTCGTACTTATCGGCCATGGTTAGGGCGCTTTCCTCAAAATTCATCCAACGGGTCTCACTAAAAGGAATTGATCCTGATAATGATCGTTTAATAGAATTCACACATGCATAGAATTCATCAAACCCATCTAACTTTACCCCCAAATCTTCACGGATGTCACTAAGAGTTCGCAAAAAATCATGGTAGGAAGCAAATCTATTGGTGAAATATAATTGTTCCTCTATTGTCAATGATCTAAATGGAATTTCATCCGCCATAGTGACAAATGAAAAATGGTTTTACAAACAAAGGGCACAAAGAAAAAGATAGACTAAAGAAATCCTAGAAAAATAAAATAAAAATCCCACTAGAAAGGAATCTAGTGAGTAGACCTAATAAAATAAAAATCTCAACCTAAACAATAACTATTCCCCGGCAGCGGCGCCAAAAACTTGATGCGTGGTTTTGCAACCTTACAACAGGTTTTACCTCTCGAGGGATCTCAAGAGGCTTACAACCCCACCAGGCAGTGTACCTGACCGATGTAGTATAGTGTAGTGGTAAGTACGGGGGATTGATCGTTCTCCACAGGGAATAGTGTTCGTTAGGTATGAAAAACTACTCTAATTAGGTCTAAGGGTGAAGGAAGATTCTTTTTGTATTTTTATATTTTTATGAAAGCAAGTAAAATCTCGGGTTTGAAGGAGTGGGCGGAATTAGTTGCTAGTCAACTAACCCAAATAACTACAAATGCAAATAAAATAAATAACTGAAAATGAAAAGTGTGGTGGAACTAATATGGATAGAAATGTGTTTACTTAGATTTCCTTACTCCCTAACTATCTTTTACCGGTTGATTAGTGTGTATTAATTGCGTGGATGACGGGTGTATTCCTTAATACCAATCGTGGGGTGGCGTACGTACTTCCCCAACTCTACAAGCTCCTACTTCACTCCTATGTCGAGCCGGCTAAGAAGCTCCTAACGTGGGATCACTAGAATTCGCTCATGCATTAAATACAACCATAATAACCTTAGTACGTATTGGTTCATGTTTCTTAAGACGTTCAAGCAAGTTACCGAATAGGAAGTTAGCCAGTTTTCTTAAGCCTAACATCGATGAACAATCATCCAATACAATTAATAACACACTAATAACCAATAATCAATAGTTAGGTTTCATTAGATCTAAGCAAACACAAAGAAAACATAGCCTAGCATGTTAAACAAAAGACAAGAACAAGATAGAATGAAACAACACTTAGACATATTGAATGATTAATTGATAACTTATCTTCAATGTAACATGGAAGATCTCATGGCAAAAAGCCTTGAAAAAGCTGCTAAAATCGTCTTAGGGTTTTTACACACAAAGCTCCACACCAAGTTCCACACTAATGACAAAAAATTGCAAAACTATATATAGAGAAATAGATCTGACGGCGTCACGTTATGGAGTGTGACGCCGTCACCTCGCCGCTTTTAGGGTTCCCGGATGGCCTTCTTGACGCCGTCCCTCTTTAGCTCTCCAAAATCCGCTCTGGCTTATCAAGGCTTGACGCCGTCAGAATTAGGCGTGACGCCGTCCCCCTTTAATTTAAACCGTGACGACCTTGATCACTCCAAAGGGTGACGCCGTCAGAATTCCCATGCAAATTTCTCTGGCTTATCATGAGTAATTTTCATATCTACCACTTTTGCCAAGCCATGACGCCGTCAAGAGCAAGTCTTGACGCCTTCAAAGGTACTTTCCAGCATATTTTTGAGACTTTTTCGTTTTCTTCACTTTTATGCTCCAAAAACGTCCAAAATGCTTCCTTTTCCAGATTTCTTCTCCAAAGTACCTAAAATGACAAAAGGAACGATTTAGGGCAATATTTGATCAAATAAATACGATTTAGGGCTTAAATGACCCCCTAAAAGCGGTACACTTTTCGCTTCATCAACCAGGTCTTCAAACATTTACCCCGACTACTGGTAAATAGATAAACTAAGTCTTCTACTTAAATCTTAAGCACGGGCAAGTTATCATAGAAAGTCATGCATCCAACCAACCCCGACTTCAAAATAGGATAAGATCGCGCCTTTGAGGAAGTCAACTTCAATCTCGAATAAGTGATACATGATCAACTCCATAGTCACAATTAGATGCCCAACACAAGTGAGTGAACCAACAACCAAATGTACATCGAATCACTTGTTCACGCTTCTCCCCCTCAAAGATTGCATACGAGGATGCCATATTTGATTAAACAAGTGCATATAAGGTTGATCCACGGTTCACACTTCTCTCCCTCAAAGATTGCATACGAGGATGCTATTTTTGATTGAACAAGTGCATATGAGGTTGATCCACTGTTCACACTTCTCCCCCTCAAAAATTTCATTTGAAGTTGCCATTTTTGATTGAGTGAATAAACGTCCAATCGGATGGAAGTAGATCCACTTGATATCTGAATGAGCATGGAACAAGTATTAAGCTTTTTGATGAGAATAGTCAGAAACAAGGAGAGTCGTATGACCACTTCTCAAATCCCAATCACGATGTAGTTTATTTACCTTTCTCCCCCTCAAAAATTTCATATGATGTCCAACTGCCATTTTTGATAGGCCAGGTGAATAAGAATATAATCCAATGTACAGGTATCCTCTTGATGACTGAATGAGCATGAGAAGAGAATGAAGCTTGATGAGAATGGTCATAAATAAGAAGATTTCTCTTCTTCTGAAGATAAAGCGCACTTAAGCGTACGTGTTTCTTTTCTTTGTTGAACAGGGCCTGAAGAGATGTCAGCAGACGCCATAATGTTGACATTGAGACCCGAGGCTTGAACTGCAGTGTTCAAGCGTCATAGTCGCTGAAGAACGAGGCCTGAACTGATGTGAACAGATGTCATAGGCGATGAAGAACGAGGCCTGAACTGATGTGGACAGATGTCATGGTCAATGAACTTCATCAAGCTTGAATTGCCTGAACCCCTACATCATGAGATATCACTCTTTTCGACACCCAAACCTTGAGTCTTTCCTTAATAGGAGGGAATGATGTACCTGCACTTAAGTAAAGACTTCATGCATTGACATTAAGAGTTTGTTTGCATTTATATGGGTTAGTGATATCAGCATTTAAGCCATTTGGGGTTGCGCTGTCAACTTTGGTTCTGCACGCAGTGAACATCTTTCTACAAGGTATCCATCTAAGGCCCACAATCTTAAAAATTCTACCCGCTGGTATCCACCTAAGGCAAGATCTAGGAGTGTTTGGTTTCTCATGCACAGTGAAAGACTTGTTGGGAGAAAACCTTTGTCCTATAGCAATCTGCCTACCAGGTTTCTGAATATACTTCTTTGGTTCTACGGGTTTGTTGTTGTTTCTAGTCTTAGAGGATTGAACCTTAGCGCGATCATTCACTTCCTTCAGGAATTTTGTTATACAATCATCATGATTTGCCTTAAAAACACATTTCTGACAAGTTGAGCAAACTAAATGTTTGGAGTCAGAGAAAGATCTAGAATTCTTAGAGTGATCAGCTACGGGAATCGCTTTAATCGATACGCAACTACTCTTAGAAGCAGGCAAGTTCCTAGTCTTTTCCTGTGTGTTTTTCTTAGCATCCTCTAGGTTCTGATTTTGAACATTGTTTTTATGTCTAACATGTTCCTTTGGTGTCACAAATGGCACATGCTTTGAATTAATCCTAGAGGGACTAGAGGCACTCATATGATGAGGTTTTGTAGGCATCTTTTCTTTTTCCTTAGGTCTAGACTGTGAAGTGACTGGTTTTGACAAAACTTGATTTGAATCAACTTGGGAGGCAAACCGTGGTTTTGAGGATTTTGGTCTTTCAGATCTAAACGCAGTCAGTTGTCTAACAGCTGATTGGTTTCTAAGTGGTGGTTTCCCTAAGATTGATGGTTCTGCAAACTTAGTGTTCACACCATTTCCTGTCGATTTTCTTAACTCGTTTTTTAACGCTGCAATTGCAAAACCCTTTTCCTGAAGTTGAGCTTTGAATTCATCATTTTTGGCAATCAAAGAAGTTGTTTGCTCTATAGTATTAGTTTTCGTTTCTTTGATTGTATCACACAGATCTTTGCAATGAATTTTCAAAGTCTCATTTTCTTTAAACAATTCAGTCACTTTATGTTCTAATTCTGCATTTATTGTTGCAATAGCATCACTGTCATGTTTAGCCTTAACTTCATTACACATATCACACATCTCAGCAATACGTTTTTACAGGTTTTTGATCGTTAAGTTTTTAGCTTCTAGCTGAGCTTTCAAATCATTTATTATAAAGAATTCACGGAATTCAGGGAGTTCCGGATTTTTACATGGTAGTTTAGTTTGAAAACTTTCTTCCTTTTGTTGCATTGCAATTTCAAGAGAAATACAATGTTTTTCAAGCTGTAAAAATCCTTTTGAAAGTTCATTATAAACATCATTTTCAACCATATCATTTGATTTGAAAAACTCAGCCGTAGGCAAAGAACTTGACGCATCATCATGTTCAGCATCCTGATCAATCTCTCCCCCCTTATGACTCATATTTGATGAATCAGAGGTGATATTGCTATCAGTCTTTTCCATCAGATATGTGTCATAAGTAGGTTTAAATTGATCAGTAAGTTGTTGTTCATTAGAAAGATCATTATCTTGATCAGACATATGTACCTCAACAGACTGTGCTTGGTGATATTCAGGTTCGTAGGCTGCATTCTCACACATTGTGAAATCACCTCCTATGCTGTCACCATCATCAAACTTGTCTGATCTTGTTCCATTCCCCATTTGTTTAGCCCTTTCATCAATGAACCCATTAACATTACTCATCAATTGTAGTAATGTTGTTCTGAACATGGCAACCTCAGTTCCAGTGTATTTAGCAAAACACCCTTTTGTCATTTGACTGTCATAGTCATAGTCCTCAGTGTATTGCGAATCAATGAACACCTGGAGTTGGTTGTTGATCACACTGAAAGCTGCTCTGGATCTTGCTTCAGAGAATTCTTCTTTGTCAAGCTGTTGTTCAAGTTGATCTAAATATAGAGTCATTTTGACTGTGAAATCATGAACATCTTGACCAAAGAGTGTTGTGAAAGCCCGTGTGTAACCCATCACGTATTCAGGTTTTTCAAACAGAACCTTGAGATGTGAATGAAGTAGACGAAAACATTCAGTGCGACTTTCCTTTGCATTAGGCACCATAAGTGACTGATGAAACTCTTTCTCTTGTGAATTCGAGGACGAAGATTCCACATTAGTATTATCAGAATCACCCACGTTTATTTGTTGTACAGAACTCGAAATTTTTTGTTTATCATATGTGTCGTACAACTTGAGTACCTCGGATATGAAAGAATCTGAAGTAGTAGACATGATGTAAACGTGCACGGGATTTTACAATTCTATGATTTAAACCGAGAAATAGATTCTTTCGTGAGATTTTACAAAATCAAGAGAAAAACCATGAGATGATAATGATAATGTGATATATCCAGTAACTAGCACGGTAGTTTTATCCAACGAACTCGAAAATCTTCACCCAAAATTACACACAATCTCGGATAACGAAACACGATCAAAATCGCTGTCCAAGATTATACCACAAATTAACAAATATTTCCTTGTGAATAATCAGCTCAACCAACAAATTGACAAAACAAAAAATCGTCCTTGCGTTAGTTATCAACAGCCCACAACCTATCCGTCCAACTTAACTAGGCCCAAGAACAAATTCGGTTCAAGCCCACTTCTAAACCAAATTAACCTTAATTATGCACACAATAAGAAACCTCTTAATCTCACTTAATCCTAACCCTAAATTTAAATACGCCTCTTTTCTCTCTATACACCCAACAACAGGCAGTCACCAAACAAACTCAAACCCTAATCAATCTTTTCCCACACTAATCCTTAAACAAACAGCCGCACTTTTTCCTTTGGTTGTTCTTGATTAAATCAAAGAAAACAATCCGAAAAGGTTAAAAAAAATTGCAAACAAAACAATCCGACCCTTGGTTGTTCTTGATTAAATCACAGCTTCAAGATTCTTGAGAAAAAAAATCACTGTAGGTTTCTTCTTTGTTGTATGTTTTGATTTTCTTTTCTTGTTTTTATATACCGAATGAACAAAGAAAAGATGAAACTGGTATGGTTTTGATCTATCTTTATGATCGAAAATTAAAAAGAAGTATTGCTTCTTAAAAATCGATAAAGAAAAAAAATCTCTTATGGTTCTGATTATAAATGGATCGATTGAAATAAGAGATTATTTGAGATCTTTGCTATTTTGTTTAAGGTGAATCGATTTTAATTTGAGATATTTGGTTTGTGTTAAAGAAACTTTTGGTTTGTTTAAGTGTTAAAGACACTTTTGGTTTGTGTTGCACGAATTAAAAAAATAATTCTTTATGGTTTAGGTGAGTGTTTAAGATCTGGTGTTTCTTTATGGTTTATGTTGTACAAATTCCTTTTCTTTTTGTGGACAAACCGCTACTTACAACCTTATCACCAAATAAACAACATCAAACCGCTAGGTAGTCAACACAAACCGCTAGTCCAGATATCAAGCCGCTATAAGTCTATCAAACCGCCAGTCCTTTTGGTCAAACCGCCAGTCCTTTTGATCAAACCGCTACTGATAAACAGACAAACTGCCAAGTACAGAAGTGTCCCTTTCCAAGTTTTGTCTTCTTTCCTATTTTAGTTAGATTCCAAACCGCGACAGCAACTTTTCCTTGACAAGTCCAAACCGCTAGTATGAACAGCACCAAACCCATAGCAAGAAACTACACAAAACCGCTAGCAAGAAAACAGTCTTACAATACCGGTTACTAAACCGCTAGCAAGAAACCACACGATATTCAATCTTCCAACAAAAACCACCAAATACGCAGAAGAATGCCAAAAAAATGATGCAAGAGACAGTAAAAAAATAAGCAAGCAAAGAGATGGACTTGTGTTAGCAGCTTATGAAATGGACCGAGCAAACTATTAAAGCCCATGTTGATGCAAATAATGTTCTAAAAACGTTATTTATATCTTTCGATTACTTCACGTTTTGAGGATGACAAAATGTGAGATCACGTTACGTTAAAATTAACGTAAACAAATTTTTAATCGGAAGATCCTGTTTCTACGCAAATCACTCTAGAACAAATTTACAACTTGTCTAATGATCAAAGAAGTGAATTTGTGTTTTAAGAGTTTACATTTTAATGGGACAAAACATTTTTTCAAAAATACACATGACAAATTATTTTTGAATTATTAAGAAATGTTTTAATGGAAAAATAAGTTTGAAAATCACAACAGCTATTTTCCCCCCCAAAATCAGCTCCAACCTTCCCCAAATAAGTTTTCACCAGAAAAGACAAAATTTGGAGCGTCCTAGTCTAGGACGGCTCCACGGTTCTACTAAATTTAGTGGAGCCGTGGCATGTTTAATGGAGCCGTCCATACAAAATTTTCTGTAACGTTCAGATTTGCTTTGCCTATAAATACCAACCCCTTTCACAGTTTTTAGGCACCCTTTCACACAGAAGAACCCCTGAGTTTAAAACTCTCACACCTTTCATTCTTTTTGATCATATAGATTAGTTTTCTTTTGTTTTAAGAGTGATCCAATCATCCATCAAGAGATCCTCTTCATTCCTCTGGATTAGCAAGAGAAGAACACAAGTATCCTTGAAGATACAAAGTGTTGTGATTCCTCTTCCAAGTGCAAGAGAAGAACTCAAGGTATCAAAGAAGATACAAGAGTTATAGTTGTTAGGTTCTTGTAACATTTGTTACAACCTTGTTGTATCATAGCATACATCAAGTTTATTTATCTTTTGTGAGTGAGAGTGAAGATCAAGTGTGATCTTATAGAGATAGGGAATATCTCTTAAAGCCATTGGGCTTGTGTGATTGATCAAGAAGATCAAGGGTCGTTAGATTAGTGTTAGTAGAGTGAGTGTTGATCATAGTGATCGTGTTGAGATCTTGGTGATCTCTTGTAGCCATTGGGCTTGAGTGATTGGTCACGTGGACCTTGGTAGATTGGTGCTAGCTAAGATTAGCACTCGACATCTAGCTTAGTGTCGGAAATAGGATAAGCAACGTGTACGGTTTTCTCCGCCTGAAGGGAGGTTGTTGATATAGTGTTTGAAACTCTCGAGTGTGGTACTCGGGGAGTGGAGTAGGGCGAAGAAGAGCTTCGTAGCCGAACCACTATAAATCCTTTGTCCCGGTTCGATCTTTCCAACTCTACTCTTTACTTTTATTATTTAGCATTAGTTAGATTAGTGTTTAGTTCATATTGGTGTTGACTGATTACACATAAAGATCGAATCATAGTTTCCAATAGCAAATTTTTTAAACAAGATTTTTAAAAGGAACTTAAAACCGGTAAACTATTCAACCCCCCTTCTAGTTTCCCAGAATTGGTACCAGAGCCACGTCAGTCAAAGTTTTTAAAATATATTGTATTTTAAAACTTGAATCGATCAATGGATTCTGACAAATATCTAGAAGGGAAATATATGCAAAGACCACCACTTTTCGAAACCGATTGTTTTATATATTGGAAAACAAGATTTGAAACGTATGTAAAATCAAAAGACATTGATCTTTGGCATGTTATTACCGAGGGTGACTTTCAACCGATTCAATTAAATCCAATAACTAAAAGGGATGAAATTGTTTCATATGATAAACAAAGTGATGAACTAAAAAGGAAACTAGCCAAAAATAATGAGGCTAAAATGACGATTTATAATGCTTTGCCTAAAAAGGAATTTGAAAGAATTTTCATGTGTAATGTCACACCCCCAAATTTCGTGGTTGCAGCGGAATGGAATTCCTGGGGGCGTGATGTTCATGGACTCATAGTACAAGGTAATCAGGAACGACTTCTAAGTAAGCCGTTTTAATACAACAAACGTTTGGATTTTATTTAAAACATAAAGCATTTTTACAACACAAGTTATCAGAGTTTGTTACGTAATTGAAATACATTACAACATCCCAAACGTTATCATGTCAAGTGAAATCCCATCATGATGTGCACTTAGGAAGGTCCTCGACATTGCTCCATACTTGTGGTGAATCATCACCTAGTTACCTGAGAATACACGTTAAAAAGGTCAACAATAATGTTGGTGAGAGTCATAGGTTTATGAAATCAGTAAGGCGGACCACAAGATTTCCATGGTAGACAATATAACAAATATAAAGTCACAACCAAAAGTAGTAAAATCAGGAATACAATGCCAAAGCTCATGACCCCGAAGCTCGACGTACAGGCGCGCAATCAAGCACGTAAAATTTGCCCCTAATGTAGTGTTTGCTAGGCACTCGGTATTGTTCCGAATGATATGCGTCCGTTTAACTAGTTGGCGCTACCAACCCGGACGGGGGTGTCAACCCAAATAGATCTATCCATAACATCCGCGCTTATCTCTAATTAACGGTTCATGATTTCCAGGGGACTTTAACAGCAATTAGGTAACTAAGGCAAAGTAACAGTTTTTGTACTTGTGTCCGTATGTAAAAACAACGTAGTATTCCCACCCCGAAGGTTTAGAAATCATGTATAAACAATGTAAAAAAAACCGGGGCTATGAAACTCACCTTGAGTCTTCAACAATTGGATTATGTCGTTAATCGATTGTATACTTGGAACTAGCTTCACACGTAACCTGAATAAGAATAAGGTTTTGAGTACTTGACTAAACACGAACGTCGTTTGTGAAAATCGTATAACGATTTGATCAAGGAGTGAGTGCATTGCGATTAGGTGCTTCAAGTTCAAAATAATATTCTCCAAGGATATTATCTTGTGGTTATGTTTTCAGAATCACGATGATTGTCAATTCAAGAGAATTGGATAGAACGGATGGTCGTATCGTTAGAAAACCGTTATATACAATATAACGTTTCGTTAACTAATACATGATCGGATGAACGAATGAGCGAGGTTAAGGGTCATTGGGTAAGTGTACTGAATGAAAATCAAGTTTATGTTTACTTTCTGTTTAGTCCTTTCAGTTTAATAAGTTTTACACTTTTAACCCTAACGGTCGTTAAGTTACACCGTTAGTCCTTAGTTAACTAAACTTACATTTTTAACCTCGTACTTTATCAAAATGACAAAATAAGTTCATATTTTATTATAAAGTCATTTAATGTCCTAAGATTTCTGTTTTTACAGGTTTAAACCCTGTTTTTGCAAAGTTTGCAAAACAGTCCCTAAGGTTAGAAAACGTTTCACTTTTAGTCCTTTTCGACCAAAAAACACTTGGAAAAATTCTAGAAAAATTCCACAAGCTTATTTTAACTTATTAGAGCTTAAGTCAATTGCTATTTTGACCAGAAAAATTGGTTTGGGCTTATTGGGCCTGCTAACGGGCTAACAAAGCCCAAAATTTAAAATCTAAGTTCTAATATAATTCGACTATGTCAATTCACTTTGTGTATTTTTGAGTGACGGGTTCTCAATATTTTTGGAAACTGAAAACATGAAACATGTAGTTTTACATGTCTACAATGAGTTGGTTCAAAAATATATAGGTCTTGTGTGTTCGAATTCGAAGAAAAACAGCCACGAGTTGGCTAGGTCGCCTGTTTTGTAACATGTGAAACCTGAAATATTTCTAAGTGTTGGTGACAGTTTTGAGGTACGATCAAAATAGGTGATTTAAAGGTCTTTAGCGAGTTTTTCAAGGTACGTTTAGAAAGACAAAGTTTGAGTTTGTCATGCTGGGATTCGAGACAAGCAAAAATATGTGGTCTTTGATCAGTAGGTTTCGAAGATTTCATGAAAATGAAAAGGGCTTTGTTTTTTGATCTTAACGTTTGCATGGGTAGTTTTTATAGGATTCCTGGTGATCCTATAAAAAGTATGAACACGAGGTTTTAGGCTGTTTATCATATTTCTCAAGACTTGGTGAAAATTTTAAGTCTTTAATATATATGGTACGTATGATTTCATGAAAATGAAAAGGGCTTTGTTTTTGATCTCTAACGTTTGCATGGGTAGTTTTTATTGGATTCCTGGTGATCATTGGTGAGTAGAGAGTCGTGTGGGAATAGGTTCGATCATGGGTTCTCAGAAAAACTCGTGAAACGAAAGTCACAAAAACGTACGTTCGAGTACATATGCAACGAAATGAAGTCAATGAAAAATGAAATGGAATGAAACAAAAAGGGTTGAGACCACTTACTATGCTCTTATGATGATTGAAATGAGTTATGAGACGGCACGAATGGATTTGAATCTTGTTGGTTCGAGTATACTTCTATACGTACGATTTTGATATCTTTTGTTCTTGGTATGTGTCGAATGAAACTATGAGAGGAATTTCTGGTTCTTGTGAGTAATCTAATGGATGTTTACAAGTGAAATGGAGAGTCACGTGAGTTAGGATAAGAGAGAATCGAATTATTGAGCATAGGGCATTTGTTTATTTCAAATGGGTAATAATTCGACCACTAGGCTTCTTAAATTATTCTTGCATGTTTCCTGGAGTTAAGCTACTGAATTTAATGTGTTTTGGCATTGTGTACATCTAGGATAGAGGTAGGGATCGAATAGAATATGTATAGGATGGTTTCATGGTTTGTTCGAACCATATTTGGTCCAAGTGATTTATTTTACGTGTGATATGGACAAGGTACTCACTTGGTTCTATTAATATCTTGTTTAAGATGATTATGGAACGTTAGAATTGGTTTAAATGACCAATGGGTCGTTTTGAGTTATTTGACCAAAATATTCAAACCGTATGGTTTGGATTTTGGGTTTATGATTTTTAGCCCGTTCGAATGTTAAACGTGACGTTTTGGTTTCTCGTGGTTCACGTGTGAGCTCGTTCCCAAGGTTTCGTAATTTCTCGTAATATATAATATATATATAACATGTACTAATATGTAATCTCGTATTCATAGTTCACGAACTAAAATGGTAATTAAAAACCTAAGTCATGGTTAGAAATAGAACCTGAAAATACGATTTGTCACATGTAATACGGCAAAAGATATTTGAAAAACTTTGTTAGTCACTCACCAAGGTAATAACCAAGTCAAAGAGAACAAGATTGATCTCCTTGTTCAACAATATGAACAATTTTCCATTTCGGTAGA
Source organism: Artemisia tridentata subsp. tridentata (assembly GCA_021014915.2). Taxonomy (NCBI): domain Eukaryota; kingdom Viridiplantae; phylum Streptophyta; class Magnoliopsida; order Asterales; family Asteraceae; genus Artemisia; species Artemisia tridentata. The sequence continues at coordinate 213,234,344 of CP139508.1, read as the reverse complement.
TGAGTCAATAGATAATGATTTTGCTAGATTTAATACTATTATCACTAGTCTTAAAGCTCTTGATGAAGGTTACTCTAGCAAGAATTATGTTAGGAAGTTCCTCCGTGCTCTACATCCTAAATGGAGAGCAAAGGTCACCGCCATAGAAGAGTCAAAGGACTTGGCGGCACTGTCACTCGATGAACTTATAGGAAACTTGAAAGTTCACGAGATGATAATTAAGAAGGACTCCGATATAGTCAAAGGCAAAAGTGAGAGAGTTAGATCTCTAGCTTTGAAAGCCAAGAAGGAGTCCAGTGAGGAGGAATGCTCAAGTTCCGATAGTGAAGATGAGGAATACGTACTAGCCGTTAGAAACTTTAGGAAGTTCTTTAGGAGAAAAGGAGGTTCTTGGAGTGATAGCGGTGAAGAAGAAGAGAAGAAGCTTAACGATGAAACATGCCTAATGGCTCAAGCTTCTAACGAGGTACATTCCGACTCTTCTTATTATAGTGATGATAATTCGTCAATAGATGATAGTAGATTGCATGACGAATACAACAAATTATGCGTAGTTAGTACTAAGATTTTAGGAAGAAACACAAAACTAAAATTAAAACTACAAGAACTAGAATTACAAGTTGTAGAACTAAAAGATCAAGTCAAGAGACTTGAGAAAAACAAAGAAGTAGACTTAGGATGTGGGTCATGCATAAATCTTCAAGTAGAAAATGAAAAGCTTAAAGAAAATGCTTTAAGAATCATTAAGTTTGATGAAGGAACTAAAACACTTAATGATATACTTGAAAACATTAGATATAGTGAACATGACCGTTCGGGTTTAGGATTCGACCCAAATCAGGTTCTACAAGTAATACTAAACAAGTAAAATTTGTAATGCCAGAATTGTCTAAGTCTGAAGGTGATGGCACCACTAAAGGTACAGACGGCACCACTAAATTTTGTGGTACCGTGGTACCGTCTGGTGCTGAGGACAAAACTGGGCCAATTATGAAAAAGAACTTGAGTCCTAAACCAAGTCACGTAGTTGTAGATAGTACTAGAGTGTCGACATAAAGTAAAGAGAAAGCCAAAGGTTCTTACAAACCATTGTCATCTCCCGAACATGGATTTGTAAAGCGTAACACTAGGTCTACTACTCCTCCACCTAGAAGAATAAATTCTCCCAAACCTCGGTCTAGAACTCCTCTACCGAGAGGTAACTTTAGAAGACAAAATCATCCAAGTAACTTTCCCGTAACTTGGAATGATCGTCCACCACAAAGTTACTTACCATGGGAAATGTGTCCTCCATTCTTACATCCTAAACTAACGCAACAAACGCGTAGGATGTTTAACTCTAACAACTTTGGACCCATGAGATATTGGGGACCAGATGTTTGAACTTTTGTTTTGCTAGGAAAACATGAGTGTAAATAAACTTTGGAGTCTAACAAAAGGAGTATGATGTGTTATCAAACAAATCTGGTGACGCAAAAGTCAAGTCGTGTCTTATATGCTCAACATTCAACAAAGGCAGTCTAATCCTCTAGTTTTAAGAGCAACACCTCAGGCACAGGTATGCTTTCTTAAAACACCCTTTGTTAGTAGTAATATTTGGTTTGAAGTAGTGTTAGTATCTAACATAGTAGGCACTATCTCAAAGAAACAAAGATTCACAATTCATCATGATGAACTCAACTTGTCCAGAAATGTACAATGATCGCTTGAAGATCATGCGTGAAAAGTTTGAATTAAGAATTGATGAGTGAGTCAAGTTTCCTCTCTTGCACGTAAGTAATCTTGCCTAAATTAAGTATCCCTGTAAACTTATGTATACTATATGTATGAGATACATAGTTTGAATAATAGTCTTAATTGACACTGACGCCCATATCCGCAAAAACGAATCTCACAAGAGACGACGAAGGTGAGTGCGCGGATATAACTAGGTTAGGGGCATAATAGGTAAAGTAGTTTACCTAACGGCAAGTAGGTCCATTATCATGAATAAGTGTTTGGCTTTGTGCCCACTTGTAAGAAGTGCCCTAAGACTTCTTACATCAAAGTGTTTGATGTATCATCCGATACATCAAAGGTACTAGACACTTGAGATTACGATATCTCAAGGAGATTGATGTAGAAAATGTTTCTATATCAACTCTGATAATGCGAGAGTTAATGTGGATTGAAACATAGAGAGTAATGTTTGTACCTTCATAGGTTTGTTTACAAACATCTTGGTTCCCCAAGAAACAAACTACTCTTATTGTCTCCACGACCGAAGCCGAGTACGTAAGCGCCGGAAAGGCATGACAACAAACACTATAGATGAGACAACCCCCTATGATGAGTAGCAGTCAAGATGCCATTAGACTTGATCGGGAACCCTATAGTTTGCTCATGAACGAAGCTCATCGAAGTACGTCACTCTCTCCGTCATGATAATGTCAAAAGAAAAATCTTTTTCTTGGAAAAGATTATCTTAAAAAGGCAAACATCGTTGATATTCTCACCTACTCGTTCCACACACCCCACTCATGACTATTTAGATAATTCTTCCGAATTATTAAAGTCATCGTCCACTTCTCTCCTCATGACCTCTTAATAATTTACTTGAAATATTAACGTCATTTCCCACGTCTTGTTCTATGACTCATTTGTCATTTCCCTCACATCACCTCATGACTCTTAAGTCATTCCTCTCATCCCGCTTATGACTATTTCAATATTTCAATATAAATATTAAAGTTATCCCTCGTGTCATACCTTATAAACTTTTCATCCCTTCTATGACTTCTCGAAAATTTCACGGGAAATATTGAAGTCATTCTCTACGAATCACCCATGACTCTTTAAGTCATCATTTTCACTCGTCTCATGACTTTTAGAAATTTCTCTAGAAATTCTAAGTCATTCCCTTACAACTCATCACATGACTTTTTGAATATTTCACGAGAAATATTAAGCCATTCCTTACGTCTCGTATTCCGACTAATTAAATATTTCATGGGAAATATTATAGTCATCCACCAAAACACGACTCATGACTTCTAATTATTTCACGGGAAATATTAGAAGTCAATCCTCATCCAATGACAACTTAGTCAAACACTAAGGTCATTCCTTATCATCCTACCTAATCGTTTTCGTCAAAGAGTTTATTAGGTATAAACTTTTTCCTCATGTCAAAAAGTCTTACTAAATATGTAAGATTAATCAGCCAAAAGTCAAAATAGAAGAAAAGTGGCACAATCAGACACATGGCTCCATTAAATAGACACGGCTCCACTAAAGTTTAGTGGAACGGTGGTGCCGTGCATCTGAAAAACGCGCCCATTTCCTTTCTTGTTCTGCACAGCCTTTCAAACTAACCAAAAACCACTTCCACTTGCTGTCAAAACCGAACCCAAACACCAAAATTCATAAGCTCTTGCAAATCAAGATTGAGGCATTGGAATCAACAAATCCTAATCACAACAACACTAATTGTAAGTTATTCATTCTTAATTTCTTTCAATTTGAGTCTAGGGTTTGTTCTTGAGTTCAAAATCGAATTGGGGATTTTTTAATTTTGTTAAACCTTCGTGAAATTAAGACTAGGATTAGACAATGTAGCATTCACATGATTCCCTAAACCTAGGATTTTCATAAACCCACTTATGTTGCAAAACCTAGTCCGAATTTAATAACTAAAATCGGATTATGATTGATTGTTTGTAGTGGAATCATGTTTAGGATGATTAAAATAGGATTAGGAACGATTTGCATTAAAGCTTTTCAAACTTAAAGCTTGTTGGCGCCATGTTGAGGCGTTTGCCAAACACCCCAATTTGATCACTTTTTCGAAAAACTTCACAAGTCTAGGATCATGAAACCTTTTCGTGCATTATTGATGCAAATTAAAAACGTTTTTGCATGCATACATGAACTCTCAAATATGGACCGAATTACATAATCAATATGTAATGTTTGACATATTTGATTGAGCTATAGTGAAGTTAGGAGCGTTTGGGTGATCTCATGAGTTTTACTTTAGAGTCGAGATTACCGCACCTCCACATTGTTTGCATCTAGGCACACACTAGAAGTGTAATTATTAAAATGCATAGAATTAACATGTACAAAATTATATGTTTGTAGGTAACAATGCCTCGTGTTGATTATCAAGATACCATGCAATACATTACTCGTACACTTGAAAACCCAACCATTCAAACTGACCAAAAAGCCTACTTTGCCAAAGTCCAAAATTGATACATACACGAAGGACGTGTAATTGATGCCCACTTTATTCTCTTGGATAATATCCAAGAATGTTTCCCCTCCATTGACTTCGACTGTTTATACAAAATAAATGGTCAAATTTGTCCCCGTTTTGTCCTTGAGTTTTATAGTCGAGTTCGTACCTTCACTGATGATGATGGTAATGTCTTTCTTGATTTTTGGATTAAAAACCAAAATATCATCCTGTCTGTCACCAAGATTGGGGACATTCTTGGTATTCCCTCCCATGGTTAGTGTGCATACACTGAAGACCATTCTCTAGAGTCTCTCTTCTACAACCTTGAGAATGAAGGTGCCTATCGCACTGAAATTCCCGAACTCGAACTCATCAAACAAGTCATCCAAACACCCCGAGTCAACCACACGTACCAAAAACGTGATGGTTCCATCGTTTACCTCGACCCAAACAAAATCTATCTCAAAGAGCTTCTTCCCGATCTTAGAAATTGGGAACTCCTTCTTCGTGAAAACGTGTTAAGCCTTGCCGGGAACCGTGATCACGTCCCGGCGAGTCTCGCCCATATGCTCTTCTGTCTTAGTATGGAGGTACCTTATAACCTCGCATACTATATGGTCAAAAGGATGGCCAATATTAACCGTCGGTCGGATAAGCTCATGCCATATGGTATGTTGCTTACTCGTCTTTTCCATTGGGTTATGGAAAAGTATCTCGATCTCCAAAGTGTCGACTATGTCCTAGTCAATCCGGTTATGAAACCCCTTGGTGGACCACAATGACGCACAAAGCCTCGTAAGGACAAAGGGTCCAAACATGGTCGTAAATCCACTTCTGACATCCCCGTTTCCTCCTCCTCTTTCGGTTTTGGCTCATCTTCTCAACCTATGGATGAGGATGATGATGAGGTGAACGAAGAAGGAACGTCTCGCCCTCGTTCTCCTTCTCCCGAAACCTACTTTGGCAACCTAAACACCTCATCATTTAAAAAACAACGACCTCCAAAACGGGACAGTCACCCTATCCCACTTGATGAGAAGGCAAACTACAATGTACAATCGACAAGTGGAGATGCATGAGAAAACTATAGGGGGATTCAAGTCAATTAGCAAGGCAATCAAAGGATTGGGGAACAAAGTAATGAAGTTGGAAAAAGGAAAGATTAGAGAGTGATTAACTTAAGTAGTAAAAATTAACTTAAGTATTATTACTAAGACACTTTTAATGGTTTATGAATTTGTTGTCTTTTACATTGACTAACTTGAAGTGTTCCTTTTAACATTTCATGCTTAAGCATGATTAGTTTAAATTAGCTTATGTTAATCAATCTTTCCTAGTTTATGCATGTTATCTTATTTTATTACATGCACTAGATGTTAAAATAGTTTGAACCCATGCATGCCTAATAGTTGCCTAAGTACATAGATGATCACATGATCATGTTAGTTGCTAGTTAAAACTAGCTTTAGAAATTCTATGTGTTTAGAGGTTTGAGGCTTTGAGATTTGCAGCAACTAGATTCCCCAGAAATTTCCCCATTTAGGCTGCCTAAAAACCTGTAAACCTAGAAAGAAGGTCAAATGGATGCCACGGCTCCATTAAATAGGGGACGGCTCCACTAAATTTAGTGGTGCCGTGGCACCTTTAATGGTACCGTGCCTCTAGAAGACGAAAATTGCTATTCTCTTCCACTTTTTGACTCTCTTTCCCTGAAAATCTGCCAACAAAACCTGATTCCCATGCACCCAAATCCCCAAATCCAACATCCTTATCCACCTTGCATGCTTTGATTTGGCTATTTAAGCTAATATCATGCATTTCCATCCTCACACCTTCATACTCACCTTACAACCATCATGTCTTCCACCATTTCTTCCACCTCACACAAAACAAGAAACCAAGATTCAACATCAAACCTTCAAATCATGTACACACACCCAAACCCTCAAATGAGATGATTTTCATTGAGCTAACATTGGATGATGATGATGAAACCCACACACCAAAAACCTCAAGAAAGCCAACCTCCTCACTCTCCACACCACTAGCACCAAAAAACACTAACTCAACCAAGCCAACATCATTCATTCACCTCTACAACAAGATGTGCTACATCTCTACCTCAATCTAGTCCCATTGAACCACTAACCTTAACACTCAACTCTTCACCATCCACTTCACTTGAAGTTGGAACTAACACATCCCTTTCATCACCTTCACCATCACCAAACCCTCAAGCTCTCACCCTAACCTTATCACCAATCACTCCTTTTGAGTTTGGAGTAACACATCATCATCTTCCCTATCACCATCACCTCAACCCTTAATGGGTTATCCCATCCTCTATCCACTACAACCACACACCTTGAGTTGCGCTTGTTGCAACTACAACCAAACCCTCATCATGAACCTTAGGAAAGACTTGAGTCTTCAATTCTTATACCTAGAGCACCTCCTCTACCACCTATGGGATCCATCATCCTTCCACCTCCTCCACCACACAATAGCCCAAACTAAACATACCCCATGTTTAGTCCTTCCAATAAAACCTAGGAAACCCTTTTGAATCTGAAGCAAATCTTGAAGTCTCATGCCTCTAGGAATGTTTATGTGACTCTTTGTTGTCTATTTTGCTTCTGTATTGTAGTCACACCTATGTATGACATTTATCTTATTTTTAATGGGCATTCATGTAGTTGTTTTATTCTTGTTGTGTGGTTGGATATTTGTCATATGTGCTACTTGTTAGATATTGTATATGTGTTATCTAACTTTGTTTTGTAGCATACACCATTGCTCGATTCCTTGGTGTTCTCCAAATGAGGGGGGTATACATCAAGGGGGAGCCTTAGACACCTTTTTGATTTGACAAAAAGGGGGAGAAATGGGAGTAAACTCATTAAAAACTTGTTAAAACTAATCTTAACTTAAAATTAGTTTATATTTTGTCATCATCAAAAAGGGGGAGATTGTTATTGCAAATAATGTTCTAAAAACGTTATTTATATCTTTCGATTACTTCACGTTTTGAGGATGACAAAATGTGAGATCACGTTACGTTAAAATTAACGTAAACAAGTTTTTAATCGGAAGATCCCGTTTGTACGCAAATCACTCTAGAACAAATTTACAACTTGTCTAATGATCAAAGAAGTGAATTTGTGTTTTAAGAGTTTACATTTTAATGAGACAAAACATTTTTTCAAAAATATACATGACAAATTATTTTTGAATTATTAAGAAATGTTTTAATGGAAAAATAAGTTTGAAAATCACAACAACTATTTCCCCCCCCCCCCCCAAAAAAATCAGCTCCAACCTTCCCCAAATAAGTTTTCACCAGAAAAGACAAAATTTGGAGTGTCCTAGTGTAGGACGGCTCCACGGTTCCACTAAATTTAGTGGAGCCGTGGCATGTTTAACGGAGCCGTCCGTACAAAATTTTCTGTAACGTTCAGATTTTCTTTGCCTATAAATACCAACCCCTTTCACAGATTTTAGGCACCCTTTCACACAGAAAAACTCCTGAGTTTAAACCTCTCACACCTTTCATTCTTTTTGATCATTTAGATTAGTTTTCTTTTGTTTTAAGAGTGATCCAATCATCCACCAAGTGATCCTCTTCATTCCTCTTGATTAGCAAGAGAAGAACACAAGTATCCTTGAAGATACAAAGTGTTGTGATTCCTCTTCCAAGTGCAAGAGAAGAACTCAAGGTATCAAAGAACATACAAGAGTTATAGTTGTTAGGTTCTTGTAACATTTGTTACAACCTTGTTGTATCATAGCATACATCAAGTTTATTTATCTTTTGTGAGTGAGAGTGAAGATCAAGTGTGATCTTATAGAGATAGGGAATATCTCTTAAAGCCATTGGGCTTGTGTGATTGATCAAGAAGATCAAGGGTCGTTAGATTAGTGTTAGTAAAGTAGGTTTTGATCATAGTGATCGTGTTGAGATCTTGGTGATCTCTTGTAGCCATTGGGTTTGAGTGATTGGTCACGTGGACCTTGGTAGATTGGTGCTAGCTAAGATTAGCACTCGACATCTAGCTTAGTGTCAGAAATAGGAAAGCGACGTGTATGGTTTTCTCCGCCTGAAGGGAGGTTTTTGATATAGTGTTAGAAACTCTCGAGTGTGGTACTCGGGGATGGAGTAGGGCGAAGAAGAGCTTCGTAGCCAAACCACTACAAATCCTTTGTTCCGGTTCGTTCTTTCCAACTCTACTCTTTACTTTTATTATTTAGCATTAGTTAGATTAGTGTTTAGTTCATATTGGTGTTGATTTATTACACACAAAGTTCGAATCAAAGTTTCTAATAGCAAATTTTTAAAACAAAATTTTTAAAAGGAACTTAAAACCGGTAAACTATTCAACCCCCCCTTCTAGTTTCCCATAGCCCAACTTGTGTTAAACTCTTGATTTAATCTGTTAAAGAAATAGAGACCAAGAAATCTCTTGTAAACAAAAGCCTTAAACAGTTAAAGCCTTAGACAGTAGAAAACAAACAATAAAAACCAAATATTCAAACTGTTAAACCATGAAATACTATTCGAACCAAAACAAATAAGAAATAGAAACCACAAATCCAAGCACACACGATCAATCGAACCTAACCATGGATCTTGATACCAATTGTAGCATATGTATACTTAGATTTATGATAGATGAATTTCTAGAGACAGAGATGAGAGAGTTGGGAGATGTAGAGAGAGAAAGTGAAGAAAACTAGTGTTGAATGATTAGAAATCTCCAACCCTTCACATATGTGGGAAGGGCTATATATACTTTTATAATATCGTGCCCCGAGTGGCCTGTGGAGTGAGCTGACAGTGGGTAAAGACCCGACCCAAATCCACAAATACTAAAATAACTAAACTAGTATTACTAAAACTAAACTAATATAAATAAGCCTACGAGCTAACTTAATGGTAAATATATACTCGGGGTGATCGAGTCTTCACATGAATATTTATATTCCTAACATGTAGTGCATTTGATATATCTAAAATTACGTTTGACGGCTTCAAGATGGGATATTTTGGGATCTTCTTGAGAGCGTGCACATAGACAAACACTAAACATAATGTCGGGTCTACTAGCCGTTAGATAGAGTAGACTACCAATCATTCCCCTATATTTAGTGCTATCTACCGATTCACCTTCTTCATCCTTTGTGAGTTTGGTTTCGGAGGACATGGGTGTTTTCATAGGTTTAGAGTCTTCAAGACCAAATTTATTAAGCATATCCTTGATATACTTAGATTGGTTAAAGAATATCCTATCTTCTAATTGTTTAATTTGAAGACATAAGAAAAAGTTTAGTTCTCCCATCATACTGATTTCAAACTCGTCATGCATGATTTTTAAGAAATAATCGCATAACTTTTGACAAGTTTAACCGAATATAATGTCATCTACATATATCTGGACTATGATAATATGTGATCCCTTTTTCTTGGTGAAAAGAGTGTTGTCTACTAGCCCATGGCATACTTATGGTCACCGAGGAAAGTCTTAAGTCGAGCATACCAAGCTTTTGGTGCTTGCTTAAGTCCGTATAAAGCCTTTTTAAGTTTATAGACATGATTTGGTTTTTCAAAATTGGCAAAGCTGGGAGGTTGTGCAACGTACACTTCCTCATTAATAATGCTATTAAGAAATGCACTTTTGACATCAATTTGAAAAAGTTTGAAGTCATGTGCACATGCATATGCAAGTAGTATTCTAATTGACTTAAGCCTAGCGACGGATGCAAATGTTTCATCATAATCTATACCTTCTTGTTGATTGTAGCCTTGAGCTACTAGCCTAGCTTTGTTTCTAGATACTACCCCATTTTTATCCATTTTGTTCCTAAACACCCATTTTGTTCCTATTATGGTTAGACACTGAGGTTGAGGGACTAATGTCTAAACGTCATTTCAAACAAATTGATTAATTTCTTCTTGCATTGCTACAACCCAAGATTCATCTTTTATGGCCTCATTTATATTTTTAGGCTCAATAGTTGAAACAAAACAAAAGAAATTACTTTGGTTTTGGACTGTTGATCTTAATGTTCTTTAATTAATTACTCCTATGACATTGTCTAATGGATGACTTTTGGATTCTTTGATGTTGACTATTTCCCTATCAACGGGTTCATCTTCTTTGTCATTTTCTACATTTTCTTGGTTTTCAACCATTTGACTTTCAACTAAGTCATCATCTACCAAAGGTGATCTCTTAGAGGAAGGTGGACTTTCGTCGAATGTTACATTCAACGATTCCTCGAATCTTGAGGTTTCTTTGTTTAAGACAATGTATGCTTTACTATTTTGCGAGTATCCAGGGAATACACCTTCATAAGACTTTGGGTCAAACTTGGTGAGATAATCCTTAGTGTTTAAAATGAAGCACTTGCTTTCAAAAACTCTAAAGTATCCTAATGTAGGCTTTTTGCCTCTATATAACTCATATGGAGTCTTTTTCAAAAATGGTCTAATTAAGACTATTTAAGATGTATGTGGAAGTGTCGACGGCGTGACACCAAAACTTTTGAGGTATGTTTTGTTCATTTAACATTGTTCGACTCATTTCTTGAAGTGTTCTATTTTTACGTTCTACTACACCATTAGATTGAGGAGTTCGAGGAGCCAAGAAATTATGTGTTATGCCATTAGCATCACAAAAAGCTCCAATTTGAGTTTCGTTGTCGAATTCACGACTGTGGTCGGTTCTTATTGAGACAATGCTATTTCCTATTTGATTTTGAATTTTCTTACTTAGAATTTCAAATTTATCAAATGCTTCGTTTTTAGTTTTCAAAAACTTAGTCCAAGTATACCTAGAATAATCATCTATTATCACCAAAGTATAGAAGTTTCCTCCATAACTTTGTATAGCGGATGGACCAAACAAATTCATATGCAATAATTCTAAACACCTAGATGTAGACACCATATTTTTAGCCTTATGGCTATTATGAACTTGTTTCCCAATTTTGCAAGCATCACAAAAGTGTTGGTCGTATTTCAACTTGGGTAGGTTCCTAACGAGTTCCTTAGATGATAAGGATTGGATTAGCCTCATATTTGCGTGACCTAAGCGTCTATGCCATAGAGTTGAGTTTTCATCTAAAGAGGTGAGACAAAGTTTGTCTTTAGGTGTTTTGTCTAATTTCATAAAGTATACATTATTCTTTAAAACCTAAGTTATCTACATGAGCAACATCATCAATAGTGAGAGAGTCATGAGAGATTGTACCTTTTCCGATGATTTTACTTTTAAGCTTGCTACCGAATGTAACATTACCTCCGTCGTACACTTGGTAGGTTGAGAAAAGGCTTTTGTTTCCCGTCATGTGTCTTGAACACCCACTATCTTTGATCCACTCGTCCGGTTCTAACCCGACTTTCAAGCACACCTAAGTTAAAGAAAAACTCAAGCGTTTGGTCCCCAATATCTCATGGGTCCATTTGGGTTAAACATAGCATTATCTTGATTCATGTATGGAAACAGTGGATATGGGTTCCATGGCATGTAGTTGGGACCTTGATAGTTTCTAGGTATGTTTGGGGTCCAACTATTTTGATAATGATGTTGAGAGTTGTAGTTACTCTTTGGAAAGGGGCGTTTGGGAATAGAAGTTCTAGGTCTGTGTTGAACCGTTTTAGTCCTAAACTCATTTTTAACTTGTCCTAATCCTACAGCAACTGCTGGTTTTTGTTTATTAATAGTTGTACTAGTACTAGGTTTTCTTGTGACTTTAACAAACTCAATACGATCCGAAGTACAAGCCTTTTATTCATCAACAGTACCCGCAGAACCTTTGGCCATAACTGGCGAAACCAAATTTTTGGGTCCATCAGATCCGTGGGTGTCTGAAACTGTTGGAATAGTTTCTTGTACTTTAACGGCTAGTTTCTTATAATTACTCAAGTTTCCAGATTTCATAAAACCTAATCCATTTTTATCATGAGTTAATTTTTCAGTCCTCATTATCTCATCTACACAAATTATATTTTTATCAAACCTTTTATACTAAGAATTTTGTTTGATAAGTTCTTCCTGTGTGGACTTAAGTGTTTCTAGTTCAAGTTTTAGTTCCTGACAAGACACACATGTTTCTTTAACATTTTTTGTAACACCCCCAAATTTTCAAGATAGCAGCAGAAGTCTAATTAGGGTATTACCGAGAGGATCGAAATCAAAATCATAGAAAACGGATCAAAGGAGGTGTTTTTAAAAAACATAGGTCTTTAATACAAATTCAGTTACAAAGTTTTATATCAGAGTAATAAAAATTCCTTAAAGGAAATATTGTTGTAACTGAATGACACACTTTATTTTACACCAAATATTAAAGATAGATTACTGACAGCTCCATGCATTGATTTGCTCCGCTAATTCCCTGAGATAAACATGCTTGAAAGTCAACAAAAATGTTGAGTGAAATCATAGAGTTTGAAGTTTAATAATTAGTTCGATACACAAGTAGGATTGTATTGGGGATACAATCAGTTCAAAAAGTTGATATTGTAGTATATATATTGCCCTAAGTCACATGACACTCAAACGTTAACAAAGTACCGTAAAATGGAGGAGTCACATCACGTTAATGATGGATATTTTCCCTCGAGTAATAGGTGATTTGCCAATTTCTATTTTTCTCAAATATAATGCATCGCAACTAATACGACAAGCAAAAAGCATTACGTCCAGGTAATAGTGGGATAGATCGTCAACCTCTAATAGATCTATTCATTATATTCGCATTCACATACTAGTGATTAATGGCTCATGATAAAGGGTCTTGTGGCAATAAGGTAAGTTAGGCATATATCAAGTCAGGTAAGCATACAGAAAAATACTTGTGATCTGTTTATAGCATGTATCTCCCTCACGGAGTTTCAAATAGTTAAATCAGTAAAAGTGAGGCTATGACTCACCTTAAACGTTACTGGTGATGGTGAAATTAAACTCAGGGGTGATTATGGTAATTACTTCAATACGAAACCTGATAAATACAAATGTCTGAGAATCTGACCAAATACTAGTGGTGGATGTGGAATGAATAGTGAATGATGAATAACGATCTGATCGTTGAATGTTAGTGTGTTATGCTTAAAGTGCTTAGAATTCAAAAATAATGTTATACAAACGATTATCTTGGTTTTTGTGTTAAGTAACCCACAATATTATTTCTTCAAAAGTGTTGAAATACTATGTAACGTTATCTCATAACGTTTAAAGTTATAATAGATAATGAAAGTTAAATAATACGTAAATAAAATGTATAAAAATGCATATGACCTGAAGGCGTGACGAAAACTGGAAAATGAAATAAGAATGTCAAGTAAAAACCGTAGGTCCTTGTCCTTTTCCAGATTTTACACTTTGTACTCTAACTGCGTTTGCGTCACACCGTTAGTCCTTGTTAAGTCCAAGTCCATTAATAGTCACCGACTTGGAATTCCATGGGTTTTGTACTCACATCCGCATAAATCTTTTGTCTGTCGCTAGCAGCTTGTAGGCGTTGTCGGATCTTGAATATTTTCTCAGTCGTGTAATCAGTTCGGGTCCGGTAAGTTGCATGTCTCCAACTTCCGTCCCACAAACAGGCGATTTTCACTTTCTTTCGTAGAGTGCTTCGAAGGGTGCGGATTTTATGCTGGTGTGGTAGCTATTTTTGTAAGAGAATTCAACCAGCGGTAAGTGTCTATCCAAACCTTTTCCAAAATCAATAACACATGCCCGAAGCATATCTTCCAAGGTTTGGATTGTCCTTTCACTTTGTCCATCAGTTTGTGGATGGTAAGCGGTGCTCATGTCCAAACGAGTACCGAGAGCTTTCTGTAGAGATTTCCAGAATCCTGAGGTAAATCGGTTGTCTCTATCTGAGATGATGGAGGTTTGGACTCCATGTCGGATTATAATCTCCTTGAAGTATAACTGAGCGAGTGTATCCATCTTGTCAGTTTCCTTGATGGGTAGAAAGTGAGAGGATTTGGTCAAACGGTCAATGATGACCCATATAGTGTCTAATCCGGCCGACGTCCTTGGTAATTTTGTAATAAAATCCATAGTGATTCTTTCCCATTTCCAGACCGGCAATTCAGGTTGTACAAGTAGTCCTGATGGATTCTGACTCTCCGATTTGACTCTTGAACAAGTCAAACATTTTCCAACATTGTAGAATCGTGTGCTTCTAGCTAGATCTTTGAGCTTGGTAAAACTGTTTATGTAAACACAAACATTTTAAGAGAATCTCTAAGTTTAAGACTTGTGCCTATGCAGAAACTAAACACAAGAATATAAAGAAGAAAGTAACTATGAAGGTTTCATCCTCTATGGATCGTTTTATGAACTAAGAATTATGTTATTGAATGTAAAGTTGTTGTGTACATAAACCCTAAGCTGTAGGCCTCTTTTATAGAACAAGAAAACCCTAATACAACTTCTACAAACCGTGTAAAGAGATATACATCAATAACTCAAACTAACATTCTAAACATACGGGATAATGTCTACTAATAGCCGCAAGAATATAAACTATCAGCAAAAATAAAACTATACTACCAGCAGCAACCAGCTCTAACAGCAGGAACCAGCTTATACTACCAGCAGCAATGAGAAATCTATTATTTCCCAGAATTCCTAACAATCCTCCCCTAAACTTGAAGTTGACTAGGTTAACTTGCAAGTTTCCTTTGTAGATCTTTGAAGTCCATAGGTAGAGGATGAATCCAGCAGCAACATTAGAAAGTAACCAGCAGCAACAAGAAGTCACATCAGCAGCAACTAGTCACCTTCTTTACAGCAACCATGACAAAGTGTACATCAAATCTTTTAAGTTTCATACTATTCTCATCAAATCTAGGTGTGTTAACTCGTATGAGAGGTGAATCATTGAAAATTTAATGGATTTGATGTCTCTTTACCAATAGCCATTACTACTGGAGTAGCCAATGTTTAGGTGTGTAAGACCATGGTACATTGATAACCATATGATTTTTAGTAAATCATCAACTATAAACGGATTTGACTTGTCTTTACCTGTAGCCGTTTGCTCAGGACTAGCCAATTCTTAGGTTGAAGATAACCTTGGTGAATTGAATACCAAATATGGATTTCCACTGCCTTTACCACAAGCCATATACTTATGGGCTAGCCAATTCTTTGGAAACCCCAAAAGGAGTAAAATCCATGGTGAATTGAAAACCATTTCAACTCTCAGGAATAAACCATGGGTGAGTTGAGTACCCTATAGCTTTGAGCAAGCTATTACAGCTATCAACAGATTTGATGATCACACCAGAGCTGTACCCTCATGGTGAGTCAACTTTTCCTTGTCTGTGAGACATGGTAAGTTGATTACCATTTGTTGTGTAGGTGTAAACACCAACACTGTACCTACAATGGTGTTACTAAAAACCAGACAAGTTAGTACACAAAATATACAAGATTTTTTTTTTTTTTTTTTTTTTTTTTTTTAACTAAGAATGAAAGAAAAATAAAGAAAAGAAACAAAAATAAAATAAAGAAAAGAAAATATACAACAGAAAAACAAACAAAGATACCATTATCAGGCAGATGATCCTTTGGCTGCAGCTAGCTGATTTCTAATGAACCTGACCAATTGTTCAGCTGTGGTCAAGTCATTTCCAATTGCCTTTTTGCTGACCTTCAACTTACTTTTGAGCATCCTTTCCATAACCCCAACAGTTAAAGGATATGGAACATCCACAAACATACAAAACACCCTCCCTGTGACAGTCTCTAACACATAAACATTAGAAGGAGTATATAACTTCCAACTATGTACTCTCCATTCCTGTTGATTAGCCCAGACATGAGTAGTATCTCCTCCCTCCATAGAATCCATCAACACTTTCAAGTCACCCCAAAGATGAAGACCAACTCCATCAGGCTTATAAGTTTCATAATGTTTAACCACCATTCCATACAGATTGATCAAGTCTTGTTTGTCAACCAGATGCAGAATCTTCCTAAGAAAGGTAAAATATCTAGTTTGCCCATCCAATGAGATCAGAACATTGACATCTCCTTGAGGTATGGAACGAATTTCCCATCTAGCAATATGACCCTAAGGTTGAGAGGAGTCATCTACAGAGTCACTCTTTGAAGCTGCCTGAATTAGTTCCTGATCATCCATCTCCTCAAGAGATCTAGAAGGAGGCTTCCTAGCATGACTTTTCTTTCTTTTACCTGGAGTAGAAGAGGATGAGGGAACCATGGAAGGTGTCACATCAGGCTGAGGAACCTCAGGAGCAATGGTTGAGGACTGTGTATCAATCTCAGCAGCAGGATTGGAGGACTTTACATGAACAACAGGACCAACATCAGCAGTATCACCAGCAGACTTAGGCTTATCAGCTGCATTACCAGCAGGATTAGAAGAAATAGATGCTGAGGCCACATTTAATGAAGAACCCTGAGCTGTGTCAGCAGCAATGGAAACTGAGGGATCATCAGACCTCAACTTATTGGGTACTGCAGACTCTAAAGCTTGTGTTTGTCTCTTCATGCTCTTTGGTATAACAAAGGTTCGTGGAGAATTCTCCAAGGCATATATTTCAAAGAACTGTTGTTGAAGTGCCTCATATGTCCAGCCCTTGAAATCACTCAACCTGTAAGATGCATGATTTATCAAATAATGCCGCATGGTAGTAGCATTTTGTGCTTTGGTAGGCAACTTTGTCTTATATCCATATTTTTGCCTTTCCCTGATTTGATGCATGAAACCATCCCAAGAATCCTGGTAATTTGTTTTCAAGATGTGTGCAACAAGTTGAGCTGATTTTTGTTCTTCATTCAACTTAGGATCTTTAAGAAGCATTACAGCATGAGCCTTGATCATTATCTCAGAGTCCAATAAATATTGAAGTTGCTCATTGAACTCATCTGAGTTAAAATATGTAGACCTTTTGTTGCTCATGAATCCAATAATGTTTTTGTCAGTCTCAGCAGAAACTTGTTTTGCTAACTCTGCATCTTGAGCTATCTGATTAAGTCTAGCTTGTTCAGCAGCTAGTTCCTTTTCTTGTTCCTGTCTGGCCATTTCTGCATCATGCTCTGTCTCCTCAATTGTGACTCCTTCAACATCCTGAACTTGTTCCTTTGTTGAGGAAGAAACAATATTATCCACCACAGGATCTCTCTCAGCAGATCCTGAACCAGAAGCAGTGGTAGATCCATCAGCAGGATCACCATGAGACTTATGATCAGCTGAAACATTCTCATTATCAGCAGGAACACTTGGTTAACCAGCAGCAATGGAGTGGTTTGACCAAAGTCAACATTGCAAATCCGGTCCTTAATAATAAACTGCCCAAATTAACTCCCAACACCAACCAAACAATTAAATCCCACTAATCATCTTCTCACTATAAAAAGCCTTTTCCCCAAATCAAATTACTTCATATCCAAACCCTAAACTGTCTTCTTCACATCAAAGGAAAACCATGAGTTCATCAAAAACAACCATCATCGAAATATCATCCGACTCCTCCTCCTCCGATTCCAAAGGTGATGGATGGAAAAGCTACTTTCCACCAAGTTATTCCAATCTCACTATTCGAGAACCAAAGCCAAACCCTGAACTGACCTCTTCTGATGATCTTCCCACTCCTTCGTCATATGTGTTCGACTCTTCTTCAGATGATTCAGACACAGAAGACAATTCTTCTTCCTGGCCAAAGTCCCTGATGTACTATAAAGGCGAGTGGGAAACATATCCTCCCAATTTTCCCATTTCTGATATGCTTAGGAAAGAGATGGAGAAGGCTATGGCTAACATGATCCAGATCCTAGTCCCAAAGAGGAGTGGACCTTGTCCAAATCCAAGTACTCAGGTTTTGGGCTTTGCAGCTCCAAAGATGTATGAGGCAATAAGTGCCCAAAAGGTTAGGAGGTTCATGCCCAATTACAAGGGCAAAGGGAAAGGGAAGATTGAATAGTTGGTTAGGTTTTAGTTTGTTTAGGCTCTTGAATATGTAATAATTTCTTTTCATATTGTAATCATTTTGATGTTTATGAAATGAAATTCCCTTTTAATTTCTGCAATTGCTCAAACTTTGGGAATGAATCATCTGCAGAACAAAGTCATCCAACAAACTAGACAGAAACCTGAAAAATAACAAGTAACTAAAACCTGTAAAAACTTGTTAATTATAACACAAAATACAAGCATAAGCCTCCCCTTAGGCTTATGCCTCCCCTCAAAACCAGCAAAGTAAAATACAACAACAATATAAATAAACAAGTATGTTACATATGCCAAGGAAACCATGGAGAGTAAGGCATTCCTCCTCCAAATATTGGATTACAGTAAGCAGGCCTGAAATCCCTCTGATAGGATGGGGAAGCACCAGCAGGATTCCATTTCAAACCAGCAGGATTGGAAGTACCAGCTGGAATAGACTGACTAGCAGGAATGGTTCCCTGACTACCAGCAGCAACAGACTTACCTACAGGAACAGGTCTATCAGCAGGAAAGGGAGCTCTATAAGAGTTCATTCCTGCTGCTTGTGGAACATATGGTGGTATATGATTAACATTTTTCCACAATGATCTGGTCTGTTGTTGCCCACCATTCATCCTCATTCTCTTCTCATGATAATCACAGTCTTTAATAAGATGAGAGTGACTACCACACACAAAACATGATTTCTTCCTAACAGCCTTGTTCTTACCATAAGTTTTCTTATTGCAAACAAAATTATCACTACTGGAACTAGAGACAATGTTGTTTTTAACAGAGTTAAGTGTGTTGTTATCAGAATAAGCGGTTTTAGAAGCAAATTTATGATTAGCAGCTTTTGAAGAAAATTCATGGGTCTTGGGTGTGGGTGACTCATCATTTGAATCACAAGAAGCAAAGTCTTTGGACTCTGGTTCTGAGGACTTGACACTTGTGGAACAAGAGACAAAGTCATTAGATTCAGGCAAGTCTTTGTACTTTTTTCCATAAACCATTTGTGATTCATCTAAGTCATTTTCAGAGAGAGAGTGGTCAGGGGTAGGCATAAAGACTCCTCTGATAGGTGGAGGAACAACATTCATTCCCCCTTCTTTTACATACTTTACAGGTATTTGGTAGTTTACAGGTTCTGGGTCAAATGTACTATACTCATTAGGATCATAAACTTGATCTGACCCTATGTAGTCTCCATATCCTAAGCCAAGTTTAGTTCTTACAGACATAGAACTATCAATTAACTTGTGTAGATTTTTAGAGGTTTCTTTCCAAGCCTTAAATGATTCTGGCACGATGTTTGGATGAGTGTTTCACCGTCGAGAGGAATTTGGATGACCTTTTCGTCACAAACGATTCTGGCACGGTGTTTGGATAACCAATCCATGCCTACGATGGCATCAAAACTTCCAAGTTGGATAGGCATGAGGTCAATGGGGAATGATTTGTCTTGAAGTGTTAAGGTGCAATTTTTGATCAGGTTATTGGTGCTCAGAAGGATTCCGTTATCTATTTCGATTTCATATGAGGTATCTAATTCTAAGGGAGCAATATTAAGCAATAAAGCAAACGAGGTAGACACAAAGCTCCTATCAGCTCCAGAATCAAATAATATTTTAGCACTGCATTGGTTTAATAAGAATGTACCCGTAGTGACGTCGGGATTCTGCGACGCATTTCCATCTCCAAGTACGTATGCTCTTCCACGGGCAACATTGTTGGTGTTCTTTGGGCAATGACTCTTGTAATGTCCAAATTCACCATAACCAGGCACTTCACTGCTACTGGTTGTGTATTTGCCCTTGTGGCCCTGCAGTCCTTGGTCACATGTCCTACCCTTTGGCAGTTGCTGCAGATTGCGGTACACGGTCTGGTATGATGCAACTTACACCTGTTACACTGGGGTTGTGTCCCAGCATAGATTTTCCTTTCAGTGGGCGCATCCACATAAGCTCTGGCGGCTTCCTGATGGCAATTTTGCTGATTGTGACGGTCGTTGCGGCTCTGCTGGTGGTCTCCGTTGCGGTTGTTGTTCCGGTCATTGCTGTGGTAGCTCCTATTGTTGTTGTAGTGGTTGTTGTTGTTTCTGTTGCTGCTGTTGTGATTGATGTTTCCACGGTTATCAAAACTCCTTTTATGCTCATTGACTGTGGATGTAGAACCCCGCTTGATCACTTGATCCAACAATCGCTGTGAAAGCGCCATCGCTTCTTCCAGTGACTTTGGGTTGGATGCGGTGATGTCCCCCTCGATGCTTTGGGGTAGTCCTTCCACATAGCGTTCTAGTGTCTTTTCCAAGTCTGGCACGATGAATGGGCATAGAAGTGATAACTCTTGAAATTTCCGGTTGTACGTCTTCAGGTCGTTACTTCTCACCACTAGTTGACGAAATTCATCTTCCAGTTTCCTAACCTCTGTCCGAGGACAGTACTTCCTCAACATCTTATTTTTCAATTCAGTTCAGGAGATTTGGAATGCTGCATCAGCACCCACGGTTTTGACAATAGCATTCCACCAAGATAGAGCCTATCCCCTTAAGGTTCCAGTGGCAAAGGTGACTTTGTTGTTTTCAGCACAGTTGCTTCTCATGAATACATTTTCACTATATTTAAACCACTGAGCCAATTCTGTCACCCCTTCTACTCCTTTGAAGGTGACTGGCAGACAACTCATGAAGTCTTTGTAAGTACATTTACGAAGCATAGATGCCTCGCCTTCAGTTGTTGTTCCTATGTTATTACTGGAGTGGGTTGCAGCATCGGCCTCGCGGGCTGTAGCGATGCCTTCGTTGATCATTCTTTGAACATCCTCAGGCATCAGTGTTGCGGTAAGGTTGGTAGTTTCATGTCTGGTATGCACTATATTTCTATTAATGCCACAAGAAACAAAAAATTTAGAGTTCGCATAGGATAGCTGAGTAATGGAGAAGTGAGTATATGACAATATGAGGTTATAAGTAAGTGATCAATTTTTTATATGGGATTGTTAAGGAATAAACTGATTCATCTACAAAAGCTGAAGTTCAGCAACTTTCTCTATATTCATCAAATCTATTTTGAATATCTATTTCTTATGTGTTTGGAATTTTACAGCATTTGCACTTTTTAAAGAAACATAATAATAACAAGTAACATCACGACATCTCTGGATACACTTACAATACATACGAACAACCATAATGCATAAGTCAACATCAATATATAGTATATCATAAACAAAAACATAACATTAATAACTTGATCAGTTGAGTTACATAACAAAACGATACAAGAATCTTTATTAATTGCCACATGTGGCGGGTTACAATGCCTCAAACTATACAAAATGCTAACTATATCTAATAACTAGGTCCATTCGTACGCCTCGTTATCTCTGAGATTTGGTCTCGAAGTCTCCGTATCTCTGTCTGATGCTCAACCTGCATGTCCCCTATGATGTTCTCTAGAGTATCGGCTCTACGACGTGCAAGTTGGGCCTCCCAAGCCAGGGCCTGTCCCTCTCTCAGCAAAGATATCACGTAGGAACGTGTGTCAGATATATTGGACTGCATCTGTGTCAGTCCCTGCTGTAAGTCTGCTCTACTAGAAGTCAGCCTATGCAGTGTGTCACTGATCGTTCCCTCGGAATCCAATGATACGTGGTCAATCATACGAAGAAGTGAGTCAATCTGCTCCCCATGGCTCTCTAAACGTGTCACAACTGTAGATGGCGTGAGAGTGTGAATGGCTACCGCTCTGAAATCCTCTCTAGCGTCAAGGATCTGAGGTGGGGGAGTGAAACCAGGGGATAAGGCAATGATGGTGAAGATGGGCGTGTCAGATCTGAGATACGAGGTCGACTCGATGAAGGTATATCCTCTGCAGGAATCGGGTCCCGCTGACGAGGTGGTAGTGGATATGTCTGAGTACATAAGTCAAATAAAAAATCAGGTGGTAAGGGTGGTGAGACATGGTGGGACTCTGGTGGCGTATCCTCAGTAGGGAGCCATTGCTGACTCTCCATGTATGCGTCATCAGTGGGTGGAATGTAACAAGGGGCATAAGAATCAAAAACATAGTGTAGTGGTAATACAGGTGTTGGTAAAGAAAATACATATGGGTCGTCAGGTATAGGTGTGGCGGCGGCTTCACCCTCCTCGAAGGGCTCAGTCTCGTCAGATATAGCATCGGGTGCCAAAGTAGGATGGAATAGAGGTGATGTAACTGATGATATGGAACCCTCAGAGTCTGAATCCGATGATAGACTAATGTGGGAGACTGTTGCCATGGTACTGTAATAATCCGTATATAGTAAGAGTAAGTAATTACTACATTAATGGTGTAAATGTAAACATGAAATGATCCAGTTATGCAGGGTAAATATCAGCATGTAAATACTTGTGTAAAACAATTCTGGTGAATAATGTACTGAGCACGACAGCGAGCAGGCACGGAGGGCTTAAGATAATATGGTGTAAAATTAATTCATTTGAAAATGTAGTTATAGTCCAACGTTTGAAAACATTTGGTTCTCTATAACCGAGGCTCTGATGCCAATCTGTAACAGCCCCCAATTTTCAAGATAGCAGCGGAAGTCTAATTGGGGTATTACCGAGAGGATCGAAGTCAAAATCATAGAAAACGGCTCAAAGGAGGCGATTTTAAATAACATAGGTCCTTAATACAAATTCAGTTACAAAGTTTTATATCAGAATAATAAAAATTCCTTAAAGGAAATATTGTTTTAACTGAATTACACACTTTATTTTACACCTAATATTTAAGATATATTACTGCCCGTCCATGCCTTGATTTGCTTCGCTAATTCCCTAAGATAAACATGCTTAAAAATCAACAAAAATGTTGAGTGAAATCATAGAGTTTGAAGTTTAATAATCAGTTCGATACACAAGTAGGATTGTATTGGGGATACAATCAGTTCAAAAAGTTGATATTGCAGTATATATATTACCCTAAGTCTCATGACAAGCAAACGTTAACAAAGTACCGTAAAATGGCAGATTCACATCACCTTAATGATGGATATTTGCCCTCAAGTAATAGGTGATTTGCCAATTCCTATTTTTCTCAAATATAATGCATCGCAACTAATACGACTAGCAAAAAGCATTTCGTCCAAGTATTAGTGGGATAGGTCGTCAACCTCTAATAGATCTATTCATTATATTCGCGTTCACATACAAGTGATTAATGGCTCATGATAAAGGGTCTTTTGGCAATAAGGTAACTTAGGCATATATCAAGTCAGATAAGCATACAGAAAAATACTTGTGATCTGTTTATAGCATGTATCTCCCTCACGGAGTTTCAAATAGTTAAATCAGTAAAAGTGAGGCTAGGACTCACCTTAAACGTTACTGGTGATGGTGAAAGTAAACTCAGGGGTGATTATGGTAATGACTTCAATACGAAACCTGATAACTACAAATGTCTGAGAATCTGACCAAATACTAGTGGTGGATGTGGAATGAATAGTGAATGATGAATAGCGATTGATGAATAACGATCTGATCGTTGAATGTGAGTGTGTTATGCTTAAAGTGCTTACAATTCAAAAATAATGTTATACATACGATTATCTTGGTTTTTGTGTTAAGTAACCCACAATGTTATTTCTTCAAAAGTGTTGAAATACTATGTAACATTATCTCGTAACGTTTAAAGTTATAATAGATAACGAAAGTTAAATAATACGTAAATAAAATGTATAAAATGCATATGACGTGAAGGCGTGATGAAAAATGGAATATGAAATAGGAATGTCAAGTAAAAATAGTAGGTCCTTGTCCTTTTCCAGATTTTACACTTTTTACTCTAACTGCGTTTGCGTCACACCGTTAGTCCTTGTTAAGTCCAAGTCTATTAATAGTCCACATCTTGTCCAAAAATACAAACAAAGCTTGGAATTTAATAATATATCAAATTTCACCCAAAATATTCTGTTTTCACAGTCTCAGTCCATGTATTTCTTGGATTGGCAGTTTTAGTCCCTCTAGGTGAATTGCGTTACATTTTTAGTCTAAATGAGTCAAAAAGGTGAGGAAATTAGTGGCGAATTTTTCTAATGCTTATTTAAGTCTAATGTAACTTATTTCAACTGCTTATTTGGTCGTTGGCCTATTTTTTTTATACTAAGTGGGCTTTAACAAGCCACTTATCTTAGCCCATTAGCACTTTTTAATTCGTGTGTATTGGGGGGGGGGGGTTGGTATATTAAAAGGGCTTATTTTATCATCTCATTTCCACATTTAAAGTGCCAATAAGCTGGCTTAATCGTAGCTTATTAAAACAGGTTAATGGGCTTTAAAGTCCAATTCGTTATTTTTAGAAGTTTTCGAACAGACTTTTGCAGTTTTACTTTGCTTATTTTTAAGGGTCAAATTGTGGTTATCATAACGAGTTGTCTAAGTGAAAAATGTAGTTTGTTGGGTCGTTTAATAGTTCGTGTAAAGAAAATACGTGGGTGTTTAACAAATTTGTGAGTTACGGGTTTATTTTTAAGGTCACTTGGACGTTTACTATTAAAACACTTAGACGAATTTTTTAGTGTGTTTCACATATGTATTGTACGTGTATTTTTTAGGTTTGTGCATGTTCGTATGATGCAAGTTATGGTCTGTTAAGGGTGAGAGGAATATGAGGGGTAGTTGCTAGGGCTCCCAAGAGGAGATTCAACACTTACATGGGTTAGACTAAGTTAATATGTGTGTAAAATATATAGGAATTGCATACGTTCGAATAGTGATGCATGGCCTGGAATTTTTAACGTGCATTAGTATGTGAGTGATTTCTAACTCGTCCTCAATGGAGGTTATAAACATATGGGTTTCATGCAATCTACTCAACTACTCAAGTAAAGTAAGCATGATAGTAATATGTAAAAAGAATGATACGTTCGAATGCAATGTGGGATATGTATGCGAACAAATGTAACGTGAGAAACTGAAATAAGATAGGTTCTAAGGCACTTACTACACCTTCTAGAGGTGGTGAAGAAGCAGTGAGGTCGAATGGAATACAAGAACAAAACAGTCCACTAGCTAGGAACAAAAATATGTTTTTACGTATTATTTTTCTTTACACGTTTGCTTCCCAAGGAGAGATAGGAAATTCTGAATGTTTAAGGTATCTAGTGAGGTGAGAGTGAGTGAAATGTGAGTAGGGTAGAGTGGCTAGAAGGGGGTATGATATAAGGAGAAGATTTCACACGTTTATTGACTTTTTGACCTTCAAACTAATCATAGATAGCTACTGTGGAGCAGCAGGGATTTAAGGTACTTTTACAATCATTCTAGTGATCTTACAAGATCATAGGAAAGATTTGAAGAGTTGGTATGGTCTTATCTTAGTTGTTGAAACATATATACACACGTTGGCTTTTATTCGCGTTCAAAATGGAAGCTAATGAGCCTCAACTTGCTCCTGCAGTCTAATCCTTCTTCTAAACATCATATTGTGCTAAAAATGTTATTAGAATACCCAAGGAAAAATCGGGGTTCAAAATGGTTGGTTTTTGTGATTTTTATCTCTACGTTTCTTGTCGAAATGGGACAAAGAGATTGGCCTTGGAAATCCTAGAAGCACTTCATATCTAAGTCTGAAAATTGGCACGTATATAGTCTGGTGGGTAGTGATTAACATGGTGTAAAAATATTGCTATGTCGCGTTTAGTAATTTGGTGTACAAGTCGCGTTTTGAGGGTGGTGTGTACCGTATAGCATGTGGGATACCAAAAGGGGTGTGTGGGCTTGGAGTGGGCTGCGAGGTGGTGATGGGCTGATGGGCTGAGAAAAAGAAGGTAGCCGTTTTGTTTAATTAGTGTAGGTTAATTTGTAATTAGTATAGTTAATTGTAATTAGTGAAATAAATTAGTGAAAGTTAAAGATGTTTAGTGTGTAAAATTTGTTATTACTTATCATAATTGGTGAGATTTAAGTTTAGTGAAAATGGTGTTTTGTGAATTATTAGATTTTGTGAAATCATTATGTCTCGAAGTACGTGTCGTGATTCGGTAAGTGTTATGACGTTGTGACTTTGTGAATTAATATAATAAGTAAATAAAGAAAAATTTAAATTTCCTCATAAAAATGGGATTTATTAGACAGTAACTTGAGTTTATCATTAATTAGCGAGTAATATTACAATGGATTTTTACAGTGTTTTACATCTTTACCCTTTTCTAATCGTAAAGCTTTCTCTTTTAACCAATAAACTTCGTTTAGAGGAGCATGACGAGTCAGAATGTACCTCTTCTGAGTCATGAGCCATGAGAACAACTTCGTCGTTCTTAGGCTCGTCGTCATCACTTTCACTGTCACTCCAAGCTCCACTAACAAAGGCTCTTTGAGTCTTGTTCTTGGATGGCTTCGGACATTTTTCTATTAGGTGACTAGAATCCCCGCACCTAAAACACTTCCTATCTACTTCTCCTTTCCTATCATCACGGTCTTTCCGGAAGGATTTTTTTTTCTTCACGAGGTTGTCTTACGAACTTTCCTCGTCTCCTAAAGAACTTCTTGAAATCTCTTACGGCCATGGCATATTCTTCTTCTTCGCTACTCGAACTAGACTCTTCATCATCACTCGACTCTACCCTAGCTTTTAAGGCAATGGACTTCATCTTCTCCTTCTTGCCTTTAACTATTTCTGAGTCTTTTTCCATCACCTTTTCGTGAACTTTTAGATTTCCGATGACTCGTCAAGTGTCATGCTTGTAAGATCCTTGGATTCTTCAATAGCCTTCACCTTTGCTATCCACTTCGGATGAAGTGCTCTAAGAAATTTCCTAACAAAGTTCTTACTAGAAAAAGATTTGTTGAGTGCTATAAGAGAAGTAATTATAGTATTAAACCTAGTAAAAGTACTACCAATGATCTCATCTTTAGGGATAACAAATTGTTCATATTGTTGAACAAGAAGATCAATTTTGTTATCCTTTACTTGTGAGTTCCCTTGATGAGTGATAATTAATGATTGCCAAATATCTTTAGCGGTTTTACACATAAAAACTCTTTCATATTCTTTCTTAGGTAAAGCATTATAAAGCATCATTTTAGCTTCATTATTTTTGGCAATCAACTTCTTTTGCTCATCACTATGAAGAGTAAGAGAAGTACCCTCATCCCAACCACCTGATACATTTAATATAGGTTTATTATCACCTTCTACAATACTATACCATAAATCTATATCCTTTGACTTCACATAAGTCTCAAAGCGATTTTTCCAATACAATATATTTTGAAAATCTTGAGTAACGTAGCTCTGATACCAATTGTGAAAAACTAGAAGGGGGGTTGAATAGTTTTTACCATTTTAAAATTAATTCGCTTTGAATACTTGACGTGATTTCAAATTAATGCAAACAATCAAACAATATAAGTAAAGCAAGTAGGGAAAGAAACAATCAAACCACAACACGGATGTTTATAGTGGTTCGGCTACAAGGACTCTCTTCCTTGCCCTACTCCACTTCTCGAGCCTCTAACTCAAGAGTTTTTCTTCACTAAGAAACAAGCTCCTTTCTAGGCGGAGAAAACCTTTACACATCGCTTACTCTTTTTCCGGTACTAAGCTAAACACCGAGTTCGTTACAAGGGTACAACCACTCCCAACGTCGCTTAACCTTTTTCTGGTACTAAGCTAGATACCGAGTTCTTTACAATGCTACAACCACTCTCGACTCTCTATGTATTTTGAGGACTAAAACACTAACCGATCACTACTGAATATTTGGTATAACAATGATGTGTGAACTACTAATAAATCACACAGTGACTATACTAAAGGTTTACAACACTGTGTTGAACCTTGATGCAGATCACTAAGAATGAAATGAATGAATGAATGGGTTAGTAATGTATGAAAGAATGAATATGTATTTTATGCTATATGAGTGATGAGTGAACTTGAATGAGTAGCTTGCTATTTATAGGAAAATTGATTCAACAGTCCAAGGCTTTGGCAGAACCAAATCCTGGGGTCCGTCCCCTTAGCTGTTTGGTTCCGCCGGAACATGACAACTAGCTTTTACCATATCTTTCCAAATCTTGCCAAGATCTTACACAATCTAATCCTTTGCTTGAAAATCTTTCCAAGATATTACCTAAATCCTCAAGATATCCTAAAGATATCAAAATGAGGTATGCCATGATGTCATGTATATATTTCTATTTTTAAGAAATAAAAATAAACATGTAAATGTATATATGTATGCAATGTGTAATTCCTTGTGATCATGTGATATGTAAATGAGTTTAAAAAGCTGGTTATTATAAATGTAAAAGTCTTTAACTTATATTTATGCTTTGCTAAAGATAAACCTTATAATTGTCATTAACAAAATAAAGCAAAGATCGTAAAATATAAATAACTTTTTTAGGAGGATATTTGTATTAACACAAATCCATTTGCATTCTCTGGCATACCATAGAGTTTTTCACTTGGTCAATTTTCTTCCTTGAGTGCCTCAACCTGAGCCTCGAGGATTTTTTATGGGAGAAGTGAACAGATCGCCATTCTTAGTGATAAGACTCTCAAGGGTTTGAGTCGTTCTTTCCGGCTAAGAGCATCTGCTACAACATTGGCTTTTCCCGGGTGATAATGAATCTCACAGTCGTAATCACTGAGTAATTCTAGCCACCTACGTTGTCTCATGTTCAACTCTTTTTGATCTAGGATATGTTGCAAGCTTTTGTGGTCCGTATACACTGTACACTTAGTGCCGTACAGGTAATGTCTCTATATCCTAAGAGCGAACACGACTGCTCCCAGCTCTAGATCATGGGTTGTGTAGTTCTTTTCATGTGTCTTAAGTTGTTGTGATGCATAAACAATCACTTTCTGCCTCTGCATCAAGACAACACCTAAACCCTTGTGCGAAGCGTCGAAGTATATGATAAAGTCATCGCTTCTTTCAGATAAGGCCAATATGGGTGCACTACACAACTTCTCTTTGAGTGCCTGGAATGCCTCATCTTCATCTTCACCCCAATTGTACTTTACGTTCTTCTAAGTTAAGATGGTTAATGGTTTGGCTATTTTGGAGAATCCTTCAATGAATCTCCTGTAATAACCGGCAAGTCCTAAGAATTGGCGTATTTCAGTTGGAGTTGTTGGTGCAGCCCAATCCTTAATTGACTCAATCTTTGCAGGGTCCACGTGAATACCCTGGCTGTCAATCACGTAACCTAGAAATTATACAGTGGAAATCCAGAAGTCACATTTCGAGAATTTTTCATACAATTCCTCCTTCTTGAGTAGTTCCATAATCATCTTGAGATGTTTTTCATGCTCTTCCTTGTTCTTGGAGTAAATCAGGATATCGTCTATGAACACAATTACAAACTTATCCAAATATGGTTTGCATACCCGATTCATAAGGTCCATGAATACCGCTGGTGTGTTTGTCAAACCAACTGACATAACCTGGAACTCGTAGTGTCCGTAACAAGTTCTAAATGCCGTTTTTGGGATGTATTCTTCTCGGACTCGTAGTTGATGGTATCCAGATCGACGGTCGATCTTTGAATATACGCTAGAACCTTTTAGTTGATCGAATAAATCATCAATTCTTGGAAGTGGGTATCGGTTCGTTATTGTTAACTTGTTCAGCTTTCTATAGTCGATGCACATCTGAAAGGTTCCATCTTTCTTCTTGAAAAATAGAACAGGGACTCCCAAAGTTGAGGAACTAGGCCTGATTAAACCTTTCTCTGAGAGTTCTTGTTGGGAATTAAATATTCTAAAGATTAAGTATTGAGAAATACTCCAAGTGTGATGCTACTGCTAGTGCATTTGATACTGCTGCTAGCTTTAAAATCCTGCTGCTGAGTATCGCTGCTGATTGATTCTGCTATTAGTGTATTTGTTGCTGCTGCTAGTGTTAGACATTCTGCTGCCGTAACCTTGATGCTGCTGGTAAAGTGTACACGTATTCTGCTGCTAGATGGATAAGCATGAAAAGATATTATGTGTTATTTAGTCAACAATACTTTTTTAGATAATATCTTTGTTGTGTCATCAGTTAACAAGTTGCATGATTAAGATACGTGTTGTATCTTAGTTACTTACACACGACTCATTCAAGCAAGTAGCTTGACAAGACTTTATGCAATATTGTAAAGATCTTCTTGGACTATAAAAGAAGATCTTAGAGTAGATATTATAAGTGTGCCATGACTAACCAAGTGTCTTAGATAATATCCAACTCAAGAACATAGAACAATAACAACATAAGCATATCGAACCTTTGTATTATTCTCAATAATATTGAATCGTATGGTGATATATCTTTCTGTGTTCATTGTTATTCACACAATCATCACTGTTCCATTTCCAATAACAATAACAAATAATCTTCTAAGTGTGGTTAAGTAAATTCCGCGTACTTAATCATATTAACTCAAAGTATCATATACACAAAGTCACAAAGGTTTAACACCCTTAAGTGTATCCAGCAATCCCTCTCAATTGGTATCAGAGCAAGGCTTATATTTTTGATTTAGAAGAAGAATAAGAAGAAATGGACATGGAAGCTATTCAGACGAATGTTGTTGCAAAGTTACCTATGCTCAAACAGAATGAGTTTGAGATGTGGAGGTTAAGGATAGAACCGTATTTCCAAGTGCAAGATTATACACTGTGGGAAATTATTGAAGATGGGGACTCTTTCAAGCCTACAACCACTACATCCACAGTTGAAGGCAAAGTGGTGACAACTCTACAGAACAAGCCAACATCTGCAGAAGAAAGAATAAAGAAGAAGAATGACCTAAAGGCCAAAAGTATGCTGATGATGACCATTCCAAATGATCAACTTTTGAACTTCAGCAAGTACAAAAGATGCAAAGTCTTTGTTTGAGGCCATTATTGCAAGGTATGGTGGGAATGAAGCCACCAAGAAGACCCAGAAAACTCTTCTTAAGCAACAGTTTGAAAACTTCACCTCAACCAACAATGAATCATTAGACCACATGTTTAACAGGCTTCAGAATATTGTGAGCCAACTTGCTATTCTTGGTGTAGAAATACCTCAAGAAGACTTAAACTCAAAATTTCTGAGAAGCTTACCTGAAGAGTGGGCTATGCATGTTGTAGTCTGGAAGAACAAGCCAGACCTTGACACCATGGAACTGATGGACTTGTATAGCAACTTCAAAATTGTGGAACTAGATTTGAAGAAAACTGGTGGTTTTAGTTCAAGCACTGGGAACATGGCATTCATGTCAGATCCTAGTACATCAAATCCAGTTTCAGATGTAAAGGTTGATGTAGGAAGTGGTGATGCCAGTTCATCAAGCAGCACTATGGGTATTTTGGATGAGAAAACATGTTGTGCTTTTCTCACAAGCAAGAATGATGGGTCCATGTTAACTCATGAAGACCTCCAAGAGATCAATGATGATGATCTGGAGGAAATGGACCTAAAATGGCAAATTTCTCTTCTTAGCATGAGAGCTAAGAAATTCTATCAAAGGACGGGGAAAAAGATCACAATCAGCAATAATGACACTGCTGTTTATGACAAGTCAAAGGTAGAATGCTACAACTGTCACATGATGGGGCACTTCTCAAGAGAATGTAGAAGGCCAAGGCAGCAAGATAGCAGGAATAGAGGTTTTGGAAGCAAATCCAAAGCAGGGGAGCTTACTGAACCAAAGGCTATGGTAGCTATTGATGGTTTAGGTTTTGATTGGAGTTTCATGGATGATGAAGAAGAAGCAACTTCTTCACAGATGGCACTCATGGCTCTCTCAACTGAGGTACAAAATCATAAAGTTTGTTCTAATACTTGTACTGCACTTAAAGAACTACAAACTTTAATGAAACATTATGGTGACCAAAAGAAAGAGCTAGACACAACTCGTCAAGACTTAGTAAACTATAAGTGTGGATTAGCATCAGTAGAAAAGCAAATCTTGTACTACAAAGAAAATGAACTTGCTTTTTCTGATGACAAAGCTTTACTTAAACAAGACATATTCTTTAGAGATGTTGAAATTAAGCTTCTGAGAGAGGCTTATGATAGGATCAAAGAAGCAAATGAAAACATTCATTTGACTGTAGAAACTCTAGAACATGCCTCTAGAGGTGTATACAACATGATTGATTGTCAAGTGAATAATAGAGCAAAGTCAGGATTGGGATATAATGTTGTCCCACCTCCTTATAGAGGCATCCCAAAACCCCCAGGGATTGACCTAGAGCATTCAGGTTTACCTGAATTTGAACTACCAATCTTACAATATGGTGTTCAACCAAAACCTAAGGTAGTTGATGATGAGACTAAGGAAGTAAGTAAAAGTTTATGTAAGACTTCACTTCCTAAGGACAAGGTGTCCTTTTTTAAGTAATCAAATGCTCCTATCATTGAGGACTGGACATCTGATAGTGATGAAGAACAGGTTATGTCTAAACCTGAAGTGGTTAAAAAAGTAGGAACAAGTGTTCCTAAGTCGGTTAGAAATCATACTGATAGGCCTTTGATAAATGATAAACATGTTAAGCAACCAGTAAGATATTGTGAACAATATAGGTCCACAAACAAGCCCAAAGGTGCCCATAGAAAATAGAATACCTTAAAGTCTCACCAAAATGATGACTTTGGATTTTACAACAAAGCTTGTTTCACTTGTGGTAGTTTTGACCATCTTGCAGCTTTCTGCAACCAATGGGTAACTGGGTATGAAAACAATAGAGTGAACTACAAAAGGCAAACACCTAAATCTCACTTTCACTCGAAAACTAATAGAACAAACCCCAGAACAGTCTCAAATAAGTCTGACTCAAACACAGATCCTGCTGCTAAACCAAAAGGTTCTACTGCTAGACCAAAAGATTCTGCTGCTAAGCATGTAGTTTCTGCTGCCAGACCATTTTACTCTTTTAACCCAAAATCAGTAGTTAAAAATGGAAAATCAACTTTCAAATATGCATTAAAAACTGCTAGAAGATCTTTTCAAACAAAAGCAGTGATTCACAAACAAATTTAGAAACCTAAAGGTTCTACTGCTAAGGAAAAGAAAGACAATGTTGTTAAAACCTCAGCAAATTGGATTTGGAGACCCCTTAAATCCAATATTGCATCATTTTTTCACAGACAAAGTAAATATATGGATGCACAAGGCACAACCAAGTCAGTAATGACTTGGGTACCCCAAAGAAACTAATTTCTTTATTTGTGTGCAGGGACATTCACCAACAGATCATGAAGATCAAGGATACTCAGATAGTGGGTGTTCAACGCACATGACAGGCAATATGTCTTACCTCTCAGAATTTCAATCAATTGATGGTGGATATGTTACCTTTGGAGGAAGAATTGGTGGAAAGATTACTGGTAAAGGTACAATCAAAACCAGTAAATTAGATTTTGAAGATGTGTACCATGTGCAAGAGTTAAAGTATAATCTCTTTAGTGTCTCACAAAGAAGTGACAAAAAGAACAAAATTCTTTTTACTGACACTGAATGTCTTGTACTTTCTTCTGATTTTAAGATGCCTGATGAAAGTCAAGTACTTCTTAAAATTCCAAGAAAGGGCAACATGTATAGTGTTGATATGAACAACATTGTTCCTAAAAAGGCTCTAACTTGTCTTGTTGCAAAGGCCACATTGGATGAATCAATGTTATGGCATAGGAGGCTTGGTCATATTAACTTCAAAACTATAAATCACATTGTTAAGAATGGTTTGGTAAGAGGTTTACCTCAAAAACGATTTGAAAATGATCAAACATGCATTGCTTGTCTAAAAGGCAAACAATACAGAGCCACTTGTAAGCCCAAGATTTTCAACTCTGTTAATCAATCATTGTTTATGCTTCATATGGACTTATTTGGTCCTACAAATGTTAGAAGTGTACAACATAAGAGATATTGTCTAGTTATTACTGCTGACTATAGTAGATTTACATGGGTTTTCTTTTTAGCTTCTAAGGATGAGACACCTAGCATCCTTAAGACATTCATTACAGAGATAGAAAACCTAGTAGACAAGAAAGTGAAAGTCATTAGATGTGATAATGGGACAGAGTTCAAAAATAGAGTTATGGATGATTTCTGCAAAGAAAAAGGTATTAGGAGAGAATTTAGTGTTGCTAGAACTCCACAACAGAATGGAGTGGCTGAAAGAAAGAATAGAACACTAATAGAAGCTGCTAGAACTATGTTAGCTGACTCTAAGTTGCCTATAACTTTTTGGGCAGAAGCAGTCAACACTGCTTGCTATGTCCAGAATAGAGTTTTAGTTGTCAAATCTCACAATAAGACATCATATGAACTTTTTAGAGGTAGAACTCCTGCAATAGGATTTCTTAGACCTTTTGGATGTCATGTGACAATTCTGAATACCTTAGACCATCTAGGAAAGTTTGATGGTAAAGCAGATGAAGGTTTCTTAGTTGGATATTCTCTCAATAGCAAAGCATTCAGAGTATATAACTTAAGAACTAGGAAAGTAGAGGAAAACCTACATGTGGAGTTTTTAGAACATAAATCTAATGTAGAAGGTCAAGGACCAAAATGGCTATTTGATCTTGAGACACTAACAAATTCAATGAATTATGTGCCTATTGTTGCAGAAACTAATGATTTTGCAGGTTCTAATGAAACAACAAATGAGGCAGTGTTAGAAAAAGATCAAGATTACGTGATGATGCCAATATGGTTAAATACAAGTGTGGATTCAACTTCAATAAATGGTGAATCTTCTTCAGTTGAAGCTAAAGAAGGTGTTGAAGATGAAAACAAAGAAGAAGGAACTCAGAAACAACAAAAGGTTTCTGCTGCTGAGACAGAGCATTCTGCTGCTAGGCTTAATCTTTCTGCTGCTGGGCCAAATGATTCTGATGAAGGCCCATCACACACAAAAGAAGCAGAATTACAAGAAGAAGAGGTGGATTTGAGCAATCTCCCACCTGATTATCAAGTTCCTACAACACCACACACAAGGATTCACAAAGTCCACTCCCTAGAAAATGTGATTGGAGATGTACAATCAGGTGTGAAGACAAGACAACAATTGATGTCTTCAGACCAACAAGGGCTTCTTGATGCCCTTTATGCTTCAAAACAGCATGAGTTTTCCAACTCTTGCTTGTTTGTATGTTTTCTCTCACAAGATGAACCAAAGAACATTCTTAAACCCTGGAAGATTCACACTGGGTAGAGGTTATGCAAGAGGAGCTTCCTCAGTTCAAGATTCAAAAGGTTTGGGTGCTATTTGATTTACCTAGGAATGAAAAGGTAATTGGCACTGGATGGGTTTTCAAGAACAAAAGGGATGAAAGGGACATAGTGATTAGGAATAAGGCTAGATTAGTAGGACAAGGGTACACACAACAAGATGGAATAGACTATGATGAAGTTTATGCTCCAGTAGCAAGGATTGAGGCAATTAGGCTTTTCTTAGCTTATGCTTCATTTTTAGGCTTCACAGTTTATCAAATGGATGTCAAGAGTGCATTTTTATATGGTACAATTGAAGAGGAGGTGTATGTCTCACAACCTCCAGGTTTCATTGATCCTGACCATCCAGACAAAGTGTACAAGGTAGTGAAAGCTCTATATGGCCTACATCAGGCACCAAGAGCTTGGTATGCAACATTAGCTTCCTACTTATTAGAAAATGGATTCAAAAATGAAAGATTGATCAGACACTTTTCATCAAACAGTACAAGAAGGATCTTCTGTTAGTGCAGGTGTATGTGGATGACATTATCTTTGGATCTACAAGGAAGGAAATGTGTTTGGAGTTTGAGAAACTTATGCATGATAAGTTTCAGATGAGTTCTATGGGAGAACTTACATTCTTTTTGGGTCTGCAAGTTAAGCAATCAAATGAAGGAATCTTTATCTCTCAAGACAAGTATGTGGCAGAGATACTTAGAAAATTTCAATTTGCTGATTCAAAAGTGGCAAGCACACCAATGGACTCTGAGAAACATCTTCTTAAAGACTTCGATGGAGAAAATGTGGATGTACACACTTACAGATCTATGATAGGCTCTTTGATGTATCTTACATCATCTAGACCAGATATCATGTTCTCTGTTTGTGCTTGTGCAAGATTTCAAGTAACTCCTAAGGTTTCTCATATAACAGCAGTCAATAGAATTTTTAGATATCTCAAGGGTCAACCAAGGTTGGGTCTATGGTATTCTAGGGAGTCACCTTTTGACTTGGTAGCATACTCAGATAGTGATTATGCTAGTGCTAGCTTGGACAGAAAGTCAACAACTGGAGGATGTCAATTCCTTGGGTTTAGACTTGTCTCATGGCAGTGTAAGAAGCAAACCATTGTGGCTAATTCAACAACTGAAGCTGAATATGTAGCTGCTGCAAGTTGCTGTGGTCAAGTCCTATGGCTTCAAAACCAACTTCTTGACTATGGGTACAATTTCTTAAATACTGTTATTCATATTGATAATAGTAGTACCATTTGTATTATTAAAAATCCAGTGCAACATTCTAAAACAAAGCACATTGAAATAAGACATCACTTTATTAGAGAATGCAATGAGAAAAGGTTAATTCAAGTAATGAAAATAGCTTCAGATCATAATTTTGCAGATCTTCTTACAAAATATTTTGATGTTGGAAGGTTTCAGTACTTGGTAGCAAGTACTGGAATGCTTAATCCTTAAAATTTTCAAACTTGATGTGTCTTTGTATATAAATTTTTGATTGTGCTGCTGACTTTATATGATACTGTTGTTAGTTAAAAGTTTGTGCTGCTAGTACAAATATAAATTGTGTTATTCATACAGTTAGTCCTATGATTATTCTAATGCAAGACAAGTACTTTGTACTTTGTTCTTTTGGTTTTAGACTAACAATTTCAGGTATGAATATTTGAACACAAAGGAAGTTTCAAGTGAAATGTGGAAGCAGCAGAATGAATACCTAGTTGCTGACATAATAGGTTCATGATAGAAAAAGTTTGGAAATTTAAAACTCCTTAAAACTTCTTTCTTGAAACCTAATTATGATGTTTCACTTTGAATTGATGTTTTAGTTGATCAGATAGTAACTGATACAACTCACTTTCTATCATTTTATACTTTTAAGTATAATGTGCAAGTCTAAGGACATCTGATAGAAAGAACAGCTAGTAAAAGTGAATCTAACACTTGTGTTAGAGGCAACAATTGCTATGAGCTGGAAACCCTGTCAAGAAAGCCTTTTGAATAGGTTTATCTATACACAGGTAGTTATTTATAACTGAAAAACATTGGTTCTCACACAACCAGAGGTTGCTTTAAACCGAAATTTTGATTAAGTGTCTGTTACACACTTAATCCCTTCAAAATGGTTGAAAGCAGTATGATTTTTCATAATAAAATCATATACATACTGCTAAGGCAAAAGTTTCTTAAAAGGATTTTCAAAAGTGGCTATGAAAAACCATCAAATGATGGATCATGAGTCAAATGCCCCATGAATCACCTCTCATAGGAGTTAACACACCTAGAAGTGATGAGGACAGCAAATTAAACTCTTAAGGAATTGATAGCAAACATGTATAACATTGTCTGACAACAAGTTCTATTTGGTAGATCAGTTAATGGTACATAGTGAGAGATCTTCCAAACAAGGGGAGGGTTAAATGTTATTTGAATCTCAGGGGAGGAAATAGAGCCCAAATAAGGAAGAATAACCAATGTAAGGGAGGAAAAGACAAGAGCATACAAGATGATGACATGGAGGTTGAAAATGACAAGAACATAACTAAAGGAGAAAGTTCTATCTAGGTCAAAAGGATAAAAGTTTCAATTTCAAATTCAAATTCACTATGTTCATCACTTGCAAAGGCATGCTGCTAGAGGATTTCACTTGTTGAAACAAGCAACCAAGATAAACAGCATCATTGCCTCTAATCATTCCTTCATCCAACGAAATTGCACCATCTTTTAGTCCAAGATTGGAGCAATGCAGGTATTGATATTGCTGAAGTCAAAAGAAAGTAGATAAGTTTACAAAGATATTAATCTTTCAGAATAGAAGAAAGTTCATATCAATGGTCTAACTATGATGTGTTTGAAAGATCTTCACAAGTCCTCATTTAATTCAGAAACATGTTGAAATGGGTTCACATGTTTAGGGGAGGATTGTTGGGAATTAAATATTCTGAAGATTAAGTATTGAGAAATACTCCAAGTGTGATGCTGCTGCTAGTGCATTTGATACTGCTGCTAGCTTTAACATTCTGCTGCTGAGTATTGCTGCTGATTGATTCTGCTGCTAGTGTATTTGTTGCTGCTGCTAGTGTTAGACATTCTGCTGCTGTAAGCTTGATGCTGCTGGTAAAGTGTACACGTATTCTACTGCTAGATGGATAAGCATGAAAAGATATTATGTGTTATTTAGTCAACAATACTTTTTAGATAATATCTTTGTTGTGTCATCAGTTAACAAGTTGCATGATTAAGATACGTGTTGTATCTTAGTTACTTACACACGACTCATTCTAGCAAGTAGCTTGACAAGACTTTATGCAATATTGTAAAGATCTTCTTGGACGATAAAAGAAGATCTTAGAGTAGATATTATAAGTGTGTCGTGACTAACCAAGTGTCTTAGATAATATCCAACTCAAGAACATAGAACAATAACAACATAAGCATATCGAACCTTTGTATTATTCTCAATAATATTGAATCGTTTGGTGATATATCTTTCTGTGTTCATTGTTATTCACACAATCATCACTGTTTCATTTCCAATAACAATAACAAATCATCTTCTAAGTGTGGTTAGGTAAATTCCGCGTAATTAATCATATTAACTCAAAGTATCATATACACTAAGTCACAAAGGTTTAACACCCTTAAGTGTATCCAGCAATCCCTCTCAGTTCTTGTAGCTATTTTGACAGTTCTTGCATCTCTAAAGGAGCTAATCGCTAGGGTGTTGTCGCCACGGGTGCAGCTCCTGGTACTAAGTCAATTTAAAACTCGAGTTGCCTGACCGGTGGAAGTTCAGGCAAGTCCTCGAGAAAGACATCAGGAAAGTCATGCACAATTGGTATGTCTTCTAGGTGTTTTTCTTCAGGCTCCTTCTTTTTCTCCACAACTTATGCTACAAAGAGATGACATCCATCCTCAATGTACTTCTGAGCTTTGGTGTACGATATGATGTTCAATTGAGATGTACCTCTATGGTCATTCCTATCTCCTAGTACTTCAAATACATCATTACCGTTCGGTACACGAACGATCTTCTCATCGCAGATGATCACCGCGTGGTATTTAGATAACCAGTCCATTCCAATAATAACGTCGAAACTACCAAGCCCTACTGGCATAAGATCTATGTTGAACGGGTGGTTTAACAGGTTTAGTGTACAACCTCGAATTATAGTGTCTACTCTTTCCACATTACCATTAGCTAGTTCTACATCATAAACAATATCTAAGGTTGTAGGGACGCTATCTAGCAACTGACTAAATTTGTTTGATATGAAACTCTTATCGGCTCCCGTGTCAAATAATATAGATGCATAGCGGTTGTTTAGAAGAAATGTAACCGTAACATTGTTCGGGTCTTCGGGTGCTTCCCTTCCTCCAACCACATATACTCTTCCTCGGGAATTTCTTGTATTGCCCTGGTTCCCTCCAGCAGCTTGATTCCCACCGTTACCCTGGTTTCTCTGTTTCCTGCACTCACTCTTGTGGTGACCCTTTTCCCTACAACCGAAGCAGGTAATGAAAGATTTGTCCTTGACGATAGGAGCTTTTTTATTAGCCGCTAGTGCCCTCTGAGCAGTAGCAAGAACTGGTGATCTGCAATCCTTGGTCATATGACCGACTTTTGGACAATTTCGACATCTCACGGTGCATGGCTCGTTGTGATGGAGTTTACAATGGTTACATAGAGGAGATTCTCCAGCATAGACTTTCTGGTCATTGGGTCCAGTAGAATAAACCTTAGCGACCTCTTGTAGTTTGTTTGGTTGATGGTTGGCTCTTGAGTTTTCCTCCCATTTCCTTTTGTTATCTCTTCTTTTTTCCGCTATATCTTGGATCACCTGATCCATTATGTTTTGAGAGATGGAGATTGTGTTATGCAAATCAGTAGGATTAGCAGCCAATACATTCCCTCTAATGTTCAAGGGTAATCCTCCAATGTAACGCTCCATCAGCCACGCCTCAGTAGCAACCAAATCAGGACATAGTAATGCTAACTTTTGGAAGCGTTGACTGTACACCACAATGTTGGTGCCTTGAACCTTCAAGTTCCATAATTCTACTTCCATCTTTTTGACCTCAGTGCAAGGACAATACTTCTGGAGCATTAAAGCCTTGAATTGTTCCCATGCCATAGCGTAAGCGATATCCATCCCTGCTGACTTCATGTAAGAGTTCCACCAAGTTAAAGCACTGCCTGTCAAGGTATACGAGGCATACTTAACCTTGGACTCTTCTTCATAATTGTAGATGCGGAACACAGTTTCTAACTTTTCTAGCCATCTTGCCAAGCTGACAGCTCCCTCAATACCTCCAAAACTTCCTGGATGACAAGCACGAAATTCCTTGTATGTGCAGCCTCGAATGCCATTAGTAGGTCTCGCTGCTCTATCACCAGTGTCAGTGTTTGATAATGTATTGGCCGCAGTGGCCATAGCTTCTGCCACCTGCTGTGCCACAAGCTGTGCCAATGTTGGCTGGTTGACTCTGTTTGGAGCGGGAGTGGCATTAGTTGCGGGTCGAGTATGCTTTGATTTGCGTGGAGCCATTTGTCTACAAAAGAAAGTAACAAATGATGAGATTTTGCAAGAGAGTATGAGAAGTCATCACATGAATGAATAGCATTACAGTAGAGTATGAAAGAAAAGAACTAAATCAAGATAATC
Source organism: Artemisia tridentata subsp. tridentata (assembly GCA_021014915.2). Lineage (NCBI taxonomy): Eukaryota > Viridiplantae > Streptophyta > Magnoliopsida > Asterales > Asteraceae > Artemisia > Artemisia tridentata. Next base: position 213,193,286 of record CP139508.1, on the reverse strand, counting down.
AATAACAGAGAGATATAACAAAATGAGCTTGTTATAGATTAAAAGTCGGTTACAAGATCTGAAAATTAAAAGATTTTAGGAAAAATACATCAGACACTAACCGAAGACTACTCGGTCTAGTGGGTACAACATGATATACATGAATCTAAGACTAGTTACGCCCTTGGTGTAAACGCTCAACCTCTGCAACAAGCTCTAATCGTGCAGTCTCCATGTCTGTGAAGCGTCTCTGGAACTCCTGGTTCACCCTCAACTGAGCAGCCAACATAGCCTCTAAGGCAGTAATCCTCTGACCCTGGGTCCTTTCCGTGTCTCTGGCTATCCATAGGGTCCTCTCAACGTCTTCTACCCTACCATGTATCTGAGCATGGCCTCTACCCAAACCGCGGACTCTGAAAATGAAGTTTCTAAGCTCATGATTATAAATGTCCTGCATCTCATCAACCCTTAACCCTAAGTAAAACACCTCTCACCTCTCGGCATCGACTCTCCTAAACAAAGTGTCAATGTTTCAATTATACTGCTCGAAACGTGTTGGTTGTAGCCTTTCCAGCTGATCAGTATGGATGTCCAGTATGTTGGTCTGCTGATGCAGAAGGGTCCATATCGAATCAAGAGCACTTACATCATAGTAAGGGGGATTAGGTGTGGATACGTCATCTGGGATGTCTGGCATTGGGGAGTCTGGAATGTCAGGCAGTGGAGAGTCTGGCTCAGTTGGTGATAGTGGTATGAATGATGGAGAAGAACGCTGGTAGTTAGAACTCTCAGTAGCAACAATGGTGCCGACAACACACTCAATATCCTTCCAAATTGTCTCTTGGTAAGTTCCTCTCGAGCTCTGCCCAATCTCAAATGTAGCAGGACAACCAAACAACTCCTCATTTGAATAAGACTCAGTAGCCCTCCTAAGTCTGTGATGTGGAGGTGAGTGAGTAGGTGATGATGGTGGTGGTGATGATGTGGTTGGTAAAGTAGTAAAATCAGGTAGTGATGCAGTAGTGGTTGTTGGAATATGTATATCATAACATTTTATATATCACATAAACATGTACATCAAAGCATGCAGCGGAAAAACATAGGATCTAATACTTGTAATTAACTAACCAAACTAAAAGAATATGCGTACCTTTGATTTCTAGCTAAACAAGAAATCGATCAACCAAGAACTAGTAAAACCCTAAATTAGGGTTTAGTGTGATTCGACTTCACCTAAGTCGAATGGGAAAAGACACAAGCAAAAGTATGCTTGTACTCCGTTCTTGTACACACATATTATAAGCGTTTCAATAAGAAAAGCTAGGTTCTTGATCACAATAGATTAAACAAACACTTTGTAATGCTTAAGGTCACTCGCAAATCCCTTTCTTGGGGTTTCACTCATCTACCTATGAACAAGAGAGGAGAAAAGAAGAAGTTTGGCCTTCTATTGAAATCAAGTGTACCAAGGGATGAATACATAGGGATGTATTTATAGCCTTAGGGTTGAGATCAAGTTTACAATGGTTTCCGATGTGGGATTCCATTGTTTGGCCATAAACAAGCCCAAGAGAGGATTTCTAGAACCTTCTCTCATCTTGTTTCATTTTCTTCGTATCTCGTTGACCGTTAGTCAATTTCATTAATTACCAACGTCCGTTAAATGTTTATTTGTGAAATTAATAATTAAACATAACTTATTATATTAATTATTAAAAAATTGAAACTCATACGTAAAGTGTCCAATCCCGCAGTCTCATGTTCGAAACTGGTCATACGTATATTAATTTATATCCATAAACTTAACAGCTCCCACTTGGATATGCATTAATATAGTAATGACATTGGTTAGTCTAGCATAACACCCCAATACCCCCAGATCGACCCTGAGTATGGTTTCCTGGAAAAAACCTTTTGATGATTCATCATCATACTTATCCTTTTGTTTCTAATACCATGTTAATATGGATATGGATCTAAGTCATTTCATAATTAACTATTCTGTTTCTCGTTATTTATAATTGATCAAGATTACCAAATCATCTTAACGTATTCCAGATAGACCTTGGGCGTGGCCACGCAAACATCTTGTCAACCCTACGAGGGGCCCAGCAGTATTATACTTCAAAACAAATTTGAAGGAACAAATTCTTTCTTGACTACAAGCAAACCCTTGAACTTCGCATCACCTCCAAAAATAGCCCTTATAACTACCAGTTACATATAGTGTTAGACTATCTTACAGAAAATGAGCTACATCCGCAGCTGTTAGCTGGTATCTCAAGTCTGAGGATAAATATTCAAGATATACTTTAATGACAAGATCCATAAAGTACAATCATGTGGTTGGGATCTATCCTATATTCAATTTATCCATTATTGAATATCATGTGAATTTGGCATGTACAACGCATCAATATACTTAAGTATATTCTACCAAAACTCAGATTTGCCTTAATTCAATAATACTCCCATATTATTGATCGACAACAGACTATTTAGAATAACATAAGTTATTCATGGATTTAAACATGCAAATATAGGATACAATTTATTATTAATGAAAACAAATGTACCAAGTACTTTAATTCATTGTAAATAATAATTACTTAACATCCTTTATCCAAATACTAAGTAGATCAATGCATGATAATTCCCATTAATGAATTATGCCTCAAGTCATGTCAAACATACTTGTTGACAAGGCATAAATCAACTAATTTTGATCTATCGGAATTTTGAGAATACTTATTTCAAGAATTCAATTAATGAAGTTCTTGTATGTGTGCATTGAACTATCTTGATAATGCCACATAATATTTCATAAAATGTGTGACATCCTCAACCACGAATTTATGACAATTAAACTATCAAACCTTTTATAGTTTAAAGTATTCTAATTCTTTAACGTAAAATGCAACTATGCTCACAATTAAACATAACTAGTACACATGGCCATTAACAAGGATGAAATCCTACCATGACTATCATTAAGTGTCATCTCAATTTTATTAGCATCATTTTATGCAAACAACAATATGCTCTTTTAAAATTTCGTAAACTTTTAATATCCATTGTGTAATGTTTGATACCTTCAAATCTTTCAAGATTTGACAACTATATCAATTACGCAACAATTTGCCATACGGTTCATATTTAGAATTTAGGAGCAACTCCAGGATGAGGATGTTAATTCTATATCCAACCATATCCATTACACTTAGTTATCTAATAGCTTTCAATTAGATATTAATGTTGTCAAATCATCTTGCATCCAAGCATGATACAACAAATAACATGATATACATGAAAAATCCTTGTGTCAAACTTAGATTTCATTCATGTTATATCTTTTAAAAGATATGTTTCTATCTAGACTTTCTAATAGAATATCAAGTTTATTAGAATCAATTATTTTACCGCTTATGTAGCATATTCAATACCGTATAACATATAAAAGATGTGAGTTTGGCCGAATCTTAGAGAGAGAAAAAGAGAGAGAGATGGGAGTTCTAGAGAGAGAAAGTGAAGGAAAAATATGAAGGTTAGGCTAGAAGCTCCAACCCTCTCCCTAGGTGGAGAGGGGTATTTATACATACTAACATAGGTGCCCCTAGTGGGCTGTAGAGTGAGTTGACAGTGGGTAAAGACCCGACCCACTCCACAAATAATATAATAACTAAGCTAATATTACGTTAACTAAACTAATACTAATAAGCCTACGAGCTACATAAATGCTAAATAGATACTCGGGGTGACCGAGTCTTCACATGAATATTTATATTCCTAACAATCTCCCCCTAAGGGAGGTCACCCTGGAAATAATATTGTGAATTCTAGCATTCTATTACATGACTGTAACTTCCTAGCTCGTAGTCTTTGATTCTTCAAATTCATTACTCTTTCTACATTCAGCAGTGATCTTTTGATGACCGTTCTTCTGTCTTGGACGATCTTTGGTGATTCTTTGATGTCATCATCCAACGTATGTCTCTAGGTCATCTTTTAGCAGTATGTCTCCATGTGATGTGGTACTCTTTGAGCCGACATCCTTACACTATTCTGGGTCATGATTTTCAACATCAAAGTTTGCAGAAGCAGTGTTAAAGGTCTTTTAGTTTATCATGACTTATTTGAATACGATGATGGTGTAGTGTGAACATGTGGTGATGGATTGGCATCTTTTCGGCAATCAGCTAAAACCGCCAGGTGTTCCTGTATACGACAGTTAGCAATAAAATTTCCGGTACTTATAGGTTCGGATTCGAGATTGTTAACAGCATAGTGTGAAAACTTTCTCTAATCCTTACCAAGGCCGTTCCTAAATGAAAAACACATAGGGCTTACAAGATCTACCGTAGTAAATCAACGATTAGGTGAGTCGCTGGAGTTCACTCCACGACTGTAGACCGTTTGAAACTGTCGTGACCACTAAGCGTAATCCACAAGGAATTACCGAAGTGACCTACTTTCAAGGCTGTTTGATGTTGACCCTGGCAGGAATTTCCATTCAATCACTGAGAATTACATTTGTAAATTCCCTCATAAATGTTCTGGAAGATTGCTAAGATCTGCGTAGGACTCATAAGATTACACCTGGTGTCCTTAATGTTGAACAACCAGTGTAGAACTAACACGTGTTTATTAGGAATATGAATATTCAGTTGAAGACTCGGTCACCCCGAGTACTTATTAGCACATCATAGCTCATAGGATAATTAGTAATATTAGCAGTAGTTTAGTAATTATTAATATTGTGGAGTGGGTCGGGTCTTTACCCACTGTCAGCTCGCTCCACAGCCTACTAGGGGCACAATATAGAAGGACTATATAAACACCTTCCCACACTTGGGAAGGGTTGGACTTCATTTTACATTCTAATACATTTTCACATCTCTTTCTCTCTCTACAAGGTTCCACTTCTCTCTCTACTTTCTTCTTCCATTCGATCCATATTCTAGTCCCAAATGTGTGTTTCTTTGAATGTGAATATACTACAATTGGTATCAAGAGCCATGGTTAGGTTCACATAAGGGTATATTCACGGATTGGTGTAGGTTTGGAGTATTTTTGGTTCGAATAGAGTTTTCCTTATATTTCTCGTTTGCGCTTCATTTAGTTGATAGAAGTTGTTAGATCTTGTACTTTCTTGCTTAGGGATAGTATAGAAGTAGTGTTTGGTGTTTGGAATCATAGTTTTAGACTTTGTGTGGTGGTTTTTGGCTGATTCGAGGTCTAGTATAAAGGTGTTCTTAGTTGCGACTTGTCTCTCGGTAACACTTTCATAGTAGCGATTTGTGTATTGCTAGGTAGGTGAAAGTAGCGTTTTGTGGTTTCTCGAAGTTGCGTTTTGGCTTATTACCGGTTTTGGTAAATAACGACAAACCGCTAAGAAAGGGACGTCTTTGGCGTTTAGCGTGTTGCGTTTTGACCAAGATAGCGACAGTTCTATTTTCTAGTGACTTGCGATTTATGAGTTGCGACTTGTGTCTCTCAGGGTTGTGACTTGTTATTGTAGCGAGTTGTCAGTTGTGGATTTACGAAGTTCTTAACTTGCGACTTGTCTGTTGCGGTTTGTATCCTCAGGGTTGTGATTTGTCTGTTGCGGTTTGTATCCTCAGGGTTGTGATTTGTCTGTTGCGGTTTGTATCCTCAGGGTTGTGATTTGTCAGTTACGATTTGTAATAGTGAGTTGCGACTTGAGCACTTGCGAATTGAACATTGTGTTTTGTTTCATAGTTCCCAAATTGCGATTTGATTATATGCGATTTGAAAAGCTGCTACTTGACTTATTGCGATTTGATAAGCTTGCGAGTTGATCTATTGCGATTTGACGTTGGAAGCTAACACTTGTGACTTGACTTATTGCGATTTGATAAGCTTGCGATTTGTCTTGTTGCGATTTGACAAGCTGTGTCTTGACACTTTGCGATTTGATCCATTGAGATTTGAGTTCTCTTGAGTTAAGACTTAAAATTCTAATTTGCAAGTTACGCTTAGTTTACGGTTTGTTTTTTGGTGATTTTAGAAAGTCCCGCGAAAGATTCGATTTCTCGGTTAAATCACAAGATCTGTAAAATCCCGTAATCATAATGGCCACCATGACAAGCACCGCATCAGATGATATTCAAGCAGCAGGGTCCGATACCCATCCACCTATGCTAGATAGGACGGACTATGAGTCGTGGGCACAACGAATACGGCTTTACTGCTTGGGAAAAGAGAATGGAGCAAACATCCTTAAGTCCATTGATGAAGGACCATTTCAGATGGGTACCACCAGAGATGTTGTTACTACTGGTGAAGATGGCACAGTCACACTTGGAATTGACAGACCTCGCACTTACAATGATCTTAATGAAGAAGAAAAGAAGAGGTATGATGCTGACATTAGAGCTTCAAATATTGTCATTCAAGGTCTGCCAAAGGATGTCTACAAACTCATCAATTTCAACACTGAAGCTAAAGCAGTGCGGGACAATGTAAAGATGTTGTTGGCTGGGTCATAACTCACAAAGGAAGACCGTGAATCACAATTGTATGATGAGTTCGAGCATTTCAAAATGAACCCAGGAGAGAATATCACAGACTACTATGTGAGATTCCATAAGTTGGTGAATGACATGAGGATGATAAGAATGACTATGCCCAACATCCAACTTAACTCAAAGTTTGTGAACAACATGACTCCAGAATGGGACAGATTCGTTACTGCTGTCAAACTCAACAAAGGTCTAAGGGACACCAACTATGAACAGCTGTATGCCTACCTGCAACAGCATGAGAAGCATGCTGCCTACGATCGGGTGCTGAGAGAAAAGTTAAATCCTTCAACTCCTAATGATCCACTGGCTTTTATGGCAAATGTTCTACCAAACACCCAACCATCATCTAACCCAAGTTATCATCAACTTCACTCACCATCACCTGCTATGAGTTCTCAACTCAACTCAGGCTATTCTCAGATCGACAAAATGATTGATAACCTCACCAACCAAGTAACATTACTGGTTCAACAATTCAAACCATCCCTCCCTCAGACTAACAATCAGTTAAGAAACTCATCTAACCCACGCAACCTAGCAATGGTGGAGGATGGGAAAATTGTGGTTCAGAATATGCAAGGGAAAGCAGGAAGAAACATGGGTCGAGGTAATGTGCAGAATAGAGCGGGGAATGCCAATCAGGGGTCGGGGAAACAGCTCAAGTGCTATAATTTTGGAGGACTGGGACACATTGCTAGAAATTGCAATCAACCAAAACGTCCTCAGAACTCAGATTACTTCAAAGACAAGATGCTGTTAATGCAGGCTCAAGAGAATGGAGCTGTATTGGATGAGGAAGAATTATTGTTCTTGGCTGGTGATGGGGGAAATACTTTTGATGAAGATGTGGATGAGCAACCAGTACAGGATCTAGCACTTAACGATCCCAACATCTTCAAAGTTGATGATTGTGATGCATTTGACTCTGATGTGGATGATGAACCAACGGCCCAAACTGTCTTCATGGCTAGCTTGTCCTCCATGGCTTCATCACCTTGACAAGCTGGTCCTTCAAATGCATCTGTGATTTCTGAGGTACTCAAACTTTATGACACATATGAAGTAGTTGATGGAAAAAAGATTCCCACTAAGTACATCAGGGAGATGTTTCTGACTCAAATAATGTTGACATGGAAAATAGCAATATGATTCCATATGAACAATATTTGACTCACAACAACATGCCTGATGTACAAGATGGAGAATCTTCTGTTGATAATAATGCTTGTGTTATTAATAACGTGTGTGCCTTAGAAAATACATGTGATGTAGATAATGTATGTGAGTGGCATGAAAACATTGTACTTGCTCCAAACGATAACTTGATCACTAGACTAAACATCTATAAGGAACAAGTAGCTATGTATGAACAGCGTGCTAAGTTTGAGCTTACTGAACGTGAGCAGAAAATGGAAGATCAAATGTGTACACTTATAAAAGAAACTAGAGTAAGAGAAGAAACATTAAAACAAGAGTTAAATTCTTTGAAAAATCAGCTGGATTTATCTGTTAAGCAAAAACAGGATGTTCAAAATTGTATAAGTACACTAAAGCTAGAATTCAAAGAAAAAGAAACGGAACTCTTGAATGATTTTTCTAGACTCAAAACGTTAAAGAATAAGCTTGAGGATAAGTTGTACACACAAGACCAAACCAGACAGACTGCTCAAATGATTCATATGCACAAGAAGCTGTGTGACAAACATAGTGAAAAAAGGATAGGTGAACCTAAGATAGCTTACCTTAGGACTGCTCAAATAGCTCAACCTGCCTTATACGATGCCAATGTGATGATTACGCCCAATCATGCACCCCCTGAGCATTTTTCTTTGAAAGAAAGTGAGGAGATAGAAGATAGAACTAGGGAAAGAATGAATGAGAAAATGAAGGATCCCAAATGCATAGCCAAATGAATAATAATCAAACCCCCATATTATTATGAGCAGAATCGTTTGACTGTGTTTGCTCCTCGAAAGAAATTAACACCTGAACAAATATTTTGGTCACAAGATATAGAAAAGCTAAAGGAAAAAAAACTTAAAGCTAACACCCCATTCATTAGAAAAGTTGCGTCCATAACGGTGTATCCTCCCAATACACCTAGGCATTTGGTTCCTTTGTCTCTTCCCACTGAATGCAAAACCTTAATTAGCTTATACGTGTTTTTGGCAACTATTCGCTGATTTTGATAAAACATGTAAGAAGAGAATCACACCAACTGGAATTACTGAGGGGGAAAGGTGTTTTGAACACGCAAAAAGGTGTTACTTGACTGAGGTCATGCCATTCTTTAAACTACTGAAAGAATATTTTGAAGGGATGCAAACGGCCCTTAAGACCGAAATAAATGAAATGAATGTAGTGTTTAAAGATATGGAAAATGAGGTAACTCAATATGCAATAGAACTTAAGAGCCGTGAGATTGAAAGGAAAAACATACTCATCACTAATGAAAACTTGATTCCTAGATGTATTGCACAAGATGTATTTTATACTGCTACTGATTCTGCATTATCTGCTTGTCAATTTCATGAGTATGCTATTGCTTTAAATGTTACCCAGAATCGTGTTGTTGAGCTTGAGGGGGAGAATTTGAAATTGCTTGACAAAATTCAAAATGATGACCATGATAACATGGTTAAACGTTTTTCAAAACTAGAGGTTGATTTTCTGAATCTGCAACTAAAACATCAACATTTAGAAGAAAAATGCAAAATATCAAATGATAAGACATCCTTGGATGCTCCTGAATTTGATACATATTTTGAATTAAGCAAACGAGATGAAAAAATTCAAGTTCACACAAACACGATTCGACTGTTGAGGGCCCAAATTGCCCAATTGAAATCCAACAAGTGTGATGTGTATGGCACCAATAAACCTTCGTCTTCAGATTCTCAGAATTTTCAATATCAAGACACCATAAATAAGTTACATTATGAAAATGAGTGTTTTCGAGCAGAAAATTCTAAGATTAAACAAGATTACAAAGAGTTATATGACTCGATCAAGGTTACAAGAAACAATCATAATGATCAGATAACCTCTTTGTCAAATGAAATTGAGAATCTTAAGGCGCAGGTGAAAGGAAAAATGCCAAGTACCACTTGTTACTGTGATGCCCCAAAGGTTTCTGCTAATAAAAAGTATGATGTTGATGTACCACTTGTTATTCCATTTTCCCTTAGGAATAATAGACCTGTTCATCAAATATATCTCCATCACCTTAGAGAAGGGCTTGACACACTTCGTGAGGTTGTAGAAGAGGACAGAATAGTAAAACCACTTGATAGTGCAGTTGCGTATGCCTGCAACCTCACAAAAAGGATTCAGGAAACCTTAGAATATGCCATTGGCACAAGCCCTAAATCTTACAACCATAGAGATAGATTTGTTGCATCACCATCCACTGTTAAGAACAAGCATGTAACCTTTGATTTACCATCTAAAACATCAGAACCCAGCACATCTAAATCAGGAAAGCATGTGACAGTGAAACAAACTAATGTTCCCATCATTACTTCTACAGGAGTGAAAAGTGACACCCAAGCTAGCGGGTCAAAGCCTAAAGGCAATGCAAGGAAAGATAGGACTGCGCCGGCTAAGAGTGATCACAAGAAGAGTGTAGAAGCCCAACCTAGGAACAATAAGTTTGTAATGACTAGATTGAATCGTGTTGATTCTAGTGTCAAAAATACTGTAATTAATTCGAATTCTAATGCGGTCTGTAAAACATGTGACAAATGCTTAATTTCTGCTAATCATGACGATTGTGTTGTGTCATTTCTGATGTCTCATGCACCACCCCATGTTAAGTATGTTACGAAAACTGAAAGAAATAAGAAAATCTGGAAAGCAACAGGAAAAATCTTCACTAATGTTGGGTATCAATGGAGACCCACTGGAAAGTTATTCAGTTTAGGAAATAAGAATCCATTACCTAAGTTGAATAATCATAAGTTTGTGAAGGTTAAAGAATGGAGACCAACTGGTCGAATTTTGCCTTTAGGAACACAACGCCCTTCTAATAGGTCGTCAGCTGACTCTAGGGTAGATTCCCCAGTTGAAAGTTCAGAATTAGAAAATTCTGTTGCTCCTGAACTTGTGTGTGCTAACCAAACGGACCCCAAATGCACGTGGGGATCCACATATTTCAGTTATCCAGTGTTGTCTGTTTTCAAATGCAGGTCGTACAAATCGTCCTTTGGTATTTGGACTCAAGCTGCTCAAAACATATGACTGGGGATCACTCACGGCTCAAGAACTTTGTGAAAAAGTTTATCGGGACAGTTAGATTCGGGAACGACCACTTTGGTGCGATTATGGGTTATGGAGATTATGTGTTCGGTGACAGTGTAATCTCACGGGTATACTATGTGGAAGGATTAGGGCACAATCTGTTTTCTGTGGGTTAATTTTGTGATTCAGATCTGGAAGTGGCTTTCAGAAAACACACATGTTTCGTCAGAGAATTGGATAGTGCAGATCTTCTCAAGGGCAGTTGGGGCACCAATCTATACACCATATCAATTGAAGAAATGTTGAAGTCCTCTCCCATATGCTTGCTTTCAAAAGCCTCTAAAACAAAATCATGGCTGTGGCATCGTCGTTTGAACCACTTGAACTTTGGTAACATCAATAATCTTTCTCGCAAAGATCTTGTTAGAGGAATGCCCAGATTAAAATATGAGAAAGATCATCTCTGCTCTGCATGTCAACTGGCAAAAGCAAGAAACAAACCCACAAACCTAAAACCATTAACACCAACTTGGAAGTTCTTCATACCCTCCACATGGATTTGTGCGGTCCAATGAGAGTACAAACCATAAATGGAAAGAAATATGTTCTGGTGATAGTAGATGATTACTCTCGGTTCACATGGGTAAAGTTTTTGAGAACCAAGGACGAAACTCCAGAGGTTATCATTAAACTGATAAAACAGCTGCAAGTAAGGCTCGATAAAACTGTCAGAATCATCCGCACTGACAATGGTACTGAGTTTAACTCAGTAATTTCTATGAAAGTATTGGCATCACGCATCAGAAAAGTATCCCTCGCACTCCTCAGCAGAACGGAGTGGTTGAACGAAGGAACCGTACTCTGGTGGAAGCTGCAAGAACCATGCTTATATTTTCAAAGGCACCGATGTTTCTCTGGGCAGAGGCTATTGCAACAGCATGCTACACCCAAAACCGATCCCTAATTCATCCTGTTCATGAAAAGACTCCCTTCGAGTTAATTCATAACAAGAAACCAGATCTTTCCTTTCTCCGTGTGTTTGGTGCACTTTGCTATCCAACTAATGATAGTCAAGACTTGGGAAAGTTAAGAGCTAAAGCAGACGTAGGTATTTTTGTTGGATACGCACCAGACCGTAAAGGGTACAGAATCTACAATAAGAGAACCCGAAAAATCATGGAAACCATCCATGTCACGTTCGACGAGCTGAGTGAGCAACCTGCTTCAGGACAAACCAGTTCTGGACCTAATTTTAAACTTTTGACACCTGGACCAATAAGTTCAGGACTTGTACAGAATCCCACGCCTGAAGAGACTTATGTACCACCAACCAGTGAAGAGTTGAGAAAATTATTTGATCCTATGTTTGACGAATATTTTGAGCCAACAAATGAAACAATCTCAAATGCTCCAGCTGTACTTCCTGTTGCTGATGCTCAAGTTTCGCAAGGCTCTGAAGGCCCATCAGCGTCAGTCTCAGTCAGTCTCAATGCTCCAGCTACCAGTCAAACGCCTTCATCATCAAATAATCAATCTTCTCCGGTGCAACAAGAATCTGCAGATAACCATTCTTTGGAAGTTAATCCGTTTGCTCCTGTAGATGATGTTCCTTTTGAAAACATATTTGCTCCTGAACCTTCATCAGACCCATCCTCTCTCGAAGAACACAGCACGGCTACATGATGAACTCAAATAAGTACATTTTATTACTATCATTTATCCTATTAATTTGACTTGTTTTATTATATTATGTATGAGGATTGATACTTAATCGTTTACTTTTGTAATTCTCAGGTAAAAACAAGCATTTGGTGAAACTTAGTGATTTTGGACTAATAATGGAGCAAAACGTGCATAAAGTGAAAGTCTACTGGCATGGACAAGATCAAGTCAATTCTGCTCCAGATGCGCCGCATCTAACTCTCGAAATGCGCCGCATCTATATCAAGATATCACCAGATACGATCCAAGATACAAGAGGACATGCGCCGCATCTAATCATGGAGTTACGCCGCATCTTCTGGCGGTGTACGAATATTCCTGAATATTATAATCTTGGACCCCACGCGAAGTTAAGTACATGCGCCGCATCTACTTAGTAGATGCGCCGCATCTTCCCTCAGACAGAAACTATAAATACCCCGTAGACCAGACGAATTATAAGTTCCAAAAAAGTTCCTGAAACCCTAAAACCGAAGACCGAACAGGAGGAACAAAGGACGAATTCAGTCAATGAGGCAGCACAAGACACACCCAAATCAAAGATACAAGAGCTGTAAGAAGGTGCTGCATGTGTTTAATTCATTAAGTAGTTTTGTTTTATTGTGTTAGCAAACTTTAATTCATCAGGATTGGTGGCTTGTGTAATGTGACAACGAAAGATTGCACTCCCTTTAATACTTGCTTTCCCATCAATTAAAGTTTATATGTTGATGTCTTTGGTTACTACTTATTAGTGCATTGATAACCTCTGTGTTTATTAGTGGCTTGCGGGCATTTGACTGCGGGACATAATGTGGCTCCCACGGTTATTTCTAAATTGATCACTTAGGAATAACTTTTAGACATAAGTAATCATTAAGGGTTTACTCGCCGATAAGATTAGGACCAACGAGAAAGGGTTAACTACATACACTTCATATAAAGCTATCAATAAAACAAGTGACAATCTACTTAATCATAAGGACAGCCCTCTTATTGTCTCGAGTATTTATCTGTGTACGTGTGTGCTACTTGCTGATTCGTGCCTATTGGTTTATTTTATTATTTAATTGCAACAAATCGTGCCAGTCTCTCAGGCTGAAACCCCCCTTGCGTTAGGATATTAAAATACTGATTAGAATAACGAGATAATACGTTCCACTCTTAGTGATCGACACTCTACTTACCATTATCTTCATACTGACCGGGTACACTGCTCGTTAAGTGTGTGTGTTATTGATAAGTCGGCTAATATAAATTTAAAACTTGAGTAGGCATTAAAACAGCTAAACCGCAACGACACATCACGCGCATCACTACATCAGTTCAAAACCCTTAACCTCACGACCATCTCAGAAAATGGACCAGCGATCATCCAATCGACAACATCATAGGCAATCCCTCTCGTCCAGTATCTACACGTAATCAACTGGCCACTGATGCACTGTGGTGCTTCTTCAATTCCGTACTGTCCAAAGTCGAACCAAAAGATGACAAAGAAGCAATGACCAAAGATTGTTGGTTCGAGGCTATGCAGGATGAAATCCATGAATTTGATCGACTTGCAGTATAGGAATTAGTGCCTCCTCCAGAGCGTGCAATGATTATTGCTCTAAAGTGGATCTTCAAGGTGAAACTAGATGAGCATGGTGATGTGTTAAAGAACAAGGCACGGTTAGTTGCAAAAGGGTACAGACAAGAAGAGGGCATAGATTTTGAAGAATCGTTTGCTCCGGTTGCTAGAATTGATGCCATAAGAATTTTCCTTGCCAATGCTGCTAGTCGGAATATGATAGTCTACCAGATGGATGTCAAAACGGCCTTCTTGAATGGTGACTTAAAGGAAGAAGTTTATGTGAGCCAACCCGAAGGATTTGTGGATGCTGAACATCCTACTCATGTTTACCGCTTGAAGAAGGCTCTTTACGGGTTGAAGCAGGCGCCAAGGGCATGGTATGATACATTGTCCAAGTTCCTTCTAGCAAACGGGTTCTCCAAGGGTGTTGTTGATCCCACATTATTCACCAGGAAGTCAAGCAAACATCTACTACATGTTCAGATTTATGTAGATGATATCATTTTTGCTTCATCTGATCCTAGTGAATGTGATAGATTTTCAAAGGAGATGAGTTCCAAGTTTCAAATGTCGATGATGGTACAAATGTCATTCTTCCTAGGATTACAAGTATCTCAAAGTCCCGGAGGTATTTTCATCAATCAGTCCAAATATGCATATGAGATCTTGAAAAAGTTTGGATTCGATTCAAGTGAGCCAGTTGACACTCCAATGATAGATAGATCAAAGCTAGATGAAGATCCTTCAGGAATTCCAGTTGATCAAACAAAGTACAAAAGCATGATTGGATCCTTAATGTACATCACTGCTAGTAGACCAGATCTTCTGTTTGCTGTATGCATGTGTGCTCGGTATCAATCCAAGCCTACCAAAAAGCATCTAGAAGCAGTGAAAATGGTTTTCAGATATCTTTAAGGAACATTCCATATGGGTCTCTGGTATCCTAAGAACAAGGCTATGGAGTTAACGGCTTATGCTGATGCTGATCATGCGGGGTGTCAAGACACCCGTCGAAGCACTTCAGGAGGAGCTCAGTTTTTAGGGGAAAAGTTAGTCAGTTGGTCTTCTAAGAAGCAGATGAGTACTTCCATATCATCTACTAAAGCTGGGTACATTGCTATGTCTGCTTGCTGGGCACAAATCCTATGTATGCGATCACAACTTTCAGACTATGGATTCTCATACAACAAAATTCCCCTATATTGTGACAACAAAAGCGCCATCGCTCTTTGTTGTAACAATGTCCAGCACTCCAGCTCAAAACACATCGACATCAGACATCACTTCATCAGGGAACAGGTTGAAAAGGGAATTGTTGAGCTGTTTTTTGTGAGAACAGAGTTTCAGTTAGCAGACATCTTCACCAAGGCTCTCCCGAGAGAAAGGTTTCAGTTTATTCTCCCACGTCTTGGAATGAAGAGCTTGACACCTGAAACCCTCAAGTGTCTTCAAGAAGAAAGGGAGGAGTAATGGATTGACTTCTCATATCCTTGTATATTGTTGTATATATCTTAAAACAAAAAGAAAATAGAAAAATATAAAACCTATATAAAACCATAAAAATCAAAAAAAAATTAGAAAATACCAAAAATAGTTTCACCTAGGCATGTCTTCTGTTTATCGATAACATTTACGGACCTAGAAATGTCATTCAATAATGACACGGGTCTTTAAATGAAGCTCGAGCAGAAGTTATACTAATTGGTTAAAACATGTCTTAATGGCTTGCTATTACTTTAGATAGCAACCCGCACTTCTATATGGGGAAAGCACGTCGCCAAAAAGACGGCTGTTCCTCCAACTGGGTGATGTTCACCTGGGCATGGATTACTTTATATCCATGTTTCCCCGATCTGATGTACGTTTCAGTGCATCATTTCGTGTATAAGAAGAGAAATCTTCTTTTCACCAAAACCCTCTTTCATTTATGATTCTTCAGGAGAGTTTTGGTGTTTCAGAGTTTTGGTGTTTCACAAGGTGGTAACTGGACTTAAATTTTCTCAAATGCTTGACGCTCAAGTGAATGACTACAGCTCTTTCAATAGAAAACGGGTCATTCATTGAGGGGGAGAGCATTTGATCAAATTTATGACACCTTGTTAAACATTGTGCAACATCAGCAGTGACACTCTCTATTGACTTGAAGAGGAGTATAGTATGCTCCATTATCAGAACAAATTAAATCAGACACATTTTCTCCCACATTTTTCTAACTAATTTAAATCAATTGGGATCACAAATCTCAAAAGGTTTGAAATTTTTGATCGGGGGAGAGAATGTGATTTAAATATGAAAATCTGATAAAATGTGATGATTTGAACGTAAAAGTAAGCTCTCCCGTATGTGTTAAACCATTTTGTATATCAATGCACATATTGAGGGGGAGCAAAATGTTTTGGATGTGAAAGGAAGCTCTCCCGTAAGTGCTAAACTATTTTGTATATCAATGCACTTATTGAGGGGGAGCAAAGGATTGGGCATCTCATGCGAGCGTGACTTAGATGTTACAAATGAATTGACGAAACTTAAATTGTCATCAATCGAAAGGATGCGTCTTGGCCGGGTAATAATTTCAAGCTGGTCTAACCAGTGATGTATGCGTGTCTCGAAAAAGACGTATCTGAGTAGAGGGTACCGTTTTGAGAAACTTTCTTTGGACTTGACCAGGCCGGTAATAATTTCAAGTTGGACTAACCAGTGATGTAAGCGTGTCTCGAATCGATCATGTTCACTGAAAGTGGATCATTTCAAAAAGTAAGAGCTCCACCCAACATGTGCAAATTTATAATTAAAACATCAGAGCACGGGTTGAGGGGGAGCATTTGAAAAATATAAAACTCTCAGAGTGTTAACAAAATGTGTTTTATAATCATGAGCACTTTGAGAGATTTTTTAAGGATTTAGTTAATGGCAATTGTGGAAGAACACCAAAGACCGACCATTTTATTTAACGTATTGGAGTTATAAGGATGGTAAGGTTAGGTACAAGTTCCCACGATCCCGCCAGAGCCGGAGGGATCTACCCACGGACAATTCACTAGTTAGTGCAGAAGTCCTTAGGTATGATTAAAAAAAAGGGAGAAAAGTGAATAAGGGAAGAGTGCCGACTGAGATGGAGCTAGTACTGGAACAAACCCAAAAAGGTGCTAGTTATGAAGTCTCGGTAAGCACTGAAGGGGTTGAAGAATGAAAAAGAAATGTAAAGATAAAGGGTGAAAAGAAAGAAGCCCTCCTTACACTTTAGGCAGAAACCGGGTCAATACATATGCTGTCAGAATCACTTAGTTGATTGCTGGCATTGAAGACAAAGTATCATGGACCCAGTGATACGCTGCACAACCCTCCCTAGCCACTCAAGGTCCCTCAAAGGACTCTTGTTTCACTTGTCACAGAGATCAATATATTTCTATCATCTCTCTCACTCCGAGTTAGATGATATTGAAAAGGTGGCAGTCCTCTCCAGCCTCCGATCACCAAATCAAAATGCACAATAGAGTCTAGAGCCACGAGATGCATCATAAGATCTCTTAGGGACACGAACTACTTCTACACTGGTTGTTCAACATTAAGGAAGCCAGTTGTAAACTTATGATTCCTAGGCAGATCTTAGCAATCTGCCAGAACATTTATGAGAGAATTTACAAATGTAATTCTCAATGATTGAATGAAAATTCCTGCCAGGGTCAACATCAAGCAGCCCTATAAGCATGTCACTTTGGTAATTCCTTTTGGATTACGCTTAGTGGTCGCGGCAGTTTCAAACGGTCTACAGTCGTGGAGTGATCTCCAGCGACTCACCTAATCGTTGATTTGCTACGGTAAATCTTTAAAACCCTCTGTGGGTTTCCGATTTAGGAACGGTCTTGGTAAGGATTAGAGAGAGTTTTCACAATATGCTGTCAACAATCTCAAAGTCCAAACCTGTAAGTACCGGACGTTTTATTGCTAACTGTCGTATGCAGGAACACCTGGTGATTGTAGCTGATTGTTGTTGCAACTGATGCTGTTGTAGCAGATTGCCAAACAAAATGCCAATCCAACACCACATGTTCACACTACATCATCTTTACAATCAAAGAAGTCATGATAACCGAAAAGACCTTCAACATCGCTTCTGCAAACTCTGATGCTGAAAGATCATGACACTAAATAGTATGAGCATGTTGGCTCAATGTATATTTCATCACATGGAGACATACTACTAAAAGATGACGTGGAAACACATGTTGGATGATAACTAACAAAGAATCACCAAAGATCATCCGAGACAGAAGAGAAGTCATCTGAAGTTCGCTGCTGTATGCACAATGATCAATGATATTGAAGAATCAATGTTTACGAGCTATGAAGTCAAGATCCAAGGATGAAGTGCTAGAATTCAGAACATTACTTCCGGGGTAACCTCCCTTAGGGGGAGATTGTTAGGAATATGAATATTCAGTTGAAGACTCGGTCACCCCGAGTACTTATTAGCACATCATAGCTCGTAGGATAATTAGTAATATTAGCAGTAGTTTAGTAATTATTAATATTGTGGAGTGGGTCGGGTCTTTACCCACTGTCAGCTCGCTCCACAGCCCACTAGGGGCACAATATGTAAGGACTATATAAACCCCTTCCCACACTTGGGAAGGGTTGGACCTCATTTTACATTCTAATACATTTTTACATCGCTTTCTCTCTCTACAAGGTTTCACTTCTCTCTCTACTTTCTTCTTCTATTCGATCCATAATAGTCCCAAATGAGTGTTTATTTGTGTGTGAATATACTACAGTGTTCCTATGAGATCTTAAGATGCATCTCGTAGCTCTTGACTCGATAAGTGCATGTTTGGTAGTCGAAAACTGGAGCAGTGTCTCCTGTTTCAATATCAACATAACTCCTAATGAGCGGTCGATAGATTATGTAGGGTTCCCCGTGAGAATGAAACAAGTCCTTTTAAGAGAACTTGAGTGGCTTAGAAGGTTTAGTGCAGTACGTCACTGGGTCCATGACGTCTTGTCTTCAATACTGGCGTCACCTTAGTAACAACCAGTAGCATATGAATTGAACCCGGTTTCTGCCCTAAGGTTGAATAATTTGGTGGGCTATTTCTTTTCACCCTTTCACATTACTTTTCTTTTTAATTCTTCAACCCCTTCTTTCTCCTTTCTCATATTACTCCTTTTTCATAATCATACCTAAGGACTTTCTAATACTAATTATTTGGTATTGTCCTTGGGTAGATCCCTCCGGCTCTGGCGGATCATAGGACGGTTTTCCTAACCTTAGCCACCTTATAACTTCATGACTATCCTATGTTGTCGTTAACCAAATCCTTGAAAAATCTCTCAAAGTGTTTATGATTGTAAAAAACGTTTTGCTAACACTTTGAGAGTTTTATATTTTTCAAATGCTCCCCCTCAACATGTACTCGGATGATTTTATAAATTTGTACATGTTGGGTGGAGTTTGCACTTTTTGAATTGATCCACTTTCAGTGAACATGACCGATTCGAGACACGCTTACATCACTAGTTAGACTAGCTTGAAATTATTACTCAGCCTGGTCAAGTCCACAGAAAGTTTCTCGAAATGGTACACTCTACTCAGATACGTCCTCTTCGAGACACGCTTACATCACTGGTTAGACCAGCTTGAAATTATTACCCGGCCAGGACGCATCCTTTCGATTAATGACAATTTATGTTTCGTCAATTCATTGGTGAAGTCTGAGTCGCGCTCACATGAGATGCCACATCCTTTTTGCTATCACAAACCATTTGCTCCCCCTCAATATGTGCATCGATATACGAAAGAGTTTAGCACATATGGGAGAGCTTACATTTAGGTCCAAAACATCACATTTTTATCAGATTTCATATTTAAATCACATTCTCTCCCCCGATCAAAAATTTCAAACCTTTTGAGATTTGTGATCCCAATTTATTTAAATAAGATAGAAAATGTGGTCAGGTTTACTATATTCTGATGATGGAACATACTATGCTACCCCTTAATCTAAGAGGGAGATTCACAATTGATTATGCACAAAGCAACTGTTATGACACAAATGATATTGACCTTTTTGCGCAGACGATGTGATCATTTGCTTCTCTGAGGGAGTCAGTAGTCAACATCAATTATCCATCCACCAACAAAACTTTCCCAAATATTGTAGATCCCCACTTGGTGAGACCAGAATAAGTAATGCTTTGTTGAAATGAAGGTGGCGGTGGTGATGATAGTGTTGTTGTTTGTTGTTGCTGATGTTGTTGTTGTGGTGAATTCGGAGCCAGTCAATAGAGTTTGAACATCTGATCAAATGGTTAGAGCGGGAACTGGCACATTCATACTGGCCACGGAATCTGCATAAGAATATCAACATAGATATACATACATACATATTCACTTTTCATTAATAGCTACCACATAGCAGCTTGCCAACTCATAATACCAAATTCATCTCATAATCAAACCACAGTCAGGAAATACATCAAACCAATATCTAGCATGAAGAGCAATCAGCAATCATGAACATGGCAATTCACTCATATGTCAATATTCAACTCAGGATCTTAGGGACAAGATTCTAACATGATAGCTATATACCTAAGCATATCCTGAGTGCACATGCACTAAATCAACAACAATTAAGTAGAAATCGACTAACAAAAGTCAATCAACATTTGAAACTCATTCATTCAGATCATACAAATGCCAGTGGAGTATTCAAAAACATCAAACACAATCGGTTTTCTAACTTCTTTTAGATCTTGAGTTTTAAAGTATTTAGGGGATTAAACGAGGATTCCACAGTGACACAAATGAACCTTATAGTTACATAAAGCTAGGTTACTATAAGCAAATTGCACATGATGTCCTAATCTTTCTAACAACTAACACATTTGGTCAATTGAGATAAAGCTTAGTAAGATCCTCTTCAACTAATACCCCATTAACTACAAAACCTTTTCTAGCAATTACGAGATAACCAAGAAACCCGTTTGATGATATAAAATTTGAATTCACTCTCTCCCTCAATCAGTGACCCGTATTCTAGTTAAAGAGTTGTAGTCATTGATTGAGTGACAAATTTTTATGAACAATCCAAGTCTAAAAGAATTTCAAACAACACGTAACCACCAAGTGTCTCACAAAAATTTTCAGAAGAATCATAGAATGAAAACTATTTGTATACAAAGAAGATTTCTCTTCTTTTACAAAAATAATGCACTGAAACGTACATCAAGTCAGGGATGCACGGATATGAAGTAATCCATGCCTAGGTGAACATCACCAAGTGGAAGGAACAACCGTCTTTTTGGTGACGTGCTTTCCCCATTTTGAAACGCGGGTTGCTATCTAAAGTAATAGCAAGCCATCATGACATGTTTTAACAATTAATTTTAACTTCTGCTCGAGCTTCATTTAAATTCCCGTGTCATTATTGAATGACATTTCTAAGACCGTAAATGTTATCGATAAACAGAAGACATGCCTAAAACAACTATTTTTGGTCTTTTCTATTTTTCTGATTTTTATGGTTTTTTTTCTTGGTTTTAATATTTTTCTATTTACATTTTTCTGGTTTTATAATTTTCTATTTATAGTTTGGTATAATATATGTACAAACTATATTATTCGGTTTAAGAAGATGATGACATGAATACCAAAATGGGGATACGTTCAGTATGTGGTAGACATATGTAGGCAACATCTCTTAAACTTTCACCACCAAAGATTTCGAGGCTCCTGAACAATCGCCTGAACTTGAGCCTTCTCAATGTGAAGCTTTGATAGCTTCCCCCCAAACCGACAATCTTCCTTTTGAGCAGATTCCAAGCTCTCTTTCGAGCTTACATTAGGTAACTGTACAGCGGAAACCGTAGCAAACCACATATAAAATTGTTGCTCCTTTTAAGAATAACCATCGTGATTCTCCAATCTGGGGACCATCAAATAAATCAGCAGTGTATCATCTTACACTTGAATAATTCTTCTCACATTTCTTCCAGCTGAAGTATGAAGTAATGCATACCAAAAGTATCCAGAGACCACTTCCCCCGGTAGTTGAAGTGATGTAATCAGCCTCATTGTATGATGCTCAAAAACCCGAAGTACACACTCAATGCTATCAATGAAGTCGAAAACGTGACATCAAGATCAATTAAGACCCGGAAATCCCCTCTTCTCCCTTTAGGAAATCGTAGATGAGAATTGTTACACCAAAGTCAACTAAATCCCGAGTGTAAGCAATTTATCCCATATTTAGTCGAAATGATAACCCCAAGACAGTACCGTGAAAACCAAGTAAGTCCCGGATGAACACATTTCCTTCTGTAGGATACCGACTAACCAGAGGAATAATCATACAATTGTGTACCTCTTTAATCATCAGAAACTGTTTCTTACATCTCCTCCCCCACGTAGTTGGAATGATACACCAAAAGGCATGAGTTAAAACACTGATTTTCTCTACGGTTATGACATTTATCTTCCTGGAATAATCTTCAATTGAGAAGAAGTATGAATTTCATCACGTGTACTCGTTGTGCATTCAGATGTATATCTCCTTCCCCCTTGCTAGTTTTGATACCTCAGAATCAGCAACACATTTTACGCACATATTCTTGAGATCTTGTGAGAAGAACAAAATTGGCTCAAGTGGATCAAGTGAGAATCAACCGCTACCGAAACTGTCTCTGACTATCTTTACCAACCCTTAAGTAGGCTATTAGAAGTGATAACTGATGGAGCAAACCCGATATACCAAACTTGAAACTGAAGATAGAATTCCCCATTCTTGTGACTTAAGCTTGCACTAATGTTGGAAGAACGGTGTAGAGAATTAATGCTCCAAGCAAATCTCTAAGTACTCAATACCCAACCAAAGTATGAGACATTAACACCTCTTGCGATTATATCATTGAAAGTCATGCATGCAACCAACCCCGACTTCAAGATAGAATAAGATCACGCCTTTGAGAAAGTCAACTTCAACCTCAAATAAGTGATACCTGATCAACTCCGTAGTCACAATTAGATGCCCAACAAGTGAGTGGCAACAAACAATCAAATGTACGTCGATCCACTTGTTCACACTTCTCCCCCTCAAAAATTGCATATGAGGATGCCATTTTTGATTGAACAAGTGCATATGAGGTTGATCCACTGTTCACACTTCTCCCCCTCAAAAAAGTGCATTTGAAGTTGCCATTTTTGTTTGAGTGAATAAACCTCCAATCTGATGGAAGTAGATCCACTTGATGTCTGAACGAGCATGGAGCAAGTATGAAGCTTTTTGATGAGAATAGTCAGAAACAAGGAGAGTCGTATGACCATTTCTCAAATCTCAATCACCATGTAGTTTATTCACCCTTCTCCCCCTCAAAAATTGCATATGACTGCCAACTGCCATTTTTGATAGACCAAGTGAATAAGAATATACTCCAATGTACGTTTATCCCCTTGATGACAGAATGAGCATGAATCTTGATGAGAATGGTCATAAACAAGAAGATTTCTCTTCTTCCGAAGATAAAGCGCACTCAAGCGTACGCCTTTCTTTTCTTTGATGAACGGTGCCTGAAGAGATGTCACCAGACGCCATTATGTAGACAATGAGGCCTGAGGCTTGAACTGCAGTGTTCAAACGTCGTAGTCGTTGAAAATCGAGGCCTGAACTGATGTGAACAGACGTCATTTTCCTTGATGTTCATCAAGCTTGAATTGCTTGATCCCCCAATTCATGAGATATCAGTCTTTTCGGCACCCAAACTTTGAGTTTTTCCTTAATAGGAGTGAACGATGTACCTGCACTTAAGTAAAGACTTCCTGCATTGACATTAAGAGTTTGTTTGCATTTATATGGGTTAGTGATATCAGCATTTAGACCATTTGGGGTTTCACAGTCAACCTTGGTTTTGCACTCAGTGAACATCTTTCTAATAGGTATCCATCTAAGACCAACAATCTTAAAAATTCTACCCGTTGGTATCCACCTATAACAAGATCTAGGAATGTTTGGTTTCTCATGCCCAGTGATAGACTTGTTGGGAGAAAACCTTTGTCCTAGAGCAATCGGCCTATCAGGTTTATGAATATACCGGTTTGGTTCTACGGGCTTGTTGTTGTTTCTAGTCTTAGAGTATTGAACCTTATTACGAGCATTTACTTTCTTCAGGAGTTTTGTTATACAATCATCATGGTTTGCATTAAACACACATTTCTGACAAGTTGAGCAAATATAGTGTTTGGAGTCAGAAAAAGATCTAGAATTCTTAGAGTGATCTGCTATGGGAATTGCTTTAATCGATACGTAACTACTATTAGAAACAGGCAAATTCCTAGTCTTTTCATGTGTGGTTTTCTTAGCATCCTCTAGGTTGTAATTCTGAACACTGTTTTTATGTCTAACAAGTTCCTTTGGTGTCACAAATGACACACGCTTTGAGCTAATCCTAGAAGAACTAGAGGCACTCATGTGATGAGGTTTGGCAACAGCATATTCCTTTTCATTAGGTCTAGACTGTGAAGTGACTAGTTTTGACAAAACTTGCTTCGAATCAACTTGGGAGGCAAACTGTGGTTTTGATGATTTTGTTCGTTCAGATCTAAACGTTGTCGGTTGTCTAACAACTGATTGGTTTCTAAGTGGTGGTTTCCCCAAGATTGATGGTTTTGTAAACTTAGTGTTCACACCATTTCCTGTCATTTTTCTTAACTCGTTTTTCAACGTTGCAATTGCAAAACCCTTTTTCTGAAGTTGAGCTTTGAATTCATCATTTTTGGCAATCAAAGATGTTGTTTGCACTACAGTCTTAGTTTTTGTTTCTTTGATTATATCACATAGTTCTTTGCAATGATTTTTCAAAGTCTCATTTTCATTAAGTAATTCAGCCACACAATATTCTAATTCAGCATTATTTGTTGCAATAACACCACTGTCATGTTTAGACTTAACTTCATTACACATCTCACACAACTCAGCAATACATTTTTTCAGGTTGTTGTTCGTCACATTTTTTGCTTGTAGCTGAGCTTTCAAATCGTTTATCATAAACAATTCACGGGATTCAGGAAATTCCAGATTTTTACATGGTAGGTTAGTTTGAAGACTTTCTTCCTTTTGTTGCATTGAGATTTCAAGATCAATGCAATGTTTTTCAAGTTGTAAAAGTCTTTTTGAAAGTTCATTATAAACTTCTTTTTCAACCATATCGTTTGATTTGAATAGCTCAGCAGTAAGCAAAGAACTTGACGCATCATCATGTTCAGCATCCTGATCAATTTCTCCCAACTTATGACTCATATTTGTTGAATCAGAGGTGATATTGCTATCAGTCTTTTCCAATAGGTATGTGTCATAAGTAGGTTTAATTTGATCAGTGTGTTGATGTTCAGTAGCAAGGACATTATGTAGAACAGTTAAATGTACCGCAGCAAATGGCACTTGGTCAATTACTGGTCGGATATCGGCATGCACATCATGTGTGATATGAGTCACATAATTGTTGCTTGCATCATGCTTATCTGACTTTGTCCTTCTGCATTCTGTGACAACTGAACTAGCACCCAGTACTTCACACGAATCAACCTTGATCTCTCTTGATTGCATCCGACTTCCATTCTTTAGTTGGTGTTGTGCTCTTTCCTCAATGTACTTCTCAAAATTACCCATGTGTTGGAGTAATGTTTCTCTGAACATGTCAACTTCAATCCCAGTGTAATCAGTAAAACACTTTTTTGTCATTTAACTATCATAATCTCAAGTGTATTATGAATTGATGAACAATTGAAGTTGTTTGTTGATCACCCGAAGAGCAGCCATGGAACCAACTTCATGAAATTCTTCTTTTTCAAGTTGTTTTTCTAGGTGATCCAAGTTTAGGAACATAGTGCCTGTAAAGGTCTGAACATCTTGACCAAAGAGTTATGCAAAAGCTCGTTCGAATCCTCCCATGGATCCAGGTCTTTCAGAGAGAACCTTGAGATGCGAATGAAGTAACAGAAAACATTCAATGCAACTTTCCTTTGCATTAGGTAACATTAGTGACTGAATCAACTCTCTCTCCCTTGCGAATTCGAGCACGAAGATTCCACAATAGTAATCTCAGAATCATACACGTTTATTTGTTATACAAGATTGGAAGTCTTATGATTATCATTCGCATCGTACAGCTTGAGTATCTTAGATATGAACGAATCTAAAGTAGTAGTCATGGTGTAAACGTGCACGGGATTTTACAATTCTTATGATTTAAACCGAGAAATAGATTCTTTCGTGGGATTTTACAAAATCAAGAAAAAGCCGTGATTTGATTACTTGAATGTGTTATGATGAAGGTTTGGTAGAGTTGGTGATCTGTTGTCTAGTTGTGATTTGGTTTGGTTGATGCAAGTTATTATGGTGAAATTTTGGTCTGAAAACTTAAAACCTTAATAACTTCATTTTGGAGCAATTTCAGGCTTTGAAAGTTAGCTGAAAACGTGACCTTCTCCTCGGTCTCACGGTCATTTTGACAGGTCGTGGGCTGAAAACGGAGTTATGGTTCAAAATTTATAGCCGTTTGAAGTTTTGAGGTCAAAAGCCAACTTTGGTTAAACCGCAAAAACCACAAAACGCAGAAACCACAAACCGCAGAAGACCATAAACCGCAGAAGATCCAAATCGTAATAGTTCAAACCGCAGAACGCCAAACCGCAAGACTCAAGCCGCTGGAATACTAGATAAACCGCTACGATCTAACCGCAGAACTAGACTGCCAAACTGCTAGAATTCAAACCGCTAAAACCTGAGCCGCAGTGAGTCAAACAGCAACACCTAAAGTCAAACCGCTGGACAAAGCGACAAACCGCAACTAGACAAAAAACACAAACCGCAACAGCAAAGGACAAAAACGTCACTTTTCGTCCTTTTTTGTCGTCTTTCCCATTTTGGTTAAGCTCTAAACCGCTGTCAGGATTTCTTGGCAAACCGCTACCAACAATTACCCAAACATACACAAACCGCAGTCTAGAAATCTTGTCGAGAACCAAACCGCTACTATGAATGTTTTACCGAACCTCAAACCTCAGTCAAGAAATACTACAAATCATCCACTGCCTAACACGAACAAGGTATTATACCACTAAGGAAGATGTAAACAAGTTTTATGCACCCAAAAGTACACGTTTTCAACAAATTTAACCACAATTAAAGCGTAAACTAAGGATTTTCTTCCTATTTCTATTCGAACAACAAAACACAAAAAAATGCCAAAATCACTCCACAAATATGAGAATATGCACTCACTAGAACCTAACCATGGCTCTGATACCAATTGTAGCATATTCAATACCGTATAACACATAAAAGATGTGAGTTTGGCCGAATCTTATAGAGAGAAAGAGAGGGAGAGATGGGAGTTCTAGAGAGAGAAAGTAAAGGAAAAATATGAAGGTTAGATTAGAAGCTCCAACCCTCTCCCTAGGTGGAGAGGGGTATTTATACTTACTAATATAATTGCCCCGAGTGGGCTGTAGAGTGAGCTGACAGTGGGTAAAGACCCGACCCACTCCACAAATACTATAATAACTAAACTAATATTACGTTAACTAAACAAATACTAATAAGCCTACGAGCTACATAAATGCTAAATAGATACTCGGGGTGACCGAGTCTTCACATGAATATTTATATTCCTAACAGCTTATGTTTATAACAATAAACATATATTCCAAGGTTGTATGTTTATTTCCTAAATCTTCACGTGAAGTTTCATTCCAAACTAAGACTTAACATTTTAATGTTAATGGAATGTTACTTCCTATATGTTATACAACATATGTGAAATAAGAAAATAAATATAACACTCCCACTAGCTTTCAGGAATATTAAGGAAATATCTTATTTTAATTATAAATCTAGACTTAGATTTAATAACTAAACATAAGTATATCTGCTAGATGTATGCATTAATCCATTCATAAATGATTGCACTTTGTATACTTCCAAAGATTATTTGAATTCAATTACTTATCATCCTCGCACAAGTAATTACCCAAGAAATAACTTTGATATTCCATTATTAATTTTATATTAATAATACAAATAATGACAATCATAATCTTTATGCATTTAATGTGCTTAAATGGAATTTCAATAACAGTTAATAGCTTAAGTGTGTTTGATAATCTTTTAACACATTAAATATGTATACAAAATTTTGTCCATTATGATTTCTACTCAAAATTTTAAATCTCTAGGATTTTCATTTCATTTGTAGAAACTCATCTTCATTCTATAGCGTAACTATAGAGTTTAATATCAACTACGTTTCCAAAACTAGTTATCTTCCTGGACTGCATCTAAGCATTCATAGTATGAGTAATTTGCCAAATTCAATATTTGCAATTTATCAACAGGTTTACCATAGTCCTGTAACTCATAATCCTGAACATATTATCCAAATATTTGAGATATCCTTCCGGATCTATGAATGAGAATCCCATCATCTTGAGATTTAACATTAACATGTTTAATCCTCATCATGACTTGCTAGTGTATTTTTAGAAGATTTTGTATCTTGTAATTTTACCTTATCAAGATAAAATTTCCACTTGCCTTTAGCAATTTATAGATTATCTATAAATACTTAGCAAATAGAGCAACACAAAATTGTTCTCTTTTAGGACATTACAAATACATATTGACAGTTCCTTACATCAAGTTTGTTAATAACCTACTTAAAAGCAGTTTAACAAATTCAGAACATCAATTTTAAGACTTAATGTGATTCATCACATTCCATAATAAATGGTGTCTTATTAATCTTCTAGGTTGGAGTCTAATTGAGTATATACTACTCAATTTCCTAACCTTGATAACTTTTGGAAGAATAAAAGATATAGTTATCTTTAATCAAACAATATTACAAGAGTTTAATTTTCCTAACTGAACATACCATAAACATTATGTATTTCATTAGGATTAATATTGTAAGTCAATCTTACAATATGTAAGATAAATATATTTCGTTTTGGCTTACCTATTTACCAACTAAGTCAAGCTCAATGGTATAATAGAACTTCCAAGCCAATTGCATGCTTTATAACTTAAGTACTTTTTGACCAAGTCACTTCCTGTCCATGTCTTAACGAGAAGACATAAACTGTTATAATCCCAATATACGTTATAAATCATTGATCAACTCAATGACTTCTTGTATATGTCTTAATTAAAAAACATAACAAGTTAACGTCTTACTTTATTATAAGTCTTATAGCAATAAAAGACTTCATATTTATATCTTTACAATAAAATATAAACATGTATAACTAAAGTAATCATGAACACCACAATTTGGTTTCAATAGTAATTTCAAGTTAATTTATTACTTCATATATTTATGACATTCCAAGAATACATAAACATTCAAATTTGAAGTAGTATTATTGCCTTTTGACACTTGTTCTAATAATTATCTAATTTAGAAACTTGCAAATTAACATAGTTTCATCACATCAGCTGAGGCTGCTAGTAATGAAAGTATGTAATTTACCTTGTCATTAATATCTATGTCAAGATCTCACTTACGCTAGATATTAATTCCAAGTGTTCTATTAACTAGATGTGAATAAATCACATTAGAACATTAATCTCTTACCCTGTATATAAGAGAATCCTTTAAATCATATTCCTTTGTGTTGTTGCTTGCACACAATAAAGATTTCTCTCACTTGTGCATGGAACAACATCATGTATCAGATAAACAACACGTCAATCGTTTGTTTATGTGATCATTATGATTGTGTCATAGATATGAGTAGATATAAGACCACATTGTTAGTAAGGAAACGTACACGACTATCCTTAAAACCACAAGTGACTATAATTGAAAAGTAATTATCTTAAGAGATACTAGAGATAATCTGGGTTACTACCAAGATATCAAAGCTTGTAGCTCCCACTGAATTACAGGTCATTACATTAACTCATTATTCAGTAATTACAACACTATGCTCCCACTGGATTTGACAACATTATAAGTGTTTCAAAACCAGTAAAAGTAAATAGTGTGCTGTTTACTTTCCTACACCTTTGAGGAATCCCATACGTAACAATTACTTAGGTACTCAAAGAATGTATTCTACTTTGTAAATGATGGAATATCCATCATTGCAATTAACTTGGAAAATTGGGCATGCAATTTCTTCCTTAATATGTCTACCATCCACACAATGGTATGTAGACCTTTAAATGGTCAAAGCACAACAACTAGACAGAGTATGCTAGTTTGCCTTTTACCAATTTTGCGGTAACTAGTCTAGCTTCTAATTTTAATAACTCATAAAATGTGCAATTTTCTTAACTATTAAAAATTTGCTATGAGTTATTTCTTAGAATTCAAACAATTCTAATTTTCCTATTATACCTTTCTCATTCATGAAAAGTAAGTCTCACTCTTCTCAAAGAAAGTAGACTAGGTTTATTCTTTTAGTAAGGTTGACTCTAGCCAAAACCCCTACGGATGTAGATCAATTTACCACTAAAAGAATTCCCCGCGTTTAAGGTTTTAACGTTGCATTTATACATTAAAAGAATTTACAAAATTCAATTTTAGTATTTTCGGTAATACAATATTTCAAGAAAATTAAACACCCATGGTAAATAACATTTAACCATTTAATTTTCACTGAAAACTAGGATCCAAATTGACATAGTTTCATCACATCAGCTTTGGTTGCTAGTAATGAAAGTACTCAATAAGGTACGAGTCGAACTCAATTGCCAATCTCAAATTGCAATTCCTAGAATTATGGGATTAACATATTTTGCCAACCTCAGTTGCAAATGTAAGCATGTTTTATCCCCATCTTTATGCCTTGAGTGACTAGTCCATCTTATTATCAACTCAATTAAGTTAACCACTTAAGAAACTTGCAAATTAACATAGTTTCATTACATAAACTTTGGCTGCTAGTAATGAAAGTATGTAATTTACCCTTTGATTACCATCCATGCTCGTCCATCTTACGACAAATGGAGTTAGTAATCTCAGGTGTTTCCGTTTCATTGGATGGCATATAACTTAAATTACGGGTATTTATTTTGATGTGCGTAGTAAAAAAAATATGTACAAAGATGTCATGCATTCATCTTGTATCATATGTTTCATGTAAAAAAAACTTTTACTCATTAGTTTCTTTACTAAGCTTAAATCAACAAGGTTTTAATTGATGGCGTTGAGAAACTTACAACTTTGTATTAAGATGTTGCGTACATATAATGGTTGTACTTGGTAAGTCTAATTTAACGCACAAGCGGGCGGAGAGACAGAATGGAGTCTCTTTAAAGCCACAATTTAATGTGAAACCAACCTTAAACCAACCTTATAGTTTGTCAAAATTAGGTCCGCCGTTCGACCATTTTGGTACAGTTGTTTCAATCAATTAAAAGTCTAAGATTTTGAAGCTTAAAACCATATTTCACCATTATTAAGTCCAGTTTAATTTTTATTTCAAAATTACCCTTTTGCTTACTATCATGTCACAAACATATATAAACAAATACGCAATTAAAAAATAATAAACGACTTAAATAATGTACATGCTAAACAAATCAATTAACATGTATATATTGATCCTAAGACACCCATTGGTTTTCGAGCTAGGTACCAATGGACCACATACACCAATTACTTGGTTGCGTAAGTCCTACGATAAATATATACAATAACACACATAATTGATTTAATATACGATTCAAATGGGTCTTCCCCAATTCTAGGTATTCCCTAGTTACATAATTAATTAATTTTTAGTAATTAAACATGTCATACACTTTATTACTAAAACCCTAATTAATTCTAATCGCATAATTAAAAGCATGTAATCAAAAAGCACTTAACAATTACTACAGTTCCAATATAATC
Organism: Artemisia tridentata subsp. tridentata; assembly: GCA_021014915.2. Classification (NCBI taxonomy): domain Eukaryota; kingdom Viridiplantae; phylum Streptophyta; class Magnoliopsida; order Asterales; family Asteraceae; genus Artemisia; species Artemisia tridentata. Next base: position 213,161,348 of record CP139508.1, on the reverse strand, counting down.
CACGACCATGACAAAACATGCATGTTTTCGTCATGGATTCCCACGTTAGCACTTATTATATACAATAATCAAGTCATAAGGATCGCATATCAATTAATGACATATAACAAATATTCATTAATTAAACACATAAAAAATATTGCATACATCCTAAGGTTTCTATAACTTTTCAAAATCTTTAAAAAAAAATTTCCTCGATGAACAGTAACTTTCGATGAACATGAACAGTACTTTCAAATGAACAGTACTTTCGACCAAAAAAATAAATAAAGGTTTTTAAAAAAAACTTAGAAACCTTAAAGTATGCAATAATCAATTAACAATTCAATTTTTTTATGTTTCGGTAATTAATTACACATTATTAACCGCTCTCGATGCCATTGTTGGAATATGTATATCATAACAATTTATATATCGCATAAACATGTACATCAAAGCATGCAGCGGAAAAATAGGATCTAATACTTGTAATTAATTAACCAAAATAAAAGAACATGGGTACCTTTGATTTCTAGCTAAACAAGAAATTGATCAACCAAGAACTAGATAAAACCCTAAATTAGGGTTTAGTGTGATTCGACTTCACCTAAGTCGAATGGGAAAAGACACAAGCAAAAGTATGCTTGTACTTCGTTCTTGTACACACGTATTACAAGCGTTTCAATGAGAAAAGCTAGGTTCTTGATCACAATAGATTAACCAAACACTTTGTAATGCTCAAGGTTACTCGCAAATCCCTTTCTTGGGGTTTCACTCGTCGACCTATGAACAAGAGAGGAGAAAAGAAGAAGTTTGGCCTTCTATTGAAATCAAGTGTAACAAGGGATGAATACATAGGGATGTATTTATGGCCGTAGGGTTGAGATCAAGTTTACAATGGTTTCCGATGTGGGATTCCATTGTTTGGCCATAAACAAGCCCAAGAGAGGATTTCTAGAACCTTCTCTCGTCTTGTTTCATTTTCTTCGTATCCCGTTGACATATACCGACCGTTAGTCAATTCCATTAATTACTAACGTCCGTTAAGTGTTTATTTGTGAAATTAATAATTAAACATAACTTATTATATTAATTATTAAAATATTGAAACTCATACGTAAAGTGTGCAATCCCGAAGTCTCGTGTTCGTAACTGGTCATACGTATATTAATTTATATCCATAAACTTAATAGTGGTACCCTCATAAACACCACGGGATCTTCTGAGTGGATGAGGTGGTACTGATGATGACCGAAGATGGTAGTCTAGTGAGCGCATTGTGATGCATGCCAAATAGGGATCTTCAGTATCTGGAGTGATCTGAAGGGTAGGTGATGTACGAGTAGTACGGAGAATAGTTTCGGTAATATCAAATGATTTGGAAGGCATATTCTATGACAAAGATGGTATATGTGTGTAAGTATATAGAAGCTACTTATAATCTTTAGTATAAGGCTAGAAAGTATAAGCCATAATATAAGTACATATGTATATGTATACAATTAACACGAAAGCATATGTCATCAAAGTAGCACGTAAGTATATGCTAAGCTTGCTGGAACAATAAGTAAAATGGTAAGTAAAGTGGCAAGTAAGGCAAGCTGACATATGGTAGTCATAGGTTGAGTTTTTGTAAAAAGCGGTTATAGTCTAGGTTTTATGTGTATCTAGTTCTCTATAACCTAGACTCTGATGCCAATCTGTAACACCCCCAAATCAGATCGCAACGTAAGGGATATATGGGGTGCTACATATTGGGATCACAACACAAGTAATAGAGAACGGATTATCTAATCCGTTTTAAAGTTTCATTAATTAAAACATAAGTTTTACATAATTATGAAATGCGGAATACAAGGCCCATAATAGTTTTAAGTTGTCCCATAGTACAAAAATATTGGTCATGAGTGTTATGTGTACACTCCTAAAGTGTGCCTATGCCCCTGCCAAGCACTGCCTTGCATCATCATATATTAGACAATTAAACACCTGAGAAAAACTGCTAAAAGTAAGAAAAAAATTAGTGAGTTCATAGGTTTACATAAAGCAGTAAAGTTGGACCAATAAGTTTACGAGTTAACATTATAATGTGCATAATGTTATACGAAAGTCTACTACGCTGCGCTAAGTTCCATGTTACCGAAGCTACGACAGTGTGCATGAAATGAGTTCATGTAATAATAATAAGGCCCGACAAGTGTTCTATCCCGTGACACTTGTAATTCGACATGGTATACATCCGTTTGTCTTAACTGGACAGTTGGCTCTCCAACACGGACGAAGGTATCACTCGTGCTTCCCAGCGGGAACTAATGGTACACGGGTATGGGCATGAATTTGGGATACAGTACTTAGGCTAACACGTAATAGTTTTTCAAACAAAAGCATTGTTTAAATGGTCCATAAAAGTAAGCATGTTTCTCACCCCAAGTTTGCAAAGCAAATACGAGTTAAAAGTGAGGCTACGAACTCACCTCAGAAAATAGTCCTCTGAAATGAAAAGTCAAGTAGTAGCAGTGTGTGGCACCAACACGCGACCTAAATTAGTATGGCAATTCTTAGTTTACAATTATGTGTATTCACGATTTAAATGTTTAAATAAATTTAAGTGTTTACATGTGGTTGCGTTTAATGTTGTTTGTGTGGCAGAGTTTACGTTTAAATCATTTTAGAATGTTTGTAAGTATTGGCTCTTGGACAAATGTACAAATATATATAGAAAAGTATTCATGACGAGTAAGTTTTCGATTCGGGTAGAACCGGACAACCATGTACGGAAAGTGTTCATAATAAAAGTGTTTGTGAAAAATCATACGTTGGTGATATTAATAAATACTTTACGTTAATTATTTACATGAGTAACGGTTACATGATACGGTGTGTATATAAATATGTTTATATATTTAGTTAGTGGGTGATAAGTTACAAAATATTTGTATTAACTTTTGTTTAAATATTTTCTTTTTATTTTAATTTTTGTCTTTCAGTCGGATTTTAGTATGTATATATATATATATATATATATATATATATATAAGTAAATATATTAGTTTGACGAAAATGTTGGACAAATATGTTGAAAATGTAAGTTTTGTCATTTTTATTAAAAGTTATAAAATCCTACTAGATCGGGTCCAAAATTATAGTCGAAACGGTAAAATAAAAAATCAAATCACTCAGCGCCAACCACCAGGTTCGAACCTGGGTGGGTTCACTGGGTTGTGTGTAAGTTGAGCGGCCCTACCAAAGCTAACGGCTTCTAGTGTTAAACTTTGCAGATTAATTATATTTAATGGTTTCGCTACTGCTTGTTTTTAGTTATATTTTCTTTCCAGTATACACTGAATCGTGTATGCACGCATGAGTTTCGAATATACATTTTGTGTTCCTTCTTCAATTTCATGACTGATTTGAAACCTTCAAGTAGGCAGTTGGGTTTGCAACGTGTGGGCCAAAATAAGCTCAACATAAATCTCAACTTATTTTGAGTTTTATGATATGTACCAAAACACAATGATAGAGTAATAACCAGGATTTCTCGAAGTTATTTAGAACAGTTTAGGAGTTATCGAAATAAGAATCAAACTCGAAAAGTAGTTCTTGAATTATGTAACTGAAAGATTACAATGTTCATGAAAAGAGAAGAGAGAATTATCAAATCAAAGCTTATTTACAAAATGAAGAGGAAATGCCTTTTATAGGCTGAGATGAAGGGTACTCTAACAGCACTTGAAAAGTTATACTTCAGTCCTCCAACTTTATAAGTATTCACAATTGGTCCTTGAGTTATTCTGACTCGTAACAAACCATCCCCCTTAAAAGATTCTTGTCCTCAAGAATCAACTACTCCACTCATCTCCACACTTGACCTTCAGGCTCTAGCTCAAACATTCCATAATTTTCTTTCTTCCTGTTGGGCCATTCCCAAATGTCAAACTTCACACCTTCTCTTCCTCCTTCTACATTTTGAATGCTAAAGTTATTGCTCTTTCTACCATATATCAATCCATGTCCCTTCAAGTGATACTTGTCCTTAAGTATCAGCTTGTGGTTCCAAGTAGCATCTGCACGCTGCCATTTTACCCTCTGAATCTCAACATTCACATCACCCTTATTACCCTTCCTTGTTATTCTTCTTTCTAGCATATCTTGTGATTCCACAACAGTCAAAACAACTTTGTCACAATTAGTCGCTTCACCAATGCACTTCAACCTTCTTCCTTTTTTCCTCCTCGGCCATTTCCACATGTCAAAATTCAAACGAGCCACTAGCTGCTTACTCGGGTTAGTATGACACCACTCGTGAACCCACTTCCCAACTCGACCAACACCATAATGTTCAAACCATTTTTTAGAATTAGTTTCGGCATCAAGCGCCTCCACAACAGATTCTTTGGAGTCAAACTGAACATACCCAAAACTCTTACTCTTTCTGTCATCACTTTTAGCAATCTTACAAGAAATGATCCTTCCAAACACCCCAAAAACATCTTTTAATTCACCAATTTCAATATCTACAACAAGATTTTTCACAAACAAATTTCCTATTCCCGTATGTTTTACTAAACAACCTACAATTGGCTTTTTCCTTTTGGGCCATTTGCATATATCTATTTTCACAATATGCAAATTCCCTTCGACCTGTGATAAAGGAGCTGATACCTTCTCACTCTCGACCTTAGCTTTTATCATATTACCAACACAATTTAGTTCAGCTTCTATCTTAGCCTCTGACTTACCTTTTGGCTCCATAACAAGTGTAGCTGAATCTACTTCTTCTATTTGACTACCACTAGTTTCTGACTTGCCAACTGATACTACAGATTCCGGGTTGTCAACTACACCATCAATAGACTCGGACACGTCTACTAAAGCTTCACTTCCATCTACCCTGATAGGATCTTCACATTTCTCTGGCCATATGTCTACAACTCGACTTGCCAAATCTTCAGATGGCTTATCAGACTTGTCAACTATCACTTGACATTCTGTCTCGTTAATTACAATACTCGTAAGTAGCTCATCTGTTTTTGTAACCCCATTAGTCGCCACTTTAGTATGATCATGGGACCTTTTAGGTGGTAATTCTTTTGGCACTTCAAACACTTCATCAAATTCATCTAAAACTGACTGAACTTCTTTGGACCTACTTGACTCAGAATCCATTTGCAACAATGTGGCAGAGTAATTATACACAGTTATTGCAGATAGCTCAGCTGTCACATGTTTTTCACTAGTCTTACACTTGCCCTGTATCCACTTCAAAGTAGTTTGCTGTGTTCCCCTCAGTACCACTTTTCTACCCCCATAGTTGTATTGCATAATCAAGTTCTTAAAGTCACATCTTACCCACCCTAATGTTGATAACCACTGGATGCCAAGCACCATTTCACAACCCCCCAGTGGCAAAATCATCACATCAGTGGTGTAAGTAATTCCTTGAAACTCCCATTTGAAATCCTTACACTCATACAAACATTGCATCACATGACCATTGGCTACTGACACTTCCAATGGACAAATCTTTCTCACTCTACACCCTAATTTCTTAGCAGTAGCTAAATCTAAGAAATTATGTGTACTTCCTGAATCAACTAGCACATGCAACACATTTTTTCTTACATAACCTCTGACTCTCATTGTTCTATATGTATTAACACCATTTAAAGCATTCAATGAAATCAAAGGAGGTTCATCAATCAAACTAGTAAAAGTACTCACCCCTTCCTCAGTCAACACCAAATCTTTATCTTCATTTACATCTTCCTCATGACTTATCACTTCCAAAGAGTAAAGTTGTCCACTACACTTATGTCCAGGCATGTACTTTTGATCACAATAGAAACACAAGTTTTTAGACCTTTTCTCCTCCAATTCTTGTTGTGTCAATCTCTTGGTGGGTCTGTTTGGCACAGTTCTAGCATGATTCACAGGCACAAATTGATTATTTCTAAAACCATTACCCACATTCCTATTACTATTATCCCCCATCACATTAGTCTTGGGAATAGCTAGTAAAGGTGCAGATCTATTCTTACTCACAGACATAGCAGCTTCTTGCAATTTTGACAAACAGAATGCATCAATCAAACTTGTAGGTTTAAACATCCTAACAGAATGAGCAATTTCCTCTTTCAACCCACCAATGAACAAACTAATAGTGTAAGATTCAGTTAAATCAACCTTATTGAGTAAAGCTTCAAAAGACTCTTGATATACCTGTACACTAGTGGTCTGTTTCAGATTCTTCAACTCAACTATGGGATCCTCAAACACTGACTCAAACCTCTGCTTCACTTGAGATTCATACTCCACCCAAGCTACATTTTCACCATACCTTTTCACAAACTGCTTGTGCCAATTGAGTGCTTTACCAAACATGTGCATTGAAACCAAAGTAATTTTCTGAAAATCATTCACAATTTGATCCATCTCAAAGAACTTGTTAACTCTATAGAGCCACCCTATCACATCCTCACCATCAAACTTAGGGAACTCTATCTTTGTTAACCTACCATATTGACCACCTTGACCATGGTTCTGGGCAGTTTGACCTCCCACAACCGTTTGACCACCCAAAACTTCTCTTCTTTGACTGGATCCTTCACCACTATCAAGCCTATTTTTAATGGCTTCAATAGCAGTGCTCAAATTTGTAACAGTATTCATCAAGGCTGCAAACTGAGTTTCCAACGAGTTTGCACTGTTAGTTAAACTTTCTTGTTGCTGATTCTCCATGGTTCTTGTTTGAACAACCATGGTCTCTCTGTCTTAACCACCACTGATTCAGACACACCAGGACAAATGACCACCACACAGTTCCTAACTAACGTATTTTCGATTGGGAAACTGAAATTTATAATCAAGAACGTATTTGCGATTGGACAGATGGTCTAGAGTGACCGGAATTTATGTATGTGTGGTGGTTGATCACAAGGATCAAGATCTTCAATCGGTGTAACTGAATGCTAACGAAATAACTGAATCCTAACAGAATTCAGCCATTAATGGTGGCCAAGGATCGCTCTGATACCATTTGATATGTACCAAAACACAATGATAGAGTAATAACCAGGATTTCTCGAAGTTATTTAGAACAGTTTAGGAGTTATCGAAATAAGAATCAAACTCGAAAAGTAGTTCTTGAATTATGTAACTGAAAGATTACAATGTTCATGAAAAGAGAAGAGAGAATTATCAAATCAAAGCTTATTTACAAAATGAAGAGGAAATGCCTTTTATAGGCTGAGATGAAGGGTACTCTAACAGCACTTGAAAAGTTATACTTCAGTCCTCCAACTTTATAAGTATTCACAATTGGTCCTTGAGTTATTCTGACTCGTAACATTTTATAACTCAAAAATCCAAACGAGTTCAAAACTTTAAACCGATTAATGTGCTGTTCCGAAAAGTTTGTTTAACTCTCAATTAAGCACTCTTTCGAATGTTAGCTTATTCAATAAGCTAAAGGGTCATGGGTTGGGCCTTATATCCCTTTTATGGTTCGAGTTGGGTTCGGTTTAGAGCCCGACAATCGAATAAGCTATAAGCTTGTAATTAAGTTTATAAATCTCGAAAATAAGCTACATACGCTACAAATAAGCAATATATGCGAATAAATAATTATCCACGAGCCAAGACTTAACCCTTTATGTTTCCTTTATGTTTTCACAAGTTGCTCAAGGTTTAAAAGTTAAATGTAAGTTTCATGAATGTCGACTTACAACACAATAGTATTTGCTTATTTCCTTGAGTTTATTATCATTACTAAGGTACCACACAAGTTTCTTTTAAACATAACAAATTTGATCTACATAAGTTTGCATGTAGTCGTACGTGTATACATGTATATATATGTTGACTGTGGACATGTACTAAGCACATATTTCCAATTTGTTTAACATAACAAAGCTTTATCATGCTATTTAAGTTTCAAAGAAAAGAAGTATGATGAGTTGAGAAGCATAAGATTTTCTTACTGTGGTAAATGGGAAGTGAGTCGAATGAGAAGCAAGGAGGAGAAATAAGTGTGTGTATAACCCAAGCTTCCAAATCTTTACTCCAAGATTACCCAAGATTTCTTAGTTAACCCAAGCTTCCTAGACTAACCCTTTGTATGCACTAGTAATTTTCGTGATTTTGAAAGTGAATTCACTACTACAAAAACTGGCTTTTAGACCCCCTTATTTAGACCCTCTAAAAAAAAGCAGGTCTAAATGAGGATTTTACCCCGCCAAGAGTTATTTAAACCGGTGCAAATGAAAGACACCGGTCTAAATATCTTTTAACATTTAGACCGGTTGATATTAAAAACACCGGTCCAAAAAAACTTATTTAAACCGGTTTGTTTATTTTCCACCTGTCTATTTAAATCCGAGTATTTAGACCGGGTCCTTTAATATACACCGGTCTAAATGTCTTTTAACATTTTTTCGCCCTCCCCCCAAAACCCACCGCCAAAAATTTCAACTTATTTCATTTTCCCCCTTTCCTCAAATATTTCAGTTCCCCTAAATTGATTAGGGTTTCTATTATTTCCTCCATCTCACAAACAGGATTGGTGTGAATTAGAAGATGCTGTAAAATCTCATATTGTGCCTGGCTTTGGATGGAAGCTTACTTCAATGATTGACAGTTCTTTATCCAGGTAAACAAAATTTACCTCTTTGTTGCATATATTTCAAAATCAATAATGGTGTCCTGATAACATATGGCTTGGTTTTAATTGAGATAAATGTTACAGGGTATTTATGTTTTGCCTGCCTTAGTTTCCTTGTATGTGATACTTGGGGGCGGAGTTGCAGCTGGTATACGCTGCTCTCGAATTCACCAACAAAGGTGTTTCTCACGGTGAACTCTGCATCATCTCCGAAGAACCCGTAATCAACTAACTTACTTATTCCATCATTTTTTTTCATTTACATACTTATTAACTGATTATTCTGTTCTTATCATTTGTGATTTGCTAATTCTTGCACCGTCTATGTTGGATTTGACCCTTGATGTTTGGTTTATTGTCTTGCACGCCAACTGTTTGTTTTTTTTAACTACTATTAATCATTTGACTTAATTGTGGGTACATGGATACTAGCTGCAGTTTTCTTGAAAAAGAAAGAAAAAGTAAATGATGGATTCAGCAAAATTTTAATTCAATTCTAACAAGCTAGTGAATTTTCAAATTTTAGATTGCTTCCGTATTTGTAACGACTTTGATATGGTTGACTTTCGTAGCCTATTTAGTTTAATTAACTGTAATACAAGTGTTTTGGCCTGGTTTTTGATTTTGACCTGGATCTAGAAAAGGTGAAAAGTATGCGGACGGATGACCTTTTTAAGAAGTCGTGAATTTTGGACTATTGTGTAATTGGAAGTTTTATTAGAGTTCTATTTTTTTGGATTTCTGTTTCAGTGATGAGTACAATTTGGAAACTGTTATACAGTTGTGGAATAGGCCTAACCCATGTTTAAAATGTTACTGTTAGTTAGTATGTCCTTCACATTGAATACAAGGTGCTATTTACTATCAGCCAATAGGAATTTTTCATGTACGCTGAATTGTTGCTCACTCCCCATACCTCACTCAGACGGGATTGGGTATTTTGGCACAAAGGAGTCACTTGCATTTCGCTTACACAGCTGGTAATACTTTCTCATGTTTTGTATTTCCACTACTGATTGTTTAATAAGGGATATACACTACCGACTTCTGGAAGATTCCCTTTCATATCATCATCATCATCAAATGAAAGAAACATAGATGTTACTATCATATACATATTCTATATTCTAACCATAAAATCGCTATCATTAAAGTAGCCAGCTGTACTTATTTACAATGGCTAGCATTTTCGAAGTACCTGACATGACTGATTCTAGTGAATCTACAGTGTTCATTAGTGCATCTCTCCCTAAGAGAAAGTACCGTAACTTGGATGTTCATTATGTGTTATTCTTTTTATTCAGAACGGATTTTGGCTCTTCATGCTTTGAAGAGAAAGCATCCCCTTCTCAAGATGTCTCCACAAGATGTCTCCACATTCCATGTCCACGATAGTTATCTAGCAGAGCATAGTAGCTCAAGGTCTCCTTACATTACCTGGGATGAAAAGCTAGAAATCATACATTCTACGGGCCAGCCAAATGACACTACAGATATAACTACAGATATAAAGTAGGAATGACATAAAGTTGTGAATATGGGGGGACTTAGATGGGTTAACACATAGTCACATGACACAGAGGATGGGTGTCTAGTACTGATTTGAACACTTAAATCCTTGTAAAAATATTCTTTGAACATTGAACATATTTTGAACATAGAACATAGAACAAGTTATTAAAGATGAATATTAATGAATGGATGTTTAGTTCTGATTCGAACTTTAGGACCCTTGACGATGTTCAGGATACAAAGTTTTAATGCATCGTGTAACTTGTTTATGAGGATATGACCCTTTTTCTTTCTATAAAAAGTTTCTTACTCTGTACCCTTATGGTTATACTTGATTGTAAGCTTACTAACAACAATGTTTTTGAACTATATGACAGCCCTTGCTGGAAACTATGTAAATTTTGGTGTGTTTGAGCTGTATGGAGATAGAGCTCTTGCCGATGCACTTGGCATTGCTTTAAAGATGACCCTGTCAGTTCCTTTAGCAGATATTTTGGCTGACAGGAAGGTATGTTAATTTTTTTGTGTGTATTTTGTAGCTTACAAAGGCATATTATGCATTCTTGGAAGTTCTATTCAACAGCCATATGGAATATCCTTTTGGCCATATTTCCATTTGGTATTCTTTAAAACATCCAATTACAAGTGACAGCCATATTATTTACATGTTAAACCTGGATTTAAACACGTTCATGCATATTGTTGGCTCGCTAGAATCTGGATTAAAAGGCCTTGATACAAGTATCTCAACTCAGGTATTAATTAAGCTAGTTATATTATACTCAAATAATGCATCTTTTTTTTTTTTGTCTGTTGTCAAACATGCTTAATTGAATACAAACTCAGCCATAAACAGTACTAGACACCCATCCTCTGTGTCATGTGTTGAACATACAAGTTACACGATGAGCCTTATTTAAAACAAACTCAGCCATAAACTTCAACAATGGGGTGGTAACCTGCAACATTAAACTGTGTTAATACCTATTTATCAGTATGTATATATGTTACACTGGTTCAGGTTGGAAAGTGTGAACTTAAAAACAAACGGTGGAAGAGCCAAAGTGATAGGGACACTAGTCTGTGTAGGAGGTGCCACTTTGTTGACCCTTTACAAAGGAATGCCTTTATTTAACAGCCATCCGCACTTGAAAGGGACAACTGAGTTAATCCATGCTCAATCTATCAACATATTTTTAGCAACAAAGAAAGCAAGATGGACTTCAGGGTCATTGGCATTGGTTGCAGGTACAGTTCTTTGGTCTTCGTGGTTTCTTGTCCAATCAAAGATTGGAAAAAGATACCCATTGCAGTATTCTAGCACCGCTATCATGATGTTTTTTGGTGCCATACAATCTTTTACCTTGAGCTTATCCATCGAAAGAGATCTTTCTTCATGGATACTAAAAGGGAAACTATTGTTAATTAATTGATTTGAAATTTGAATACACACAGGGGATTGTAGGATCTGGTTTATGCTTTGTTGGAATGTCCTGGTGTGTTAAGAAAAGAGGTCCGGTTTTCAGTGCTGCATTCAGTCCTTTGGTTCAGATGATAGCAGCCTTATTCGACATTCCATTACTACACGAACCATTGCATCTTGGAAGGTACTATCTTTCTGGTGATATTTTTTTAACGATAATTGAATTCTATCGGTTAAGTATCTGATTCTTGGTTCATAGTTTGTGAACTGTGTAGTGGGATCCGCTATCGTGGTAGCAGGATTATACTTTTACCGCTGCACAAAAACGAGACGAAGCCTACAAAAAGGGGACTCCAGCTAACACATGGGTACCTCCAGAATCCATTCATCATCTATCCAAGAGAATCATTTCCATGATCCTTGGAGGATTTATGTTTAAGTTAGAGGCTGTTGGGATTGTTCTTTTGTATAAACGATGTTTAGAATTCCGTTTAATTTAGACTAAGTATGGATTTCTATTTAAATTAGACTATGTATGGATTTCTGTTTAAGTTAGCAGATTAGTGGATTTTGCTTCTTAAAGTATTGGGTTACAGGCTTTGCTTATTAAGTGCTTATTGCTGGGAACAAACCTGCTTTTTCCAGCTTTTTTTCTTTTCCTGATAATAGATATTTAGACCGGTGGTAATGAACCCAACCGGTTTAAATAGTATGCATTTTAGACTTCCTGAATATGTCTTTTAGACCGGTTGATGCACCGGTCTAAAAATGCAAATTCCAAAAACCTCTTTGCCCAATAATACATATTTAGACCGATGGAATATGTCTTTTAAACCGGTTATAACACCGGTCTATATGTATCTTTTAGACCGGTGGTCCACCCGGTCTAAATGCCTAATAACTTTTTAGACCTCCCCCCATTTAAACCCCCCTTGTAACCGGTTTAAAAAGCCTTTCTAACCGGTCTAAAAGCCCATTTTGGTGGTAGTGATTGTGGAGAAGATATGTTATGTTTGTCGTTGGTTATAAAGACCAAGAAGAGGAATATTTTAGCTAATGACCAAGGGATAATACACAATATGGATACATACAAATTTGATTACGCAATTAGCAATGTGGTATTAGAAGAAAACCAACAAATGTTGGTTTGTTTTGTGTACTCTTTTCAGCGGAGTACAATGGGGAGGAGAGAAAACATCACCTCAAGTCTTACTAGATCTATTGTCCAAGAGTTAACATGTTTGTGTATTAGTTAATCAAGTCAAGTGAGATTTATCTAAATCAAACTTGTGTAGTTTAATTTTGCATCCATTTTGATGTGTTATAAGGGGCGGCAACACAAGGTTTGTAAGGGAGGAAAATTTATTTGAAGTTTTTTATTTGTATTTCCCATTTAGCTTAAACGTTAGTTGCGGTGTTCCGGTTTGACACTAACAAATAAAATGTATAGAACACATTTTTGTGAGCGTTTTTATATAAGTATTATAAAAACATCTTTGGACTCGAGCATGAGTTAAATAATTATTGTCATTACTAGTTGAGTGCGGGTGCGCGTGTGGGGTCATTTATTTGGAAAAACAAGACGATTTCTTGTTTTTAAATTTAATTAGTCAACAAGTGTTAGAAAATATAAAATGTGCATTTTCTAATAAAATTATTATTATTACTAATAAAATAATAGTACGGAAAATTACCATTTGTCATAGCCTCCCAGCCTTATTTGAATGTCGTCCCGACATTCAATTCGTGTTACTAGATGAAGATGCAAAAAGATGAGGTAAGAAAAAACCACCACTTTCCTTTATTTCTTTCTTTTTATCATTAAAACGTACGGATCTATTTATTTTAAACTTATTCGTGGCTAAAACTAATAAACAAACGTTTGTATTATAAAACACGTGTGGACCTAAGTTTTTAAATCGTAACTTGTTCGACTCGTTGCCGAGTCGACTTAACTCGACCGAGTCAACTCACTGAGTTGAGTTGACTCGTTATTATTTATTTGTTTTTCGTGGCTATATTGTGTTTATATTGAATGTTGATTTATTTCATCTAGTTTGTTTGATTATTTGTGTAACCGAGTGGGTTTTTGACCCATGTGTGGTGAGCCGTGACTCGTACGAGTCACGACCTTGATATGTAGGTTTGTTTGGGTTTATTGTATTTGAATCGTGGTCTTGGTGTGTCATGATGTCCTTGTGGTTGATGTTTCAGTCAAGTCATGGTGCGTTTGGTTGGTTATCGCCTCATGAGAGGTTTGTTTGTGATAATATCTATGTAACACCCCAACCCGATAAGGGTAGAAGTAATACGTTATGGTGACATATCAAAGCAAACACAAGCATATGACTAAATAATACAAAATGAATTTCAAATGTTACAAAGGAAAGAATCTGAAAATACAAGGTTACAATGGAAAAGTCAAAAATAAATTCTAAGTCTACAATTGTAACTACTTCTAGTCATCTCTAATCCAGACTAGCTATGAAGGTAATGTCCTCTAAGTCCCAAGTGCTCTCCACTCATAACCCAGCTTCCAACTAAAACCTGCCGCAGGAAAACAAATGCGGCTGAGCTTAAAAAGCCTAGTGAACAGATATATATAACATAACATAACGGTAAATAAGCATAAGCAAAAGAAGGAACAAGAATACAAAACGAAATTATAATTATGAAGTCGTACGAATTTTAAGGAGAACAACGAATCAAGAATGCATGAGAACAGAATAAGTAAAGAATCAAGTGAAAATGAAATAAGGAAGTTCATGTAAGGATGTGCCATAAGAACTCCATACATACATAATCCGTCAAATCATACCAAAGCATAATAAGTATACGAAGAGGGGAGACCTCTAAGTAAATAAAATAAAAGCGTGAGAAGGAGTGCAAGGCACACACCACCTGGTCACCATAATCACATAAAACATAAAACCTACGATGCATCCAAATGCTCCCTAACATAAGTATGTATGTCAGTACTAGACTAAGCACACATAAGGTTGGCCAATAGTGATCGCGATAAAATACATATACATAAGGGGGAACGCCGTAGATCTATCACACATCTACGGGAGTGTCATGCCTAGGGTGCCATCCTAGACATGGTCCTGGTACCTCCAGAACTAGTTAAGCTCAGGCACGGATCTATCATAGCATACAAAAGATAACAAACTAGCATGGCAAGAGAAACAAGATAGTAACTCAAATAACATGGCAAAACATAAGCATAGCATGGCAGAGACATTTAAATAAATGTCAGAGTGAAACAATAAGAATAACAATCAATATATGAATGTCCTGAGTCAATGAGGGAATCATGTCATGCATAGGATCTCAAAGGTTCATAATCAAAGGTTCGAAATCAAATGGTTCATAGCAAGGTTTATATTTAGAGGTTTCTATCAAATGTTCATTTAAAGAATCTTTTAATAATGGTTTTCATAAAGTAGTCTTTAAAAGTAGTTTAGTAAAATTTCATATAGATATGGTATCACATCGTACATAAACATCACTTTAAAATTAGTCTTTCTCCAAAATTTCCTTGATAAAATTTAAGAAAGGTTTTCACATCCAGTTACAAAATTAAATGAACCTTCTAAGCATCAAGTGATTCAAATACTTATGTCATAGGGTCGTAATGACGAATGTGAAATAGATCATGAAGAACGAATCAAAGTATGAGGGAACATAGCAATGGCTTAGGGAATCCTAATGAATCAAGATCAAGAAAATCATGAGAACGAAAGCACCCCTACTGAAAAAGGGTAGAATATCTGTACCTTGGACCGCAAGTGAAAACACAACTAGAAACATAAAGATCGGAAGCAAACTCCATCTTCAGCGAATCTACACGAATTCATGATTGTCTTATTAATAGCTTATTTTAAATCGGATTACTCATTTTAGTCAGCTTTCCATTTTTAGTAGCTTTCTATTTTTAGTAACATTTCATATTTAGGAAGTTTCCCGAAATAGCAATTTAATAGTTTAAGATTATTATTGACGATTAATAATATTAAAGGATCAAAATGACAATTATAATGGTTTAGGGTTAATTATGTCGAATTAAAATGTTTTAGGATCATAATTGACAATTTAATAAACTTAAAGGTATAATATAATATGCATAATAGTATAGGTGTTAATATGACACCTTTGGAAATTTTAGGGTTTAATGTGTCACTATATTAAAGTATAGGGTGAAAATGTGATATTTAGTGGAATTTAGACCAAAGTGCTTTGTTGCATTAATCTATATTACCAACAGCCCAATGTTGCACCTATGGTCCTATGTTTGCAATTCCAACTGAGACACAGAAAGCAAAAAGAACATGCACGCACACAATCTCTTCTTCTTCGTAAGAACATATATCGAAAACGATTCGCCTACTTAATAGCCCTTTTACGATCATACTTACTCACAAAACAAAAGTAATACGAATGTTTCACAACCATGCTAACGTGTGAAACACACGACACAACCACAACTTATGTTTCTCGACACAAAAATGAATTCGCGACACCCTCTTTTGTTTCGTTTATTGCTGAGTGTAAACCAAACGTAGCCACGCCTTTTTCCTTTCTTTTAACTCGTTAGGATTAGATATAAAACATGTTTGAGTCGTATAAAAGTGGACCAAAACAGATTCAATATAGCAGCTTCTTTATGTCGATATGTAAGGGTCACCAAAATTGTTATTTTATGTGAAAGAAGTTGTGATTTCATGTGAGTTTATGGGTCGTGTACATGATTAGTCTCAGCAGGTTTGTGACCCCTTTTTATTTTTGTTGTTCGATACATAAAAAGACACAAGGTAGCATGTTTATCCTTTTTAGTTCGACCCAAAATAGAGTGAGCTTGAATGGACTGATCCTAGGAGCAGATTTTAGGATGCAAAAGAAAGCTTATAGACTTATGATTTTATGTGACCTATTTCATATATACAAACATAGATTCAAGCCGATTTATTATAGCTTCATGTGACAGGTGCACGTACATATAATATAGGTCAACATGAGAAGAAAATAAGATGAAGGTGTGAGATACCTTTGAATCGAATTGCAAACAGAATGAGGACCAAACCACCACCAAGATCGAACCATCTACACCCTCCTTGTACACCAACTTACCTACGACAAGGCACCACCTTTGTACCCATTGTCTACACAAACCAGAATCACTTTCTTGAAGCCTTGTTAATGATCGAATAGGGAGGAACAATACTATCCCGCCATCTTTTGTTATTAGGGTTTAGTGTGTTTTTTATGGTGAAATATACGGTTTACATATGGGACAGAGGAGGAGAATATAGGGGTATTGGACCGAGCTTCATGGGGGACACAAGGACCAGGTTACTTTTTCAAATCACAAGGTGTAAAGCCTTATTTCATGTTAATGTAGGGTACAAATTATTTCATTATATTCGGCCCATGTGACTTTCTAATCGTGTGACATTATTAATAGGTTCTATTATTTGGTTCAAATGAAGTATAAACGTGTGGTATGCACTCCAAAGATTAGGGTAAATAAGGAAGGACCTAATTTCATGGGATTGTGATATCATTCAAATTCAATGCATGCTTATCTCTTCTTGATTTGATTCTAGCCGAATTTTGGTTTCTAGACACATTAACATGTCGCAAATTTTAGATATGGTTTAGGGAACCTTTGTTTTGTGATTTTTAATTTTTAATGTAAAGTTTTATTTTGCTAAATTTTATTAGGAACTTAGGATTTCATTACTTTAGATTAGGTTCAAATAATATTCATATGCATTATTTTATAAATTCTTAAAATTAAAAAAATTAGAGGGTATTTTGGTCATTTCAGATTATGAGAATTTTAGGGTTTTACAACTCTTCCCCTCTAAAAAAAAATTTCTTCCTTGAAAATTGAAGGGAAAACGAAACGGAAACACAACTGACCACAGAAATGTGGGTGACTTGTTTCTCATGACTCTATTTTGTTGATCAAAAATAGCTTCGGCTTTCTCAGAAAAGATATACCATAATGAATCCAGACAAAAGAATAATACACCAAACATAACGGATGATAATCGTATCCCCTCAGAAGGGATACAAGGAAAACGTAGGATTTGACAGATATATCGTCTGTGGAATTTGATTAGACAAATCAGATGAGAACATACAGAAAACATATTGTTTGATATCATCAAACGGCAGAAAGCACTACAACAGAACCTAAGATTCTTATCGGAAGTATAAAGGTCAGCAAAACGCGTGTCGAGGATCCAAACGTATCAAGCCGTATAACAGTGAAGATAGATTAAGCGTATAGGTAGAATGAACCTACAGTCTCACTAACGTTGATAATCTCAAACAGCTATCAGGAATTCTAAGGCGTCTAAGGCACTTCTCGAAATATCCTATGATCACAATAAGTGCACATTATATGATGTAAGTATTATCACGTTGGCCAGACGTCATAATACTGGCATCATATAAATATGCCCTCATGATGGTCATACTTTATCTCAAGTCGTGAACAAAACAACCTATCTTAATCCACCTAATCCTTCTACAGTCTTAGAGGTCATCAAAATCAAACAACATAACTAAGAGGAGAACAAAACTACTCGTAAGCGTAATAGAGATCCTAGAATGTCTATCGGAATAAAGGTACGTCGTTAATAGCATCAATCCTTCATCACTCACCAAATTCAACTCAGCCAATATAAGTGGTTGCTTCAAAATCCGCCCATTTCTGGACATAAATCTCAAGGTTCCTTCCATAATTCGTCAAAATTCGCATAACAAAACCATCGGCCAACATACGCAGAATGAACACAGAACGAAATTACTAATAGAGAACCTAAATCATTCAAAGGATTTGTCATCAGTTAACGAAACTTAAGTAGGTTAAGAGGAAGTGAATTACGTCATCCATAGCTTCATCCTTCACAGAATCAACTCTTCCAAACACAAACGTTCGCTTCAGAATTTTCATCCATTCAAATATATGATCTTAAACCATTTCCATGTCCAAGCAGTCTGTCTACGTCTATCCATATGATCATAGGGTGGAAAGGAATTATAAACTTGAGTCTGGTCCCTCAAGCCTTCGGCACCTCTTCTGGACACTGTGGTGTGGTAACATGAATCTCTGACATGATCATCGTGCATTCTTCCATTCGCGAGTCTGCTTCTGCTCTCAATTCATCTTAGTACAACTAAAATGAATAGAGAAGCAAGACTGCGTGTCGTTGACAGGTCTTCTAGCACAGTTCAAAATTCGCCAACTCAAACTGTTGTCATCACCGGATACCTGGTAGTGTTGTCTGCTACAATCTCTGAACGCCAATCCCATCTACTCTTCCAGAACAAAGGGTCATTCTACTTAATACGAAGATGATCTACGTGTTCCTCGTTCATCTCTGAGCACAAACACACTGTCATGCTATGACAATTGTCCAACTACTCGCGAAAACATGTATCTATTAGCCAATACAATTGGCATCATTTAAAACTCATAATGATCACAACGAGTACGAAAACAGCTTCACGGATTGTCTCAGGAAAAACTTCATATCTACTTCACATCACCTATCTTCCTCTTTACGAATAAAACTGAAATACTTCACGGAGGTTACTCTCAGTTAGTCATCTCCCTTCTTAGAAGTTCTAGTGGTTGCTTCTTCAGTCCTTCAAACATTAAATGAGGTCGTCTGATACGGAGTTTCAAAGATAGAACAAATCAATCATTGATACGCAGAAATGGATAATGAGTTTAGATAGTGATATGGTTAAATTCATGATAGTCGATACGTCGCGGCAGACTTCCCTCTTTCTTCTTCATAAACCAATAGGAGCATTCAAAGAGAACACTGAGGTGAACAAAATCATATTCTATCAGCTCCTTCAATCTCTCAACTTCTATGGCATCATGGTTTCGTTAATTGAGATCGGTTCAAAGTCAATTCTACTTCCCAAGCAGGAGGGAATCCCAAGAGGTTCATCAAAGAACATCAGAAAAATTTGTACAACAGAATACTTCCAATGCCCGAGCTTCCAAGGGTGGATGCTAATAGGTGTCAGGAGAAATTTGGCAATCAAATAAGATCGGAGTAAGTGTTTCCATAGCAGCATTAATCTTAACAGATTTAAGTGGTTGAGAGTCATCAAAGCAAAAGTAGGATGAAAATAGATTTCTAAAGGTCACATATCAGATATGGTAGTCTCTGGCAGCTTTATGAAGAGCCAACCAATCCATAACCTAAAGACCTCAAAATCGAATATATCTAAAGCAAACGGATTCGTAGGATGAGTACGGTCATCAAACCAAACGGGTAGTTCATATACCAAAGTTAAGTACATGGTTCAATATAGTGTTGAGATAGATAAACGAACAGTTCAAGGTGTTGGAGTTTTAATTAGCTTTTTAGCATAAGAGGCAGGTAGGGTGTGTATCATTGGTAATACGAACATCGTATAATCGTCAAAAGCGAGATGTACGGAATATCAGTTATCAGCATCATCATGCTCAGTTAACAATTCCATATTGAGACAATATTTTCGTCATATCCTTCCAGGGAACTGGTTGGTAGACAAGGTTCATCATTCAAAGAGAGGGAAGTAAAACTTCCTATATCCATAGTTAATAATCACCAGAGTTCTCATAGGAGTAGTAATGGATTTTGCAGGACTGAGTAGTATCAGATGATACATTTATATCCAGCACGGGTAATGAATTCATAGAATGTGTCAAACACATTAGGGTTAAATGACCTTCGGGATGGTCGGAAAGGTATCAAACTGTTTATCAAACAGATCGGAAGTGGAGATCAAAATCAGGAAGTGAAACTTAAATGGTGCAAGGTATCTAGGTAGTTCTCGAGGAATTTCAAACTTACTTGGTCACTAAACTTAGGTTGCAAACTTTCTAGCTCCTGAAATAAATGTTCTTATAAGGCTTAGCTAAAGACAAAGGCATGAATCAGAGTGATGCGGAAGCAATGCTACTTACATAGATGTCCTAGTCTACCCATTCCTCACCGGTAAAACTTATGTTCCTATGGGGAGATCCTAAAGCAAATTCTCAAAGGTTATCTTATGAGCGCCTACAGTGGAAACTTAATGGTCCAAACTTCACAGGCCAAGGGTAAATGTATTACGAGTCACAGCCTGTCTCTCTAATACCATAATTGTAACACCCCAAGCCGATAAGGGTAGAAGTAATACGTTATGGTGACATATCAAAGCAAACACAAGCATATGACTAAATAATACAAAATGAATTTCAAAGGTTACAAAGGAAAGAATCTAAAAATACAAGGTTACAATGGAAAAGTCAAAAAATAAATTCTAAGTCTACAATTGTAACTACTTCTAGTCATCTCTAATCCAGACTAGCTATGAAGGTAATGTCCTCTAAGTCCCAAGTGCTCTCCACTCATAACCCAGCTTCCAACTAAAACCTACCGCAGGAAAAGAAAT
Source organism: Artemisia tridentata subsp. tridentata (assembly GCA_021014915.2). Lineage (NCBI taxonomy): Eukaryota > Viridiplantae > Streptophyta > Magnoliopsida > Asterales > Asteraceae > Artemisia > Artemisia tridentata. Next base: position 213,140,322 of record CP139508.1, on the reverse strand, counting down.
GCAGCGGAGCTTAAAAAGCCCAGTGAACAGATATATATAACATAACAGAACGGTAAATAAGCATAAGCAAAAGAAGGAACAAGAATACAAAACGAAAGTATAATTATGAAGTCATACGAATTTTAAGGAGAACAACGAATCAAGAATGCATGAGAACAGAATAAGTAAGGAATCAAGAGAAAATGAAATAAGGAAAGTCATGTAAGGATGTGCCATAAGAACTCCATACATACATAATCCGTCAAATCATACCAAAGCATAATAAGTATACGAAGAGGGGAGACCTCTAAGTAAATAAAAAAAAGTGTGAGAAGGAGTGCAAGGCACACAGCACCTGGTCACCATAATCACATAATACATAAAACCTAGGATGCATCCATACGCTCCCTAACATAAGTATGTATGTCAGTGCTAGACTAAGCACACATAAGGTTGGCCAATAGTGATCGCGATAAAATACATATACATAAGGGGGAACGCCGTAGATCTATCACACCTCTACGGGAGTGTCATGCCTAGGGTGCCATCCTAGAAATGGTCCTGGTACCTCCAGAACTAGTTAAGCTCAGGCACGGATCTATCATAGCATACAACAAATAACAAACTAGCATGGCAAGAGAAACAAGATAGTAACTCAAATAACATGGCAAAACATAAGCATAGCATGGCAGAGAGATTTAAATAAATGTCAGAGTGAAACAATAAGAATAACAATCAGTCAATGAATGTCCTGAGTCAATGAGGGAATCATGTCATGCATAGGATCTCAAAGGTTCATAATCAAAGGTTCAAAATCAAATGGTTCATAGCAAGGTTCAATTTAGAGGTTTCTATCAAATGTTCATTTAAAGAATCTTTTAATAATGGTTTTCATAAAGTAGTCTTTAAAAGTAGTTTTCATAAAAGTTTAGTAAAATTTCTTATAGAAATGGTATCGCATCGTACATAAAAATCACTTTAAAATTTGTAAAACCCTAAAATTAGCATAATCTGAAATGACCAAAATACCCCTCTAATTTTAAAGTTTTGGGAATATATAAAATCATATAAATGAATATTATTTGAACTTTACCTAAAGTAAATAATATTCTAAATTACCGAATAAATTAAACTAATAACCTTATATTATAATTAAAATCACAAATAATATCCTCAATAAAATTTCTACATCCTTGTGTCAATAACCAATATTTTCGGCTAGAAAAGAACAAGAGGAAAAGAACGAAAATATATGCTTTGATTTTAGAAAATATCATGATCCCTTAATGATAGGCCCATTCATTGTTTAATTCTAATCCATACACACGGTTCCTCAATTTTATATTTATATACCGATCTTTTTCCAACTTTGCTAAAATCCAAAAACCCTAAAACTCCAAAACCAAGGTTCGACTGCTGCTACTCTTCTTCATTCCTGTTCGGTTCAAACACAGCAGCGAAAAGGCTCTTTCGTGTGACGTTAAGACGTGTTGTTCCTAGTTCGTGGCGTGTTATTGCTCGTGGGTTTTGAAGCTGTGTTGAAGGGAGTAATTGGTTAGGGATCGGCTGCTGCTACTTGGTGTTCGACCTTGGGTTCTTTTCCTCCTGTGATCACGCATCGAGGGTATCGTATCAATCTCACTCCATTCTTTCTTTTCGTTGATCTCATTATATATGTGTATATGTCGCATGTAAAATATGGAATATAACACATGAACTAACTATCTAAAAAGACTAGTATGTGAACGTAATGGTGTCTTATTATTCGACCATATTTTACGCATGAATATTACCTCTATATCTCAACTTAAAAGCTGTTGAAATTGTTAATGAACGAACTAAAATAAAAGAAGAAAAGGCATGGTTGTACGTGAGGTTTTGGGTGGGTCGAGTGAGTCTAAAACATGATCACTAACTATGTAAACAGGGTCGAAACTTGTGTGTGTTTTGGACGTGTGTCGTGGGACTGGAAACAAGAAAGTCTTGTATGTCGATTGGGCATGAAAACAAGGGAGATATACTGCATGTGAGTCGTGGGTTGGGCTGGTTCCCTCGTTGAGGTTGATTGAAAAAGGGTTGAATGGATGGACAAAACATGGGGTCGAAAAGAAGGTTTTCATGGTTGGTTTTGGGTCATGTAAATGGGCGAGGAAGATGACTTGGTTGGGTCGAATATGGCTCGAAAGTGTGTGGTTTCATGTTGGGTTTTAGTTACGTTAACTATGTAAGAAAAATGACAGATGTGTCGAGTGTGGTTTCTGCTCTTGTCAAGTCCCCTAGTTCCAGCCCTCGGTGGTCATCGCATGTCATTTTAAATAAAGGTCGGCATGGGTTTAAACGGGGTAGATTTGGTTTGTGTCTCGTACGTGTATGCATGGTAACCTGGAGTCGAATGTGGCTGGGTTTGGCGTGGTACGTGTGAAGGTATTTGGTGTCGATCGAACAAGGACCTGTATATGTAAAATATGATCACAACACTGTGAAACAAAATAAGCTTTAGTTACATATGCATGGATGGATGAAGGTGGAGTGACTTATGTATGATGCATGAGATGGTTGTTAAAGAGCTTTACAAATTAATCGCATGCTTCTTTTGTTATAGTGTGTATGATTGTTGCCACTTGTGATATAAACTATAGTGATATTAAAGATCAAAGATTCATCAAAGCAATCTGCCAAAGCAGTAAAGTTAATGACACAACAATAGAAAAATAATACTATATATATATATATATATATATATATATATATATATATATATATATATATATATATATATATATATATATATATATATATATATATATATATATATATATATATATATATATATATATATTTTACAAACCTTAACTTATATGAACCTTACATCAGTCATGTAATCATTCTTTGTATATAAATGAGTCAACAATAGTTCACCCAAGGTGAATGTACTGAGTATACAAGTTTAAGAAGTAAGTATCTTGATAGGAATTAGTTAAGTATAAGGTCTCAATATAATATTCTTCAAACATTTAAAAGCTATATTATAACCTGATGGTAAATGCCTTTTAAGTTTAAATAAATGCATGAACTACAACCGTATTATTATAAATCACGACAACATTCTTCTTTTATAAACGTACATATAACACCAGACAAATATAAACTTATCAATATGAATTATAACCTCAAGACATTACACAAAGTTGTATTTAGACTCCTAAATAATAAATGATTGTGAATTCAGGAAGACCATTTGAAGAGGGTGTAGCTTGTGTTTCCTTGTATTTTCTCTCCTCCACTTCAGTGCGGTTAAGGTACAGATATTCTAACCTTTTTAAGGTTTCTCATGATCTCTTTCATATTCTGGTCTGTTAGTTTCTGATTTGATGTCATTGCTATGGTCCCTTCTCTTTGAACCTTTGTTATGATCCCTTTTATTATAAACCTCTGACATGAACTTTTCCATGAAACTTGATTTATAAACCATTTGATATGAACCATCTGTTATGAACCTTTTTAATGTGAACCTTTTTATATGACACTCTATTTATGATATGTAATCTGACTCTTAGTTTGATACCCGAGCCATTTCACTAGTCATGGGGGTTCAATGTCCGTGTCATTGATGCACCAATGGCATGACTCTAGGGTGGGGGAGTGATGACCCATCACGTCCCTTAATTGTTATCTGTTATGTCCATTATGGTTATGATTTATCTGCAGGGGCGTATGGATGCATCCTAGATCTGTTATCTGTTTAGTGGATTATCTGTTATATGATTATGATATATGTCTGGTGACTGGTGCTTGTGTGCAATACACGCCTTTCACATATCTGGGAGTTGATCACTCCATATGGTTACATTATTATGATATGATATGATCTGTTTGTGGGCTCGTGGTGGATTACTATCTTACTCTACTCTTTATACTTTCACTTCGTTTATACCTTATGATATTTCCCCAGTGCACCTTATCTTGTTTCTGTTTCGTTATCATTACTTTGTTTGCATATCTGTTCACTGGGTTTTTTAAGCTCAGCCGCATTTCTTTTCCTGCGGCAGGTTTTAGTAGGAAGCTGGGTTATGAGTGGAGAGTACTTTTGGACTTAGAAGATTTCACTGTGATAGCTACCCTGGATTAGAGATGACTAGAAGTGTTTACATTATAGACTTAGTATTTATTGTAATTTCCTTTGTATCCTTGTATTTCAGAATTTTTCACTTTGTAACCCTTGAGATTCATTTGTATTATTTAAGTCTTATGCGTGTGTTTTGCTTTGATATGTCGCCATAACGTAATACTTCTACCCTTATCAGGTTGGGGTGTTACAAATATGGTATCAGAGCCCAGGCTGCGACTTGTAGTACATTAAACCTTGACCTGTGTAAGCTTAGACCATTAAGTTTCCACTGTAGGCACTCATAAGACAACCTTTGAGAATTTGCTTTAGGATCTCCCCATAGGAACTTAAGTTATTACCGGTGCGGAATTGGTAGACTAGGACATCTATGTAAGTAGCATTGCTTCTGCATCACTCTGATTCGTGCCTCTGCCCTTAGCTCTGTCTTATAAGAACTTTGATTCATAGATTAGAAAGTGTGGCAACCTAAGTTTAGTAACCAAGTAAGATTGGAATACCTCAGGAACTTCATGGATACCTTACACCATTTAAGTTTCACTTCCTGATTCTAATCTCCATCTCGATTTGTTTGATAAACAGTTTGATACCTTTCCGACCATCCCGAAGGTCATTCAACCATAATGTGATTGACACATTCTGTGAATTCATTACCTATGCTGGATATAAATGTATCATCTGATACTACTTAACTCTTTATAATCCATTACTACTCCTATGAGGACTCCAGTAATAAGAAACCACATAAATAGGAAATTTTATTCCCTCCCCTTGAATGATGAACCTTGTCTGCCAACCATTTCCTTTGGAAGGATATGATGTAAATACTATCTTAGTATGGAATTGTTAACTGAGCATGATGATGCTGATAACTAATATTCCATACATCTCACTTTTGACAGTTATACGATGTTCGTATTACTATTGATACACACCCTACCTGCCACTTATGCTAAAAAGCTAAACAAAATTCCAACACCTTGAGCTGTTCGCTTATCTATCTCAACACTATGATGAACCATGTACTTGACCTTGATATATGAACTACCCGTCTGGCTTGACGACCGTATTCGTTCTACGAATCCATTTACTTTTGATATATTTGATTTTGAGTTCTTTTGGTTATGGATTGGCTGGCTCTTCATAAAGCTACCAGAGACTACCATATCTGATATAAGACCTTTAGAAATCTATTTTTCATTCTAATTTTGCTTTGATGACTCTCAACCACTTAAACCTGTTAAGATTAATGCTGATATGGAAACACTTACTCTGATATCATTTGATTGTCGAATTTCTCCTGACACCTATTAATATCCACCCTTAGAAAGCTCTGGCATCGGAAATATTTTGTTGTACAAAAATTTCTGGTGTTTTTTTATTAACCTCTTGGGATTCCCTCCTGCTTGGGAAGTGGAGTTAGCATTGAACTGATCTCAGTTAACGAAACCATGATGCCATAGAAGAATTGATGAAATTTGATCACACTAATGTTTTCGTTTGGGATGCTCTATTGGCTTATGAAGAAGAAAGAGGGAAGTATGCGGCGGCGTATCGGCTATCGTGAACTTAACCGTATCACTATCCGAAATCATTATTCATTTCCGCGTATTAATGATTGATTTGGTCTATCTTTGAAACTCCGTATCAGACGACCGCATTTAAGTATAAAGGACTAAAGAAGCAACCACAAGAACTTCTAAGAAGGGAGTTGACTAACTGAGAGTAACCTCCGTGAAGTATTTCAGTTTTATTCGTGAAGAGAAAGGTAGGTGATGTTTCCCTAAGACGATTTCTGAAGCTGCTTTCGTACTCGTTGTGATCGTTATGAGTTTTAATGATGCAAATTGTATTGGCCAAAAGAATCACGTTTTTCGCGAGTATTTGGACAATTGTCATAGTATGACGTTGTGTTGTGTCCAGAGACGAACGAGGAACATGTAGATAACCTTCGTATTAAGTAGAATGACCCTTTGTTCTAGAAGAATAGGTTTGATTGGTGTTCAGAGATTGTAGCAGAAATCACTACCAGGTATCCTGTGATGTCAGAGTTTTCCCACAGGAAGGATCAAGATTGAAGACCGTTGTCAGAGTTAGAAACCTTGTAGAAGAATAGTAGAAGATGTTCGTGACAGGCGTTACCGTGGAAGAAGCATACAAGAAGAAGATAGAAACTGAGAAAGATCTCGGTTACATTTCATACAGCACGTGGAGATTTCAGTTGGGTATCAAGACAACCAGACCGTAGGAGGCGAACTATTCAGCACATAACCTGGAGTTGACAACAGCTGAGTTCACCTTGAAGATTGGAAAACGTTTCTTGCAAGACGAAGGTGGTGACGGACATAGAAGGAGAATGTAATCGAGTTGGCAAATTTTGAGCTATGCTAGAAGACCTGTCGAAGATACACAATCTTGTTTCTCTATTCATTTTAGTTGTACTAAGATGAATTGAGAGCAGAAACAGACTTGCGGATGGAAGAGATTCGAGATCATGTATTTCAATGGATGAGTTTTGAAGCAAACGTTTGGGTTTGGAAGAGTTGATTCTGTGAAGGATGAAGCTATTGATGACGTAATTCACTTTTACTTAACCCACTTAAGTTTCCGTTACCTGATGATAAGATCCTTTGAATGATTTAGGTTCTCTGTTAGTAATTCTGTTCTGTGTTCACTCTGCGTATGTTGGATGATGGTTTTGATATGAGAACTTTGATGAATTGTGGAAAAATTGATGCTTTTGACGACAAGCTTCATTCGATGATACTTACTAGGTTCTGTTACGTTATCTATGCGATCTGTTTCTTTGATTTCGAATCCGTAGTGATGATTTGATTCGGACCGACCCTAGGAGGTAGAAGGACTGTTAGGTGATTAAGATAAGTTTCGGATTTCATGACTTGAGATAAAGTATGGTCATCATGAGGGCGTATTTATATGAAGCTTGTATTATGACGTCTAGCCAACGTGATAATACTTACATCATATAATGTGCACTTATTGTGATCATAGGATATTTCGAGGAGTGCCTTAGAAGCCTTAGAATTTCTGATATTTGATTGAGACTTTAGGTTCATTCTACCAATACGCGTAATCTGCCTTCACCGTTATACGATTTGATACGTTTGGATACTCGACACGCGTTTGCTGACCTCTGTACTTCTGATAAGAATCTTAGGTTCTGTTGTAGAGCTTTTTGCCGGTTGATGTTATCAAACAATCTGTTTTCTGTCTGTATGGATTTGATCTGTACTATGAAGGAGTACACCTATGTTTTGCTATATATACATCTCACATTCGATGAATCTGTTCATGATAATCTGCTATGAATTAAGATATGAGATTTTGGATTCTGAGAAAACAAGACCTGTCTGTTTATGAGAATACCTTTGAAAGGTTATATTGAAGGCGAGACTATTTGAAAATTTGAAGAGTTAAGCATATTTATCACCTTTATATTTTTGTGACTCGGTACGTTCTCATCTGATTCGCCTAATCAATTCCACGGATGATATATCTATAAATCCTATGTATACTCTGTACCTCTTCCTAGAGAATATGATTATCATCTGTTACGTTTAGTATATTATCCTTTTTTATTCGGATTCAGTATGGCATGTCTTTTCTGAAGAAGCCAAAGCTTTTTGATCAACAAGATAGAGTCATGAGAAACAAGTCCTTCATATTTCCGTTCATTGTCCGTTGTGTTTTCCGCTTCGTTTCACTTCAATTTTCGAGGACGAAAATTTTCTTTTAGAGGGGAAGAGTTGTAAAACCCTAAAATTAGCATAATCTGAAATGACCAAAATACCCCTCTGATGAACTCAAATAAGTATATTTTATTACTATCATTTATCCTATTAATTTGACTTGTTTTACTATATTATGTATGAGGATTGATACTTAATCGTTTACTTTTGTAATTCTCAGGTAAAAACAAGCATTTGGTGAAACTTAGCAATTTTGGACTAATAATGGAGCAAAACGTGCATAAAGTGAAAGTCTACTGACATGGACAAGATCAAGTCAATTCTGCTCCAGATGCGCCGCATCTCACTCTCGACATGCGCCGCATCTCTATCAAGATATCACCAGATACGATCCAAGATACAAGAGGACATGCGCCGCATCTAATCAAGGGTTACGCCGCATCTTCTGGCGGTGTACGAATATTCCTGAATATTATAATCTTGGACCCCACGCGAAGTTAAGTACATGCGCCGCATCTACTTAGTAGATGCGCCGCATCTTCCCTCAGACAGAAACTATAAATACCCCGTAGACCAGACGAATTACAAGTTCCAAAAAAGTTCCGGAAAACCTAAAACCGAAGACCGAACAGGAGGAATAAAGGACGAATTCAGTCAAGGAGGCAGCACAAGACACACCCAAATCAAAGATACAAGAGCTGTAAGAAGGTGCTGCATGTGTTTAATTCATTAAGTAGTTTTGTTTTATTGTGTTAGCAAACTTTAATTCATCAGGATTGGTGGCTTGTGTAATGTGACAACGAAAGATTGCACTCCCTTTAATACTTGCTTTCCCATCAATTAAAGTTTATATGTTGATGTCTTTGGTTACTGCTTATTAGTGCATTGATAACCTCTGTGTTTATTAGTGGCTTGCGGGCATTTGACTGCGGGACATAATGTGGCTCCCACGGTTGTTTCTAAATTAATCACTTAGGAATAACTTTTAGACATAAGTAATCATTAAGGGTTTACTCGCCGATAAGATTAGGACCAACGAGAAAGGGTTAACTACATACACTTCATATAAAGCTATCAATAAAACAAGTGACAATCTACTTAATCATAAGGACAGCCCTCTTATTGTCTCGAGTATTTATCTGTGTACGTGTGTGCTACTTGCTGATTCGTGCCTATTGGTTTATTTTATTATTTAATTGCAAACAAACCGTGCCAGTCTCTCAGGCTGAAACCCCCCTTGCGTTAGGATATTAAAATACTGATTAGAATAACAAGATAATACGTTCCACTCTTAGTGATCGACACTCTACTTACCATTATCTTCATACTGACCGGGTACACTGCTCGTTAAGTGTGTGTGTTATTGATAAGTCGGCTAAATATAAATTTAAAACTTGAGTAGGCATTAAAACTGCTAAACCGCAACGACACATCACGCGCATCAAGTTTTTGGCGCCGTTGCCGGGGAGTGAATTGTTATTATCTGTTAATTTGATTAGTATTTTAATTAGGTTTTTTCTTTTTATTAGATTAATTGCATCATTGTACTATTTTGCATATTTGTTGTATTGTGTGTTAATTGTTTTTTTTTATTTTTGTGTGTTTATTTTTGTTTGTGTGTTTAATTTTTGTTTTTATTTTTCGTATTTTTCTGTTCTGCTATCGTTGTACTGTGCTAAATCAAACGATACGGCGCATCTGATCTCTCAGATACGGCGTATTGCGTTTAATTTTTTTAATACAACGCGTTTAATTAATTCGATACGACGCATCTTTTCCCCAAGATACGGCGTATCTGTTTTTAATAAGAAAATTTTTCTAAGCGATAAAGTAATACGACGCATCTGCTTTTGCAGATACGGCGTATCTGTTTTTAATAAAAAAAAATTTTCTAAAACGATAACGCCATACGACGCATCTGCTTTCGCAGATACGGCGTATCTATTATTTTAATTAAAAACAGTTTGCGAATTATTAAACAGATACGGCGTATCGATCTCTGTCGATACGGCGCATCTTACTGAATCAAAAATCTTTTATTTTTAAACGTAACGAAAATACGGCGCATTAACTTTCGTTAATACGACGCATTTAATTTTAATTAGATAAGTTGATTTTTGATTAATTAATTCGATACGGCGCATTCTTAAATTCTAAAGCGGCGTATCTATTTTCTGAATAAAGTCTGATTAAATTTTAACGATTATAAGATACGGCGTATCCAATTTTTTGGATACGGCGCATCGTCTGCAGATATCAGCAACTTTTATTCTTTTCTAATTTCCGAACGGAAAATATTCTGACTTACCCTTATACTAGGAAACTTTTACTTTGAAATCTTCTTGTTCTTAATTTTCAGGAACAATGTTCAATATTTTCCCAAACTGGTTCGGAAGACCCCAAAGAAACCTTACTATGGAAGAGTTTGCACTACTAATTGCTCAAGCCAATGAACAAGAAAATCAAGAAGCAAGGAACTTTATCACTGAATTTAAAGGCAGTCATGAGCTGTTACTAAAAGAACAAAACAATATGATCAATGGTTTGGCAATTGAAGTGCACCAATTGTCAACAGTGCTTAACAAGGTTCTTTTGGTAAGGCACGATCTGAAAGGAATTACAACTAGAGGCGGTAAGTCAACCTTTCAAATCGGAGAAACACCCGAGGATGACAGTACAAACAAAATCCCCCCTGAATCTTTACCACCCGAGCAAGAGCAACCAAAAGAGACTGATCCAGAACCTGTGATTAGAGAAGAACCTTCTGTCGAACCTAAACGATCAACATTACCTTTCCCACATAGAGTAAAGAAAGAGAAAGAAGATTCCTATCAAAAGAAGTTCCTGGAGAATCTCAAGCAGCTGCAGCTAAGCATACCATTTATGGAAGCCCTAGTGCAAATGCCGAAATATGCTAAATATCTGAAAAGCTTGCTTACAAACAAGTCTAAACTCGAAGAGGCTTGCACCATAACAATGGGGAAAAGAAGCTCAGCGGCATTGCTCAACAAACTTCCGTCTAAAGAAAAAGATCCAGGGAGTTTCACTATTCCTTGTCAAATTAAAAATTTGCATATTGAAAATGCCTTAGCCGACCTAGGAGCTAGTATAAGTCTTATGCCCTCTTCTATGTATGATAAATTAGGTCTTGGTGAACCAAAACCTACTAGGATGTGCTTAGAACTAGCTGATAGGTCCATACAATACCCATTAGGAATAGCGGAAAATATATTAATAAAAGTTGATAAATTTGAATTACCTATCGACTTCGTTATCCTCGATATGCCTGAAAATTCTAGAACTCCTATAATATTAGGAAGACCATTTTTAGCCACTGCTAGGGCAATGATCGATGTTTTTAATAAAAAGATAACTCTTACCATAGGAAAAGATGAGGTTGAGTTTAACATGGAACAATCTATGAGTAAAGATAATTCCGATGATGATGAATGTTATAATATCGATGTTTCTGATGACACGATTAATCAATTTACTCAGAAATTGTTAAAAAGTAATTTGCTTGATTCTTTTCTGCTTAAAAATTTGGAAAACACAATTGCTATAGAAGATCAAGTTGATGAGAATACTATTGATTATAATTTAGCTGCTGATTCTGCTGTATGTAATGAGATACGGCGCATCGAAAACCTCGATGCGGCGCATCTATCTGATGACAACAGCGATATGATTAAAGAACAGGTTTATTCCGCTAGTGCTACTGAAATTGATAATGTTATACCTGTGCTTAAGGATCTTCCTTCTACTTTGGAATATGCTTATTTAAACGGAAATACTAATTCACCCGTTATTATTGCATCTGACTTAACGCCAAAAGAAAAAGAGTCTCTTTTGCAGGTACTATATAAACGAAGAGGAGCATTAGCGTGGAGTATGTCTGATATTAAGGGAATTAGCCCGTCATTTTGTACACATAAAATCCTTATGGAGGATGAATTCAAACCAACTATCCAACCTCAAAGGCGTTTGAATCCAAAAGTCCAAGATGTGGTGAAAAATGAAATCGTAAAGTTACTTGACTCCGGACTTATCTACCCAATTTTCGACAGCTCGTGGATCAGTCCTATCCACGTTGTGCCGAAAAAAGGAGGAATGACGGTAGTACTCAATGACGACAATGAGCCAATCCCTTCAAGAACTGTTACCGGATGGAGAGTTTGCATCGACTACCGCAAACTCAATGATGCTACGCGAAAAGATCACTTCCCTCTTCTATTTATTGATCAAATGTTAGAAAGACTATCAGGATATGATTATTATTGTTTTTTGGATGGTTTTTCAGGTTTCTTCCAAATACCCATTGCCCCCGAGGATCAAGAGAAGACGAATTTCACCTGCCCTTATGGAACCTTCGCCTATAGGAGAATGCCGTTCGGACTATGCAACGCCCCTGCTACTTTCCAACGTTGTATGACAGCTATCTTCCATGATATGGTAGAAGACTTTATGGAAGTCTTCATGGACGACTTCTCGGTGTTCGGTAACTCATTTAGTGATTGTCTCTTTAAACTTGATAAAATGCTTGCTAGGTGTGAAGAAACTAACCTTGTTCTTAATTGGGAAAAATGTCACTTTATGGTTAGGGAGGGAATTGTGTTAGGACATAAGATTTCTAGGAAAGGTATAGAAGTCGATAAAGCTAAAATTGATGTAATTGCTAAACTACCTTACCCCACTAACGTAAAAGGCGTTAGAAGTTTTTTAGGGCACGCTGGATTTTATCGTAGATTCATAAAGGATTTTTCAAAAACATCTAGGCCTATGACCCAATTATTGCTAAAGGATGCAAAGTTTGATTTTTCTGAAGATTGCAAAAAGGCATTTAATATACTTAAAGAAAAACTAACTTCTGCACCCATTATAATTTCGCCTGATTGGAATCTGCCTTTTGAACTAATGTGTGATGCTAGTGATTATGCTGTTGGAGCCGTACTTGGACAAAAGATAGATAAGAAATTTAAGCCAATTTATTATGCTAGCAAAACATTGAATAATGCCCAAGAACACTACACCACCACGGAAAAAGAACTTTTAGCAGTAGTTTTTGCATTCGATAAATTTAGATCATATCTTATATTGTCAAAAACTATGGTTTACACTGACCATTCTGCTTTGAAGTATTTGTTAAATAAACAGGATGCCAAGCCAAGGCTTATTAGGTGGGTTTTATTGCTCCAAGGATTCGATATTGAAATTAAAGATAAAAAGGGTGCCGAAAATCTAGCTGCTGACCACTTATCTAGACTTGAAAACCCTGATATGGAGGTGCTTGACGAAAGGGAAATAGCTGATGACTTCCCTGATGAACACCTTATGATGATAGGAATTAAGAGCAATAATAATGGACCATGGTACGCCGATTTTATAAACTTTATTGTTGCAAATGAAATTCCAAAAGGGCTAACATCCGACGAGAAAAGAAGGTTTATAACTCGCGCTAACGAGTATATTTGGGATGAACCTTATGCCTTTAAATTATGTCCTGACAATATAATACGAAGATGCGTAGACGGTGATGACATCGCAGCAATATTAGCACATTGCCATTCAGGGCCAACAGGGGGACATCACGGTCCAGTCATCACAAGAAGAAAGATCCTGGATGCGGGATTTTATTGGCCCACTATGTTGGAGGATGCGAAAGATTATATAAAAGGATGTGATGCGTGTCAACGATCCGGAAATATTACATCAAGAAACGAAATGCCGCAAAACTATATCCATGTATGTGAAGTTTTCGACATATGGGGATTAGACTTCATGGGACCGTTTCCTGAATCTAAAGGTAATAAATATATTTTAGTTGCTGTTGATTACGTATCAAAATGGGTCGAAGCGCAAGCATCTCCAACAAACGACAGCAAGGTAGTACTTAACTTTTTGCAAAGTTTGTTCTCTAGGTTTGGAATTCCTAAAGCATTGATTAGTGATAGGGGAACGCACTTTTGTAATCACCATCTGGGAAAAGCCTTGCAAAAATATGGAGTATATCATAGGGTTTCCACCGCATACCACCCTCAATCAAATGGTCAAACTGAAGTAACCAATAGAGCTATAAAACGAATTCTTGAAAAAACGACTGGGTATAATCCTAAAGGGTGGTCTGACAAGTTAAATGATGCTTTATGGGCATTCCGTACAGCCTATAAGACACCAACGGGATGCACTCCATTTCGTCTTGTATACGGAAAAGCATGCCACCTACCGGTCGAAATTGAACAAAGTGCATATTGGGCTTTGACGAACTGTAATATGGATATGGAAGCTGCAACGAAGAACCGTTTCATGGAACTTAATGAACTCTATGAACTAAGAGATGAGGCCTACAAAAATACTAAGATCTACAAAGAAAGAACTAAAAGATGGCATGACTCGAGGTTACGTGGGGATAAAACGTTTACTATTGGAGAGAAAGTGCTACTATTTAATTCCAGATTAAAGATGTATCCTGGTAAACTTAAATCAAGATGGACGGGACCGTTCGTTGTCAAGAAAGTGTATCCATATGGAACTATTGAAATATGCGATAAAAATGGTTATATATTCAAAGTGAACGGGCAACGTGTGAAGAAATACTTTGATAATAAAATCGAGGATAATGAGAACGAGGTGGTGGAGTTTGAACCTGAAGTATTGGAGTAAAGAGCTGAACGTGAGTCTAACTTGAAGACTCTGGAATAAAGACAAGTGCTTACCGGGAGACAACCCGGATTTATCTTTTATTATTCTGTTTTCTGTGTCGAGTCAGTCCAGGCCGCATGAGGATACGGCGTATCTCAATTCTGAGATGCGACGCATCTCCTGCAATGGTCATATCTTATTTTATTTTTCTGCATTTTTATTTTTCGACTTTAAAACTATTTATCAGTTTATTTTAATGCGGCGCATCCCTGGTTAAGGATGCGGCGCATCTTTATTCTGATCCGTATTTATTCCAGGCTCGATACGGCGTATCTTCTTCAATAAGATACGGCGTATAGACTGACCTGATGATTTTCAGTTTTAAATTTTAATTTTTATTTTCCTAACTACTAATGTATTATGCAAGTTTGAACCTTTCTTATCTTAGGTGTGTTTTAAAGTGTTGGTGGTATTATAGTTTTCTGGATTTCCTGTGGATACATCAAGTATGAAGCTTTAACGTTCTAATCCACAAGAAAGATGATTTTTGCTCTTATACTAATGGAGGATCATACCGAGCAAATCTCAGGGGAGTTTTTCTGTTCTAATTCTTTTATTTTCCAGTTTTTAACCTTTTATACAAACAACGAGGACGTTGTTTAACTTAAGTGGGGGGATTGGAGAATTAGAACACTTAACAATTACTTGTCCTAAACTTTTTCAAAAATTATGCTTAAAATGTGCTTAATATATCAAACTTAAATTTTTTAGCATGTTTTTGTTTAAGATCTAAGTTGCATAGCTGCACACATGACGTTATTTTCAAAAATTGTGATTTTTCAAAATTCACAAATCTATGAGTGTGCCGGTGACTTGTAAACTTTAGAACTTGGCTTGTATACTATTCGAGACCACCGTAATGAGTATTATTTATATAATTGGAATGACTTGTCTAAATTGGTAAAATTCTAGGATTACACCCAAATAGCCTATTATTTGTTATGTGTTATTAGCTAACTACACTGGTTAGTTAACCCCCGTATAAAACCTTTTGTTACTCTCATTTTTAGAGTAAGATACCCCTAGAAAACACTCAGAGCCATTCCTTTCGTTTCTTACACCTATGTTTAAAATGTTTCGTTACACCCTTACACCTTAGCCTACCCTGTAGATTAAAGTCCGTGGTTGGTTAATTGCTATAGGCAAAGTGTGTTTCCTTACATTACCTGTGTTCGTGTGCGTAATTCATTATCTTTGGTTAGGTCGGGAAATTGCACAATGCAATTGGAGTGAAAGTAAATATTGTATATCTTTGAGTTTATTTTTCGTGTGTTTACTACTTTCACTATTACCGTTATTTCTGAAGTTATGAAAAGTTTGAAAAAAACTATCCAGAATTATCATTTTAGTGATGTGGTGAAATTTTACACATCTATGTTTATAAATAAAAAAAAAAAAAAAAAAAAAAAAAAAAAAAAAAAAAAAAATCGAAAAAATAAGAAAAGAAAAAGAAAGAAAGAAAAGTTGGAAGTTAGTTTTAAGCCAACTTATGTAAAGTTATGTAAGTGGTCGATATCACCACTATTTGTTGTACTATATCTATGGATTGAATGGGAATTGGCAGTTATGGGAACGCCAATTAAGGTTTATTCTTTGATTAAGATCTTGTTGAGTATAATTCGTGTCTACCTAAATCGTGTGTTTCAAGTGTTAAAGCGTGAGTTATTCTATGATATGAGTCTTATTCATGGGATGGTTGGGATAGTGATTAACCACACTTAGGATTTTAATTTATTTGTTTTGTTTATTTTTCATTTTACACCAATTTATATTCCAAATGTTATCCATACCCTTTTATTATTCTTTATCCAACCAAACCTTTGATTTATTGAGATTAGGGATTTGAGCAATCTTAAGTATCGTAGTCGTGGATTCGGCTATGTATTTATGATTTTGTCGCCCTTTTTGATATATTATTATTGGTGAAGTTTGGACCTATCTTTAGCCTATTCGAGTTAAGGATTTGAGCAATTGCAAGTATCGTGTTCGTGGATTCGATCATGTATTTGTGATTTTGTCGCCTTTTCTGGAATTTGAGATCGATAGTGATTAAGAATAATTAACCCTTAAGCCTAAAAACCCTTTTTACCGCTTTAGACTTGTTATTCCTTAGCTTTAGTGGTGGAGATGTGTATACTTGCCAAGCTTATGATAGAATATTCGTCGCGACTGGACAGTTAAACGATTAGATTTGCTTTTATCGACTTATTTTATTTTACTTCTAATTCGTTAAGTGTTTAGTTGTGTGATTATGAAATAAACGAATACATGCTTAAATATAAAAATAAATCCTAACATCTTTTAGGATACATTTTCATAAAAGAAATTCTAAGGTTTACTTGGGGACAAGTAAAGTTCAAGTGGGGGGATATTTGATGAACTCAAATAAGTACATTTTATTACTATCATTTATCCTATTAATTTGACTTGTTTTACTATATTATGTATGAGGATTGATACTTAATCGTTTACTTTTGTAATTCTCAGGTAAAAACAAGCATTTGGTGAAACTTAGCAATTTTGGACTAATAATGGAGCAAAACGTGCATAAAGTGAAAGTCTACTGACATGGACAAGATCAAGTCAATTCTGCTCCAGATGCGCCGCATCTCACTCTCGACATGCGCCGCATCTCTATCAAGATATCACCAGATACGATCCAAGATACAAGAGGACATGCGCCGCATCTAATCATGGAGTTACGCCGCAT
Organism: Artemisia tridentata subsp. tridentata; assembly: GCA_021014915.2. NCBI lineage: Eukaryota > Viridiplantae > Streptophyta > Magnoliopsida > Asterales > Asteraceae > Artemisia > Artemisia tridentata. Next base: position 213,123,098 of record CP139508.1, on the reverse strand, counting down.
CTTCTGGCGGTGTACGAATATTCCTGAATATTATAATCTTGGACCCCACGCGAAGTTAAGTACATGCGCCGCATCTACTTAGTAGATGCGCCGCATCTTCCCTCAGACAGAAACTATAAATACCCCGTAGACCAGACGAATTACAAGTTCCAAAAAAGTTCCGGAAAACCTAAAACCGAAGACCGAACAGGAGGAACAAAGGACGAATTCAGTCAAGGAGGCAGCACAAGACACACCCAAATCAAAGATACAAGAGCTGTAAGAAGGTGCTGCATGTGTTTAATTCATTAAGTAGTTTTGTTTTATTGTGTTAGCAAACTTTAATTCATCAGGATTGGTGGCTTGTGTAATGTGACAACGAAAGATTGCACTCCCTTTAATACTTGCTTTCCCATCAATTAAAGTTTATATGTTGATGTCTTTGGTTACTACTTATTAGTGCATTGATAACCTCTATGTTTATTAGTGGCTTGCGGGCATTTGACTGCGGGACATAATGTGGCTCCCACGGTTGTTTCTAAATTGATCACTTAGGAATAACTTTTAGACATAAGTAATCATTAAGGGTTTACTCGCCGATAAGATTAGGACCAACGAGAAAGGGTTAACTACATACACTTCATATAAAGCTGTCAATAAAACAAGTGACAATCTACTTAATCATAAGGACAGCCCTCTTATTGTCTTGAGTATTTATCTGTGTACGTGTGTGCTACTTGCTGATTCGTGCCTATTGGTTTATTTTATTATTTAATTGCAAACAAACCGTACCAGTCTCTCAGGCTGAAACCCCCCTTGCGTTAGGATATTAAAATACTGATTAGAATAACGAGATAATACGTTCCACTCTTAGTGATCGACACTCTACTTACCATTATCTTCATACTGACCGGGTACACTGCTCGTTAAGTGTGTGTGTTATTGATAAGTCGGCTAAATATAAATTTAAAACTTGAGTAGGCATTAAAACTGCTAAACCGCAACGACACATCACGCGCATCACCCTCTAATTTTAAAGTTTTGGGAATATATAAAATCATATAAATGAATATTATTTGAACTTTATCTAAAGTAATTAATATTCTAAATTACCGAATAAATTAAACTAATAACCTTATATTATAATTAAAATCACAAATAATAACCTCAATAAAATTTCAACATCCTTGTGTCAATAACCAATATTTTCGGCTAGAGAAGAACAAGAGGAAAAGAAAGAAAATATATGCTTTGATTTTAGAAAATATCATGATCCCTTAATGATAGGCCCATTCATTGTTTAATTCTAATTCATACACACGGTTCCTCAATTTTATATATATATATATATATACCGGTCTTTTTCCAACTTTGCTAAAATCCAAAAACCCTAAAACTCCAAAACCAAGGTTCGACTGCTGCTACTCTTCTTCATTCCTGTTCGGTTCAAACACAGCAGCGAAAAGGCTCTTTCGTGTGACGTTTAGACGTGTTGTTCCTAGTTCGTGGCGTGTTATTGCTCGTGGGTTTTGAAGCTGTGTCGAAGGGAGTAATTGGTTAGGGATCGGCTGCTGCTACTTGGTGTTCGACCTTGTGTTCTTTTCCTCCTGTGATCACGCATCGAGGGTATCGTATCAATCTCACTCCATTCTTTCTTTTCGTTGATCTCATTATATATGTGTATATGTCGCATGTAAAGTATGGAATATAACACATGAACTAACAATCTAAAAAGACTAGTCTGTGAACGTATTGGTGTCTTATTATTCGACCATATTTTACGCATGAATATGACCTCTATATCTCAACTTAAAAGCTGTTGAAACTGTTAGTGAATGAACTAAAATAAAAGAAGAAAAGGCATGGCTGTACGTGAGGTTTTGGGTGGGTCGAGTGAGTCTAAAACATGATCACTAACTATGTAAACAGGGTCGAAACTTGTGTGTGTTTTGGGCGTGTGTCGTGGGACTGAAAACAAGAAAGTCTTGTGTGTCGATTGGGCATAAAAACAAGGGAGATATACTGCATGTGAGTCATGGGTTGGGCTGGTTCCCTCGTTGAGGTTGATTGAAAAAGGGTTGAATGGATGGACAAAAGATGGGGTCGAAAAGAAGGTTTTCATGGTTGGTTTTGGGTCATGTAAATGGGCGAGGAAGGTGACTTGGTTGCGTCGAATATGGCTCGAAAGTGTGTGGTTTCATGTTGGGTTTTAATCACGTTAACTAAGTAAGAAAAATGACAGATGTGTCGAGTGTGGTTTCTGCTCTTGTCAAGTCCCCTAGTTCCAGCCCTCGGTGGTCATCGCATGTCATTTTAAATAAAGGTCGGCATGGGTTAAAACGGGGTAGGTTTGGTTTGTGTCACGTACGTGTATGCATGGTAACCTGGAGTCGAATGTGGCTGGGTTTGGTGTGGTACGTGTGAAGGTATTTGGTGTCGATCGAACAAGGACCTGTATACGTAAAATATGACCACAACACTGTGAAACAAAATAAGCTTTAGTTACATATGCATGGATGGATGAAGGTGGAGTGACTTATGTATGATGCATGAGATGGTTGTTAAAGAGCTTTACAAATTAATCGCATGCTTCTTTTGTTATAGTGTGTATGATTGTTGCCCCTTGTGATATAAACTATAGGGATATTAAAGATGAAAGATTCATCAAAGCAATCTGCCAAAGCAGTAAAGTTAATGACACAACAATAGAAAACTAATACTATATATATATTTTTTACAAACCTTAACTTATATGAACCTTACATCAGTCATGTAATCATTCTTTGCAAATAAATGAATCATCGATAGTTCACCTAAGGTGAATGTACTGAGTATACAAGTTTAAGAAGTAAGCATCTTGATAGGAATTAGTTAAGTATAAGGTCTCAATATAATATTCTTCAAACATTTAAAAGCTATATTATAACCTGATGGTAAATGCCTTTTAAGTTTAAATAAATGCATGAACTACAATCGTATTATTATAAATCACGACAACATTCTTCTTTTGTAAACCTACATATAACACCAGACAAATATAAACTTATCAATATGAATTATAACCTCAAGACATTACACAAAGTTGTATTTAGACTCCTAAATAATAAATGATTATCAATTCAGGAAGACCATTTGAAGAGGGAGTAGCTTGTGATTCCTTGTATTTTCCCTCCTCCACTTCAGTGCGGTTAAGGTACAGATATTCTGACCTTTTTAAGGTTTCTCATGATCTCTTTCATATTCTGGTCTGTTAGTTTCTGATTTGATGCCATTGCTATGATCCCCTTCTCTTTGAACCTTTGTTATGATCCCTTTTATTATGAACCTCTGACATGAACTTTTCCATGAAACTTGATTTATAAACCATTTGATATGAACCATCTGTTATGAACCTTTTTAATGTGAACATTTTTATATGACACTCTGTTTATGATATGTTATCTGACTCTCAGTTTGATACCCGAGCCATTTCACTAGTCATGGGGGTTCCATGTCCGTGTCATTGATGCACCAATGGCATGACTCTAGGGTGGGGGAGTGATGACCCATCACGTCCCTTATTTGTTATCTGTTATGGCCATTATGATTATGATTTATCTGCAGGGGCGTATGGATGCATCCTAGATCTGTTATCTATTTAGTGGATTATCTGTTATATGATTATGATATATGTCTGGTGACTGGTGCTTGTGTGCAATACACGCCTTTCACATATCTGGGAGTTGATCACTCCATATGGTTACATTATTATGATATGATATGATCTGTTTGTGGGCTCGTGGTGGATTACTATCTTACTCTACTCTTTATACTTTCACTTCGTTTATACCTTATGATATTTCCCCAGTGCACCTTATCTTGTTTCTGTTTCGTTATCATTACTTTGTTTGCATATCTGTTCACTGGGCTTTTTAAGCTCAGCCGCATTTCTTTTCCTGCGGCAGGTTTTAGTAGGAAGCTGGGTTATGAGTGGAGAGTACTTTTGGACTTATAAGATTTCACTGTGATAGCTACCCTGGATTAGAGATGACTAGAAGTGTTTACATTATAGACTTAGTATTTATTGTAATTTCCTTTGTAACCTTGTATTTCAGAATTTTTCACTTTGTAACCCTTGAGATTCATTTGTATTATTTAAGTCTTATGCTTGTGTTTTGCTTTGATATGTCGCCATAACGTAATACTTCTACCCTTATCGGGTTGGGGTGTTACAAAATTAGTCTTTCTCCAAAATTTCCATGATAAAATTTAAGAAAGGTTTTCACATCCAGTTACAAAATCAAATGAACCTTCTAAGCATCAAGTGATTCTAATACTTATGTCATAGGGTCATAATGACGAATGTCAAATTGATCATGAAGGACGAATCAAAATATGCGGGAACATAGCAATGGCTTAGGGAATCCTAATGAATCAAGATCAAGAAAATCATGAGAACGAAAGCACCCTTACTGAAAAAGGGTAGAATATATGTACCTTGGACCGCAAGCGAAAAGACAACTAGAAACATAAAGATCGAAAGCGAACTCCATCTTTAGTGAATCTACACGAATTCATGATTGTCTTATTAATAGCTTATTTTAAATCGGATTACTCATTTTAGTCGGCTTTCCATTTTTAGTAGCTTTCTATTTTTAGTCACATTTCATATTTAGGAAGTTTCCCGAAATAGCAATTTAGTACTTTAAGATTATAATTGACGATTAATAATATTAAAGGATCAAAATGACAATTATAATGGTTTAGGGTTAATTATGTCGAATTAAAATGTTTTAGGATCATAATTGACAATTTAATAAACTTAAAGGTCTAATATAATAAGCATAATAGTATAGGTGTTAATATGACACCTTTGGAAATTTTAGGGTTTAATGTGTCACTATATTAAAGTATAGGGTGAAAATGTGATATTTAGTGGAATTTAGACTAAAGTGTTTTGTTGCATTAGTCTATATTACCAACAGCCCAACGTTGCACCTATGGTCCTATGTTTGCAATTCCAACTGAGACACAGAAAGCAAAAAGAACATGCATGCACACAATCTCTTCTTCTTCGTATGAACATATATCGAAAACGATTCGCCTACTTAACAGCCCTTTTACGATCATGCTTACTCACACAACAAAAGTAATACGAATGTTTCGCAACCATGCTAACGTGTGAAACACACGACACAACCACAACTTATGTTTCTCGACACAAAAATGAATTCGTGACACCCTCTTTTGTTTCGTTTATTGCCGAGTGTAAACCAAACGTAGCCACGCCTTTTTCCTTTCTTTAACTCGTTAGGATTAGATATAAAACATGTTTGAGTCGTATAAAAGTGGACCAAAACAGATTCAATATAGCAGCTTCTTTATGTCGATATGTAAGGGTCACCAAAATCATTATTTTATGTGAAAGAAGTTGTGATTTCATGTGAGTTTATGGGTCGTGTACATGATTAGTCTCAACAGGTTTGTGACCCCTTTTTATTTTTGTTGTTCGATACATAAAAAGACACAAGGTAGCATGTTTATCCTTTTTAGTTCGACACAAAATAGAGTGAGCTTGAATGGACTGATCCTAGGCGCAGATTTTAGGTTGCAAAAGAAAGCTTATAGACTTATGATTTTATGTGACCTATTTCATATATACAAACATAGATTCAAGCCGATTTATTATAGCTTAATGTGACAGGTGCACGTACGTATAATATAGGTCAACATGAGAAGAAAATAAGACGAAGGTGTGAGATACCTTTGAATCGAATTGCAAACAGAATGAGGACCAAACCACCACCAATATCGAACCATCTACACCCTCCTTGTACACCAACTTACCTACGACAAGGCACCACCTTTGTACCCATTGTCTACACAAACCAGAATCACTTTCTTGAAGCCTTGTTAATGATCGAATAGGGAGGAACAATACTATGCCGCCATCTTTTGTTATTAGGGTTTAGTGTGTTTTTTATGGTGAAATATACAGTTTACATATAGGACAGAGGAGGAGAATATAGGGGTATTGGACCGAGCTTCATGGGGGACACAAGGACCAGGTTACTTTTTCAAATCACAAGGTGTAAAGCCTTATTTCTTGTTAATGTAGGGTACAAATTATTTCATTATATTCGGCCCATGTGACTTTCTAGGCGTGTGACATTATTAATAGGTTCTATTATTTGGTTCAAATGAAGTATAAATGTGTGGTATGCACTCCAAAGATTAGGGTAAATAAGGAAGGACCTAATTTCATGGGATTGTGATATCATTCAAATTCAATGCATGCTTATCTCTTCTTGATTTGATTCTAGCCGAATTTTGGTTTCTAGACACATTAACATGTCGCAAATTTTAGATATGGTCTAGGGAACCTTTGTTTTGTGATTTTTAATTTTTAATGTAAAGTTTTATTTTGCTAAATTTTATTAGGTACTTAGGATTTCATTACTTTAGATTAGGTTCAAATAATATTCATATGCATTATTTTATAAATTCTTAAAATTAAAAAAATTAGAGGGTATTTTGGTCATTTCAGATTATGAGAATTTTAGGGTTTTACAATCTTGGTTACACGACCACTAGGGTCGTGTATTGTTGATTGTTGATAAAACACGACACACATGGTGTGTGTCCGTAATGTGTACCACGATACAAAATGTATCGTGGGGACTTGTCTTGGAATGATAATGATATTGGTCGTGTTTGGATTGCTTTCGAGGTTGGAATACCTCATGTTGCTATTTTGTTCATGCGGTAACAAAACCGTTGAGACACCCCGTAGGTGCCTCATTGTGGTCAACTCGTAGCTAGGCAAACCCATGGAGGGTGAGCGTTGTCGTTGTAGTCTTATTGACTACGTGTGGTCTCGAGGTTGAGCCACACTAGTCACACTTTTTTGCCAAAACTTTTCTTTTAATCCTAAAACCAAATTTGTGTGAACTTGTGTTGCGTATGTGTTTGTGATTGGGCTTAGTTGCTCATTTGGGCTAAGGAGCCCAAAGTGAGTATGTTGGGTATGTATGAAGCATTGGGCCGAAGCCCAATGTATTTCGGTTATAGTTTTTATTTTTCCTAACTATTTTATTTTGCTTTCGCTTACTAACTTATTTATATTTTTGTTTTGTCAGTGATGGTGTTTCGGATGCTTATTGGGAATACACTTGGGATTGATATGGATTTGGAACAAAACCTATGCTTGGATGGATTGATATTGAATCGTTATTGGATTACGGTATTAGCCGATGGACTTATTGGACTATTTTGTACTTGAGACGGAATAATATATTAGACTCGTAAAGAATTTAATATATTAGGACCCGAACGGACACAAAATATTCAATAAACCCGACACTAATAACTACGCGAATGATAACGATAAATAAAACTTATAAAATATTTTATTTAAAATTTGGTTTATTCAAAAGTCATGATGACTTGGGAACATTATATAAATGGATGCACCATGTCCAAATTTTATAAAAAAACCTTTTATAACTTAAACAATTATAACTTGTAAACATCGTAAACCTTTTAGAAATCATACAGCTTCTTCCCTAAATTATAATGTTTTACCAACTATTTGGGTCTACGGGGTAAAACACCGAAACATATTATTGACAGTTCTTTTCTTTATTCTTTATTTATTCTCCTTTTTCTTCATTCTTTTCTATTTGTTTGATTGTATTTTGCCGACTTTTATCGTCTTAGCGTAAGTTAAACTTGAAACATGTTTTCTGAAAACCACACGAGATACGAAAATTGACTTCTTCTCATGATTTATGACTATACTTTCATCGTCATTGAAATTAATCTTTTCAACCAACAACTCGAGTATTCCACGAAAGCCACTTTTATAAACTACTTTTTGTAACAATTTGCATTTTTAGGTTAATTTTTATTCCCAAAATTATTACTATTCATTTTACTATTCACTTTCACTATTCACTCCCAAAATATATTTTTTCACATTCTCGAAAGTTAAATTAATTCCATGATAAAGTGAAAGTTTGACGCTCGTCGGGTCATTTTCGCAAAAGTTATTAAGAAAATGTACGTTTTGGTTTAAACGCCATTTAAACATCCTGCGCATAACGAAACCAACTCTGATAATTTTCATCGCATCAGATTGATTTTTAGTACACTCACAATCAATTATGGAATTTTTGATAATTAAGTTAAAATATTACCAAATAGACCCTGTGTCTCACAAAACTAAACTTGCGTTTTAAGTACTTTTACTTATCCGCAACCTTAGCCTATACCTGCACCATATTTTCTAAGAAATTTAGAAGCTTTCACATTTTTGAAAAAGTCAACATATTTTTCCCTCCTCCTTTGACCATAAAATCATTTCTTGATTTTATAAATCATTCATTGATTTTTAACACTTACGGTTTTACGTCTAAAGAATATTTAACACCAACCGACGCTAGACTGAGCCCAGTCTAGACATTATAGGCCATTTTAATTCATTATTATCATATTAGAAAAGTTACGTTTCACTTTTCTCAGTTTTACACAACTTTCGTACGTTTTACGTTTAACGCGTTTTAAACCTATGTTTCCAGCGTTATCAGCGTTTTCGCGACCCATTAAACTTATCACTCATTTTTATAAGATAATAATGAGTATATTGACAAGTTTAATCATTTTTATAAGTTTCGTATTTTTACGATACCCGGTTTACGTTTCGTGATTTAAATACTTACCGTTAGCAATTACCAGGACCAAAACTCACTCCATAAGGGCAAGATAAAAATTCAAAACTCTTAACCTCCTCATTCTTGCCCTAGGTGGCATTTTTGATGTGTCATCAAGTTTGTTGGCTTGATCTTGACCATTGATCTCTAGGATGTTTACAAGTGTAAACTTAACCATGGTTAAATATTAACCTAATATATAGTTAACTCCTAAATTTTTCCTATAAATACCAAGCTAAAAACTTCATAAATTCTTGCACCACACCTTCTTATATCTTCAAAGACCTAAAACCAAAGGTACTTCTCTTATATTTTGTAAGAAAGTTCATGTGTTCTTGAGAAAAGCTAACATTTGATCTTACTTTCTCCGAGTTTTCAAGAAAGAGTCGTTATAATCTTCAAATAACTTCAAGTCTCCAAAAAGACTTTGTTATTATTTTCAAATAGTTTCGGGTTTTCAAGAAGGCGATGTTATAATCTTCAAGTAGCCTTGGGTTTACGAAGATTACAAATTTCACGTCGAAGCTCCGCTTATATTCCCTTTTTCTATAATACTCAAGCATTCTAAACAAAGGTAAGTAATTATAAGACTCAAAATTATTTAAATACTTATAAACTTTGTTAGTTTATTTAGTATATTTATAAACTCTCAATATGTCATATAATCAAGTAAGCAAAATATATGTTTCACATATAAATACTATGTTAGTAGGGAGCTTCATGTGAGGGGTTTCATTTGGGTGAACGTATCGAGGAGTTGCTGGATTTATGAATTAAAGTGTACTAGCTCCTCGAATGTTTACTGCATGACCTCTGGATTATGATGGCCTGAACAGTAGTACGAGATATATAAACTATATATGGCATGTTTAAATATTCACTTCGTTGTTTTAGAACCTAAGACACGATATCATATTTCTAGGTTGCTCGTAGAGATTCTGCCGGCTTATCCAGCGATTTCATTATATCCTTAACATCATTTACTCTGAGGTGAGTTTATAGCCCCACTTTCCATTACTTAATTGTTTTAACTCTTTGGGGGAGATCCATGCTCAACCATTTTATGACAATCACTATTATTTGCAACTATATGTTTATCTGAAATGATTGTTTATTTATGCTAAAGAACATTATTACAATATTTAAAGTTTCTATATCATAGACCATTAAGCACTATGCGTAGTGAGTATGAATATTATGGTTAGATCTCTTGGGATTAATGTATCCATTAAGTTGACTCAGTTAGAGTAAACAAATGCAACAAACATTTGAGAACACTTGGTATAAACAACAAATTACCTACTAGGTTATGATTGCAACAAATTATGAAACGAGGTTAACCTAGTACCTTTAGGTTAATTAGAACGATTATGAACAAACATACCATCCCTTGTGTTGACCCGGGTAGGGCAAACAAACGCACCATCCTTTGTGTTGACCCGGGTAGGGCAAACAAAACAATGTTCAACGCTTTGGGGTGTATAACAACGTAACCCATACACAGAACAACGAATCAAACAGGACTTGGTCCAATTTCAATTCAAACAGGACTTGGTCCAACAACATATTCAAACAGGACTTGGTCCAACAACATATTCAAACAGGACTTGGTCCAATTAAGAGTAACAGAAACACTACCTACATGTGATATTGTATTTAGTACAATAGTCATACACTTGGAATCCTAGAAAGCTACATTTAGTATTTATTCATACTTGTCACAATGATTTTTACAAGGTTTTCACATTTATTCTACAAACTCTATGAACTCACCAACCTTTGTGTTGACACTTTTAGCATGTTTATCTCAGGTTCATAATGATCGAGGTTGGCACGGAGGGGCATGGATACATCAAGAAGGCTATAAATGTTATTATCATTCGAAAACTTATTTGATGTAATTTGTAAACCTTGAAACTACTAGGACCTCATTTTGTAAACTCTGATATTTATATAATTCGAATGATAAATCTTTTAAAACGACTCCATTAGAGTTCGTTTTCTATTGTTATGACTGTTGTGTCATGAAGTAACACCCAGTTTGAATTCCGCTGCGTCTCACGAAATTGGGGGTGTTACAGATTGGTATCAGAGCTATAGTTATAGAGAAACGGGTCTAATTGAGACCTAAACTATAACTTCTTTTCCTTTTATAGCCTTTCACTCTCCGTGCCTTCCATCCTCCAGACAATTATGTAACTTTTAGACATTTTATTCTACACGAACATACTATCACATTAATATATAAAACACACTGAATTCCGCGACGGAATTCCCTTAAGGGGTAGAGACTGTAACAATTCGCATTTTCAGGTTAATTTCTATTCCCGAAATTATTACTATTCATTTTTACTATTCACTTTCACTATTCACTCCCAAAATTTTTATTTCACATTCTCGTAAGTTAAATTAATTCCATGATAAAGTGAAAGTTTGACGCTCGCCGGGTCATTTTCGCAAAAGTTATTAAGAAACTGTACGTTTTGGTTTAAACGCCATTTAAACATCATGCGCATAACGAAAACCAACTCTGATAATTTTCATCGCATCAGATTGATTTTTAGTACACTCACAATCAATTATGGAATTTTTGATAATTAAGTTAAAATATTACCAAATAGACCCAGTGTCTCACAAAACTAAACTTGCATTTTAAGCACTTTTACTTATCCGCAACCTTAGCCTATACATGCACCATATTTTCTAAGACGTTTAGAAGCTTTCACATTTTTGGAAAAGTCAACATATTTTTCCCTCCTCCTTTGACCATAAAATCATTCGTTGATTTTATAAATCATTCCTTGATTTTTAACACTTAAGGTTTTACGTCTAAAGAATATTTAACACCAACCGACACTAGACTGAGCCCATTCTAGACATTATAGGCCATTTTAATTCATTATAATCATATTAGAAACGTTACATTTTACTTTTCTCAGTTTTACGAAACTTTAGTATGTTTTACGTTTAACGTGTTTTGTTGTCCCAGATTGAGCTTATAATGATCTTGTTAATTATCTTAGATATAAATATCCAAGACAATAGGTATAGAAACTGTTCTTGTAATAACAACTATTAAATACTATGCGGAATTTAGTAGTTAATCTTAAGAAGAGTTTAGAACACAACACAAACGAATTCTCAATAAACACCTCAATATATATTACGGTTACTCAAAAGTAACAGGGTTATAAATAACCTTGAAGTGATACGACTCTTACAAAACAAAGGACACTTTGTTTCTACACGAACTATACTATAAGAGACAATGAGAAATACACTAATAGACATATCAAACACTGATCTAGTCTTCTCCTTTTATACACTAAGGAGAACTAACTACATACTAATCTAATGTTCCACTATACATTAAATAATCAAAAGTAATCAATTACTTTTGCTTTACAACCAATACCAAACCGCCCCATGATACTTGTACTTATACTATATAACCCATCTCTCTGCACCGCCCCATGTTAACTAAGATGTATTAAACAAATACCAAGTATTAGTATAATACATATCAGCTTGTCGTATTCCAGCAGCAAGATGTTTACTCTGGCAGCAGGTTGATATACACTAGCAGCAGGTTGACACTTAGATAATTCTCCAGACTTTGGTCGACAGACTCAGCAGCAGGTTACATATACTAGCAGCAGGTTGAAGTAACTAGCAGCAGGTTAACACTTAGACAATTTTCATTAAGAATATGTGCAAACCTGAGCAGCAGTATAATGACTAAAGCAGCATCATCATTTAGACCCAACAATCCTCCCCTAAACTTGATATTTCTTCCTAAAATCATCAAGTTTCTTCAAAACATGAACTATCCACTAGGAGAATGCTTCCAAACACTTACTGCTGTTGTGAAGTCTTTGACTTTAACACTTTGCTGTACTTCTCCACTAGTTCAATAGCTTGATGATCTGACATGAAGGCTCTTTGCATCCTTAATGTTCCAGGTTGCAGCATTTAAGTAAGTAGGACAGTATTGTTGGTGAAGGGGTAATCCTTTTCAATCAACATGTAAACACTTACTCCCTTTCCCTCCAATTCATGTACTCCACAGGATTGGTATAGATACCATTTATGAACCTTTTTAGAAGCTTGCAAATTTTTCCAACTAAGATCTCTTTCATCAGGTTCAAACATGTTCTTTAAATGATAATAGTGTAATCTTTCATACACTATTGTTGGAGGTGTCTGCCCATACCACTTCTTATATATACCTCCAAAGCTGTACCAGATCATCCCTATTCATGTAGTGTAGCATCTGTGAGAAACTGCAGTACTTTTCACATACTCCATTGGATCTCTTGATTTGCCACCATACTTCATTTTTATCTGTCACATTATGATCATAGGAGATGATTGGGAAACGGGTTTCCAAAGGAACTGCATTCATTACCTCATGTTCAGATTGTGGTTTATGAACTGTGATGTCCATCATCTTCTTCATGTCATCTGCAGTAAACCCATCTAAATCATCTGTAGTAGCCCCTTCAGAATTATCTTCTGAGTCACTGAACTTGAATTGAGTTTTTCTTTTCTTCTTTTTAGCCACCTGCTTTGTTCTACCTCTCTTAACACCAATGGTAGAACTTCCTTCTACTTCATTCTTTTTTTCATCTGCAACTTCCTTTTCAGCTTCAGTTATACTCTCTCTTTCTTTCACAACTTTAGGCTCTTTATGCCAATCAGGATCCATATAGGCATGTGATGGTACTTTCATTCTTGTGAGCTCTCTTATTTCTTCATCTATGAGAGGTTTAACTGGTTTGTTTAACCTTGCATAATTAGCATAATATGCTTTTCTGATAGCATCTCTGGACATCCTTGTGAATCTGCTATATTTCCAAGAACATTGATTGTGCAAATACATTTTCATGCCCCTGATCTCTTCTTCTGCTGACATTCTCTTCTTCTTAAACTTCTCATCTTTCTTTTGATTATGTTTCCTCCTAAAATTTGCCAGCAGATCATCTACTGCATTTGCTTGTTCCTCAGGAGTATACATCTCCCTTTCCATCTTTTGCTCTTCCTATGCTACCTTCCTATCTTCATCTATCTGTCTTTGTGTTTCCATTTCATCTTCTACCTTCCACTGAGCTTGCATACTCTTTATATACTCTTCATCACTTTCTTTTATTTGTTCTTTTTCAGCAGCATCCATGATCTTAAATTTCTCCTTTGGTTTCTCAACTAGAATGCTTTTGCCTTTATCTTTTGGTGAAATAGAGGGTTGTTTAGGTTTTATTGTGGGTGCAGGTTCTCTGATCATGATTCCTTTGGCTTTTGGTCTTTTGGATTGTGATGGTTGTTGTGGTGTTAGAACAAATTTTGGTGTTTGTTTTGGTTTGTATCTCTTCATGATTTGTTCTAAGGGAACGTTGTCATCATCTGAGTCTGTTCCTGGTGCAGCAGCAGACTCTTTTGAACTAGCAGCAGGTTGAAGTGTGCTGGCAGCAGGTTGCTCTGCAGCAAGTTGTTCTGTACCAGCAGCAGGATCAACAACAACATCATCTCTTTTCTACAATCTTTTCTCTACTGCTTCCAATTCTACCTCATTCCCAAACTTATCCTTCACCACAAACTCATGTAATGTTTCACTACTTCTCCCATAAATTGTTGTACCCATTTCCACATCAGCACCTTCATTCTCCACACCCATATCTATAGCAGCAGGTTCATTCACAGCAGGTTCATTCACAACCTCATTTACCCTATCTGTATAATCAACCTCATCACCAACAATATCTTCAGCATTTCCACTTTCAACTTGTTCAATTTCAGCCTCCCCTGACTTCACTATCTCCTCATACTCATTCCTCCCCTGTTTGGGAGCATTCTCCCCCAAATCAGGTTTGGAGAAACTGACCTCCTTCTTCAATGATCTCAACCTTGAAGACTTTGATTTCTGTAACCCAACAAGATGCCTTACCCTGTACTTCAACCTTCTAATTTCAGCACCTTGAGAGCTTTTCACCTTGATTAATTCCTTCTTGAGATCAGCAACTTCTGAAGACAAACTTGCACATTTATCCGTCAATTCTTTTATAAGTTTAATACTATCCTCCCCATTTCGGTCTGTATTACCTGACCCGAGTGATGGTTCATTGGATTTGGCCTTTTGTACAGTGTTGTCCATCAATTCATAAGTATCATTTCTGCCCTCATCACTTCGGTCTGTGTGACCTGACCTGAGAGGTGATTCATTGAGCACAAACTCAGCCTCAAACCTAGTTTGACTGCTTGAGCCCCCCATATCAGCCATGTGGCTGGGGTTACCACCAAGTGTGTGAGGATCCTGAGAACCTTCCACATTTGGTGTTGCCATGGTTGAGGTCTTAAGTATGTTGACACTGTCCTGTCCAGGGTTTAAGTCTGGGACAGTAGTGTCAGCCTCTTCCATAGTGTCACCTACATCACCTGTGACACCTACATTTTCCTCCTCAGCATCATTCTCAGAATGTTCATCTGTGGATTGGGTTTGGCTTGATGATTCAGGGTCACTTGGAGGTTGGTTGGCAGCAAGTTGGAGCATATGTGGGGTGAGGGGTGTGACATTTCCAGAGAACCCAGACCCATTCTTTCTAAGGTAAGGAAACATTTTGAGACCCAGTGTATTTACTTTTTCAATTCCTTGATGTTCAAAGGGTTCTTGTAATTGACTATTTATCAAAAGTTGTAAAAACCTTGGGTAAAGATAAAATTTCCCAGAAACATTCTTTTTCAACCCTTCAAAGATCATAGCCGAAAAATTAAATGGTTGTCCTGAAGATAGACAAACCAAGGCTGAAGCCTGGCCTGCACTAAATTCATTCCAACTAGTAGTTTTAGGACTAAGACAATGCAGAAAGGTATGAACAAGAAATTTCCATTGTGGGCTGAGAAGGCGTTTAAAAAATGTTAAATGATCATCTTGCCTCTCATACCCAATGTTAGCAAGTCCTGCAAAAATCTCAGAAGTAGGAAGACATGATGTTGCCTCATCATCCATAAGATGAAGAATTCGTCTTATAGATGTTTCGGTAACAACAATCTTCTCTTCATCAACTTTTGCAACTAGCCTTTCCTCCTCATTTTTAGTTTTTAACTTGATAGTAGACCAAAACATCCTCATATGGGTTTTATAAACAGTTGGATTGACAGTTAAAGCATACCTTATGTGGGATGCTTTGAGAAAATCAATTATTTCCGTAAAACCTTCAGATTCCCTAACCTTTTGAAGAAATGCGATCTGATTGTGGTCCTTTGCAAATGATCGTTGTGCCATTGTTGTGGGAAAGTGAATTTTGGGAAGTGGGAAGTTAGTGATTTGTAGTAATTTGAGAGTTGTAACTGATTTGCGGTTTTTGTAATTGCTTGAAACGGTTTAGGTAGTGGGCGTACTCATTAAATGTAGCAATTAAATTGAATTGGGCGTTATATAACCGTTAGGGTTTGGGTTGGCTCCAAATTTACAAAAATATACCCTGAGCTTTCAAAATTAGTAGCAGGTTTCTATTTTTAGTAGCAGAACCCTAGCAGCAGGTTAACTTGCCTAGCAGCAGGTTAGTTGTGCTAGCAGCATCTTGATATCTGACCCATTCCAACTCCTTTTAAATTAAGATCAAACGCCCTTTGCCCATGAAATCTGCATCTTTGCTTTGAATTACCTAGAAAAGATTAGTGAAAAGGATTTTTTTTTTTTTTTTTTTTTTTTTTTTTATTTTAACAAACAATACTTCTATCCCAAAGATGCAAATCCACCTAATCAAACTTCACAATCTTCACAAAAATCTAGTTATACTTAACAGCAGGATAGAACATTAGCAGCAGGTTAAGTATAACTAGCAGCAGCTCAGAACACATCTTCTAACCAAGTATCAGAATCAACTTATTGACTAATAACAGCATAAAATCCTTTCAAAAATTTTAACAAAAACATAATAAGACAAGAGATGTATTCAAAGATTCATCATCCCAATACTAGCAATTAAATATTGAAATCTACCCACTTCAAATCCTTGTAGATCTGCAACATTATTGTCAGTATGGATTTTGCAAATTTGAATTAGTCTCTTTTCATAGCAATCTCTTATAAAGTGATGTCTTATCTCAATATGTTTTGTTTTAGAGTGAAAAACAGGATTTTTAATGATACACATGGTGCTGTTATTATCAATGTGGATTTTAGTGTTCAAGAAATTGTACCCATAATCCAGTAGTTGATTCTGAATCCAAAGAACTTGCCCACAGCAACTTGAAGCAGCAACATACTCAGCCTCAGTAGTTGAGTTTGCCACCACAGTTTGTTTCTTGCATTGCCATGAAATCAACCTGTGTCCAAGGAATTGACACCCTCCTGTGGTTGATTTCCTATCTAAACATGCTCCAGCATAGTCACTATCTGAGTATGCTTCCAGATGAAATGGTGAATCTTTTGGATACCAAAGTCCCAACTTAGGTTGGCTTTTTAGGTATTTAAAGATTCTCTTGACTGCAATCAAGTGTGAAATCTTTGGAGACACTTGAAATCTTGCACAAGCACACACAGCAAACATTATGTCAGGTCTTGAAGCAGTCAGATACATTAAGGAGCCAATCATGGACCTATAAGTATGCACATCAAATTCTACACCATCTTCATCTTTAAGCAATGGCTTATTCTTCTCCATTGTTGTCTTGACAGGCTTCACATCAGAGAAGTTAAACTTCTTTAGAATATCATGCACATACTTGTCTTGACTAATGAATATCCCATCCTCCATCTGTTTGACTTGAAGCCCCAAAAAGAAAGTAAGTTCTCCCATAGAACTCATTTGAAATCTTCTATGCATAAGCTTCTCAAATTCAGCACATAACACCTTATTTGTGGAGCCAAAAATGATATCATCAACATACACTTGAACCAACAAGATATCATTTTTGTCTTTCTTGATGAACAAAGTCTTGTCAATGGTTCCTCTGTGGAAGCCATTCTTCAACAAGTACTTTGATAAGGTGTCATACCAAGCTCTTGGAGCTTGATGTAAACCATATAGTGCTTTATCCACCTTGTAGACCTTATCAGAATGATTGGGGTCTTCAAAACCAGGTGGTTGTTGGACATATACTTCTTCATCAATTGTCCCATAAAGAAAAGCACTCTTCACATCCATTTGATACACAGTGAATTTCATGTATGAAGCATAAGCTAAAAACAGTCTGATAGCTTCTATTCTTGCTACAGGTGCAAATACTTCATCATAATCAATGCCTTCTTGTTGTGTGTATCCTTGAGCCACCAATCTTGCTTTGTTTCTAATCACAATTCCCCTTTCATCTCTTTTACATCTGAACACCCATTTAGTTCCAATTGCCCTTTTTCCACTAGGCAAATCAACTAGGGTCCAGACTTCTTGAAGTTTGATGTAAAACCCCAAAATTAAAACAATCCGAAATGACAAAAATGCCCTCAAATTTAAAATTTTTAGAACTTATGAAAATCATATAAGTAACATAATTCGTACTTAATCTAAAATAAGTTATATCCTAAGTTACCAAATGATTTAGCACCAAATAAAACCTTATAATATAAAGTTGGTACAAAAAAAAAAAAAAAAAAAAAAAAAAAAAAAAAAAACAATGCATAATGTGCCGCCCCCCCCCCCCCCTGACCAATATGTGGTCCAAGTTCATGCTAGTTAAGAGATTAATTAAGCCATTAATATGATTGATTATTTCCCTAAATATTCTAATCACAATTATACGGTTTCTTCATCATAATCCCATAACCGATTTTTTTTTTCAAACCCTACTCTCTCTCTAAAATTTTCGGCACTCTCTTGTTCTTCATCCATTCGATCAGTTGAAATCATCCAAGGAAGAAGTTTTGGTGATCTTTGATTGTGTTCTTGTCCAAGGTAATCATTCATGTCTAAAAACTAATCCATTTAAATTCTTGAACAAAACTAATCGACCCATATATTGTTTTTTTGTGTGTGTCGATCGGACCAAAGAAAAGAGGAGGATAAGAGGCGTGTGATTTGATCTTGTCGTGTTCGTGAGTATTCGTTTGGTCTCCAAGGGTAATCGTATCATTCTCGTTGATTCCTTGTCGATTTTGATGTTCTTGTCGGATTGAAAATTACATATGATAACAAAAGAATCATATAATGTGTTAACATAAAATAATAAGAATGAAACCCTAATATGGATCGACTTTTAATTTTTTGTTGTGATAATGATTGTTATGATTATGATACGAATACATATGAATCAATCTAAGGCTATGTTAATGTCAATTATAATTATTTTTATCAAGAATTGATCATTGGAATATGAAAAACCTAAAAGATTACATGAAATAATAAACCCAGATTCTGAACAGAAAATTTGTCCGACATCAATCAATTGGATCTTGATGATAACTAAGTGTATTCAGGTGCTTTTGGAGTCTAAAATGAATTTTAATTAAATAGCTTTCTGGGAAAATTAACCTTGTAATTTTTAGAGGTCGGGAAGGCAACTTTTTGATTTTTGGAAATTCAAGTGTCAAACTGAATTCGTATGTCTGGAAAAACAGTCCGTGTTTTTCATTTTTCTTTTGCAAACCATAACGAATTAGAAGGTTCCCTTTGAACTAAGTAATATCTCATATGTCTAGTAATTACTGGAAGTTTTGTAGATTTTTATAAATTTTCTAGATGGGTTAAAGAAATAAAATTTTTTGGGTGTTTCATCAGATCCGATTCCAGAACATGTTTGGGAAATTGATTTTTCATTCATATCTATGCTACTTAATAAAATCTAGGAAAATTAGGGTAAGTTGTTAAGACATATAGGTACGTGTGTGAGTTTTTGAGAATTTTATTTCTGAGTTCTTATATGGATCATAAATTCGATGAAACAGTACTAATTCATGTGTAAAATCTGTTAGAAGTTTAAAAGATATTAAAAAGGTGTTAGGTGTTTATTTTTCAAACTAAAGGGTTTAAATGGTCATTTTTCTAAAACTAAAGGACTTAACTTGTAAAAACATGTAACTTGGTAATATTTACATTTTACACCCTAATCTTATCATAATGACACTATAACCCCTAAACTTGTGATAATTGCATAATGAACCCTAAAATTATGAAAACCACATTATGAACCCTAAACTTATGTAAATATCATTATGAACCCTAAACTACTAATATTGCCACATTTGATACTTTAAACTTAGTAAATGATAACCTTGAATATTCTTAATACGGAAACCTCCTAAATATGGAAACTTACTAATTCGGGAAACCTGCTAAAAAGGGAAAGTATACTCAAAAGAGTAACTTAATTAAATTGGACTTAAAGTAATATATGATTATTAATTCGTATAGGTTCCATGAAGCGGGAGTGACCCGGTGTCTCGTGAGTTATCTTTAGTTGTTTTGCTATCGAATAAGGTACAGATATTCTGACCTTCTCACAGGTTTCTCATGAACTCTCTCTCTCTCTTGTCTATCTTACTCCCTTGAACCTTGCTATGCTCCCCTTGATTTGTGAACCTTGCTATGCTCCCCTTGATAAATTGAACCTTGCTATGTTCCCTTGATACTTGATATAATTCGTTCGTCACCCTGTGACATGAATATTCAAATCCTTGGATACCTTGAAGGTTCATTTGATATTATAACTGGATGCGAAAACCTTTCTTAATTATATATGAAAATGTTTTGAGAAAAGCTATTTTAAAACGATGTTGTTGAGCACGATGCGATACCACTTTTAAATGAAATTTTACTAAAAGTTTTATGAAAACTACTTTTAAGACTATCTTTATGAAAGACTTTACTAAATATCATTTTATGAAAGTCACTTATTGAAAGATTACTTCTAAATACGCGTTTGATACGAAACCTTTGAATTAAATCTTTACTATGAACCTACGAATCATTTGATTATGAACCTTTGATATTATCTATTTGAACTTTGATTTAAACCTTTGCTATAAACCCTATGCTATGATTCTTGATTTGAACCTTGACTTGAACTTTGATATAAACCTTGATATGATATACTTGAAATGGAAACTTGACTTGAACCACTTGATATGAAACTTGAACTTGGATACTTGATACTTGATTTGACCCTTGATCCACAGTTTGAGACTACGAGCCACCACTTGTATACTAGGCATGAGGGTTTCATGTCCTTGTCATTGATGCACCGATGGCATGACTCTAGGGTAGGAGAGTGATGACCTATCCCGTCCCTGACTTGACTTGTTACGTAGAGGAAGTACTTGGCCTACTGGGGCGTATGGATGCATCCTAGATTTGTTACTTGTTTCGATGGATTTATCATGATATTACTTGTTATATACTTGGTGACTGATGGTGTGTGCGATACACGTCTTTCACAGCTTGAGAGTTAGCTACTCCAACCCTTGAGGCATCCCCTCACATTATACTTGGTATTCCGAGGTCACCCCTCCGGATACATGGCTACTTGGTTACTTGATACTTGACTTGATACTTGACTTGACTTGGGCTCGTGGTGGATTACTGTTTTCCTTACCTTATAATCTTTTACTTTTTCCCTAACTCTTATTATACCTTGCATTGTTTCCCTTACTTCACTATTCCATTATTACTGCTTGTTACCTCTATATCTGTTCACTGGGCTTTTTAAGCTCAGCCGCATTTCTTTTCATGCGGCAGGTTCTAGTTGGAAGCTGGGTGTGAGTGGAGAGTACTTTGGACTTAGAAGACCTTTCTAGCTATTCTGGATTAGCGATGACTAGAACGTTTACCAATTGTAGAACTTAGAAATTATTATTGTTCCCTTTGTAACCTTGTATTTTCAACTCTTCCTTTGTAACCTTTGAAAATTATTTTGTATTATTTAGTCATATGCTTATGTTTGCTTTGATATGTCACCATAACGTAATACTTCTACCCTTATCGGGTTGGGGTGTTACATTTGAACTGCAACAATTCTTCTTGCATTGCTTCTACCCAGCTTTCATCTTTTAATGCTTGATAAGCATTCTTTGGTTCTATTTGTGATAGAAAGCAAGCAAACATACAACTTTGAAGATCTTTGTGGCTTGCTCTTTGATGAATGGTCTGAGAAAATAATCCTTCCTCAACAAGGTCTCTTAAACCTTTTGTCTTGCTTCTTGTATGAACAGCACCTTCAGCATCACCTATGATCTGCTCCTTTGGGTGATGCTTGTGAATCCTTGTGGTTGGAGTAGGAGAAACAGGAACAACAGTCTCCATATTGGAGAGATCAGCCCTTGCTCCAAACACATCTAAAGCTTCATCATCAGTGTCTTCATATATCTTGACCAATTCATCTTCATCAGAGTCAGAAGATTCATTATCATTAATAGGAACTTCATTAGCAGAACTGCTAGGCATAGCAGCAGGCTCTTTTGTGCTAGCAGCAGGTTTCTTTGCACTAGCAGCAGGTTGTCCTGTGCCAGTGATAGAATCAGACCTACTGCTGCTAGCTTTAGTTCCCATAGTTTCAGCACTTTGTGACTCTTCATCCATCTGTTCAGCATCCTTCTTGCCATCATTAGCAAGTTCAACATGACTTGCAGCCTTTCCCTTGGATGCTGTAGCAGAAACAGCAGCATCTTGTGCATTCATCATTTCTGTGAGCTTCCATTTCTCAATCAAAACAACAACAACAACAACAACAACAAACAACAACAACAACAACAACAACAACAACAACAACAGCAGCAACAACAACAACAAATAGTCGAAATCTTCCCCTTAATTCATGCTCTTGTGGAGTTGTTTGGGACTCCATGGATCGTTTTGAGCCTTAGGGTTCAACAATAACATACACGCAGCGGAATAAACAGTAAGAACAATATGTTATTGACACAAGGTTTTTCTTTCAACATCACCTCAATATATTGATACGGTTACTCAAAAGTAACAGGGTTATAAATAACCTTGAAGTGATTCTATCTTGTTCTAGGCATTTACAATGAACTACGCCCTAGAACACACACACACCCCTTTACAGTACTTCTACATTGTAGAAGACTTGGATCACTGTGATCACAGAGATGATTAGATACAATGCTGGACCTTCCTTTTATATTGAAGGATTGATCAATGATCAGAATATAAAAACAAAAAGATAGTCATCTACTTGTTGTTTTACACCCTGTCATTGCTGTAAAGCTAGATCCAGTGTATCATAGAATACTTAAAGCCACCGTCCAGTTTGTTTTTCCACCGCCCAATGATCAGTAGCTAATATTGAAAGTCTTCACATATTTAAAATATGTTTCATTGACAATAATATTAACTCATGTTTTATTTACTTTGTAACTATAACAAGTAACCATGAAGCTAGCAGCAGTATAATCCATTGGCAGCAGTAGTATCCTTCATGTTTCATTCTTCATGTTTTGTAACATCAAATCAATAAACCCAACAATCTTCCCCTATTTGATGATTACAAAACAGGCACGAATTTGTACGAGCCACGAATGAAACAATCTTATCTTCCCCTTAATTCATGCCATGCCACCACAAACTTTCTTCCCCTTTTTGTTATCAACAAATAGAGAATGAATAAAAAAATGATCTTCACCACTACTAACCAATACCACCGTCTAATTTATCCTTCCACTGTTTCAAGTTACCCGCCATGAAGCTGTAAGATACTAAAAATGAACTTGAAACAGTAGAAATCTAAATCATCAGTAGTAATACTAATAAGCAGTAGTAAGAATCAATAACTTCCCCTCGAGTGGTGCACGAATATAAAATGATTAAACCACATCATAAGAATAAGCTTCTCCTGAAACCAATGTGTTAATCATTTGAAAGAACTTGCCGAATAATTAACTACCACAACAACGAACACCATGTAGTACCATCCATGAACGATCATAGCAGATGAAGATGCTAATAAGAGATGACTACAATAGAATTCGAAGCTGAGCAGTAGTACTCAATAAAGAATAGTTCTTTAACTTGAATCTTCAATTCTGTAGGCTTTATGTAATGAAGAAGAAAAATAATCATTACCAATTTGATGCTGAATTAGAAGAATCCAACCTTGTGTCTTATGCCTTGTACTAAATACGACTTCGAACATATACTTCGCGTATATGGAGAACAACCAACTCTTGACAATAAACTCATCTTCAATGAGACACTGAGCACAAATAACGTAACTCCTTTAAGTGTTTGTCAATTCTTAGTCACCTGGATGAACAGACAAGTACCTCCTGCTGAAAGGTATGCTAAGACACAACCTTGAAAAATTCCACTGCACCATCAAATAAGAAACAAATACTTCTCTTCGCGAATTAGAAATAATAACGAGCCTTTTTAAAACGTTTAAGAACATAAACCAACTTCCTTGTGTGTGTAAACTTCCCCTGTGTGTGTAGCTCATCCAACCTTCATGAGCTTCCCCTCACTGCTCGTACATCATGTAACTAGCAGCAGTATAATAAAGCTAGCAGCAGTTTGTAATATGAAAGTAGTAGTATTAATATCTACTAGCAGTTATGAACCAAACAAACGACTGCTTCAACTCTGTCGAATGAGAAAAACCCAACGATAAATAACGAACCACTTGCAAATAAATAGCAAATTATTCTCTTATCTCTTCATCAAATAAGAAAAACCCAACGCATCTACTTGCACAAGACGCCAAGTCGCTTTTTCAAATACCAATATTCTCCAACATGTTTCCACCAGCCATTATTTAGGTTCCGTTTGTTTTAAGGTATTTGGATTTGAGTAATGGTTTCAAAGAAATATTAAGTTGTTTGGTTTGAGTTGATGAGTTACATAACAGTATTTCATACCCTCAAATGAGGGTTTTCACCATAGTCACGTATATCCCTTTCTTTTCTGACAAATCTAATGGAATCCTGACAATTTTCCACCAAAGTCAATTTTGGTGGTCCTAAAAACATAATCCTGACAATCGTATGGTGCCACATAATTGTTAAACAAAAAAGAGTAATATTATTATATATTAATTTAATATTAAACTAAACTAAGTGGGCCTTTATTATTATATAATAAAATTAAATAAAAACCGATTCCCAATTATATTTTATAAAACAAACAATATTAATACTATCATTCAATTTTTATTTCTTTCAATCCATACCGAATCCGATATCCATTGTGATTCCTGGCAACAAACCAAACGGCCCCTAAGTGTTATACATCAAATATATTATGAATCTTTGGCCATAAAACTCAACGCACCAAACCAATATTTAAATATTCAATCAATAAATGCTTGATTTGATATTACCTTGTTTGCAGAGAATTTCTATTTTTATGGTTTGACCACATGCGCTTGTCGTTACTGTCCCACGTGATACATAGTGAATAATCAAGGCATGCGCACCATAATCAAATGTAAATAATGCCTTTGCACCGCCCCACTTTCATGATAAAAGGCATTTGACTGACCCTATTATCTTCATATATATACCATTCGACTTTGCTTTCTAACTGCTTTCTACATCAAAAGAGCACCATTCCAAGAGAAAAGAATTTAACACGCCCCACCAATAATGCATATCAACCTTTGTTTAAATTCTGCTTCATGAATCAAGTTCTTTTGCTTGTGAAGTCGATCAGTGGAGGCTTTAAATAAATAAAGCCATCAATTTCACATGTAAAGATTTACGTATAGTATACTTCCCATGTGCATCACCGTCCCATGTGCATGAGATTGCATGAACACCGATCACTAGAGTGAAAAGATACAATAGATCAACAATGTTTTCACATATGAAATCTTCACATGTGATGTACGTGTATCTTTTCACTTATTAAATCTTCAAGCCTCCACCTTCCTATCTTGCATGAAACATTCTCCAAAACTTTTTCTCGTAAAGCTCAGAGACAGCATGGTGTGTAGTAGCAGTAGAATAAAGATTTCGAGTAGCACTTTTCTTCAATGAAGAAACCCCTCGAACCAGGAAGATTGGAACAGTACAGCGTCCAAATAGCTGCTCAAATGAAATGTCGATAGCAGCACCAATGAAGAAAAATAGTAGTATCCGACAACTACTAGTCATTAAGTGTAGCATCATAATGAATATATCGAGCAACAGCAGGTTAGTGATCGTCAAGAAAAAGTAACAATGCTAGCAGCTGGTTAGTTAATGTACATTGAACGTGTACATGAACCATTTGCTACCTCATGGAAACTCTTTTGTGCTACGACACCGAATAGACAAGTGAACGTAGCATGAACATCGAGTGGCATGAACATTGAGTAGCAACAAGAAGTGAACGTAGCAGCAGGTTAAACAACTAGCAGCAGGTTAGAATAACTAGCAGCAGGTTCATGTCGCTAGCAGCAGGTTGGTTTTCTAGGTTCATCGACAAACCAAAAACCTTGTGAATCCCTAGGTAACGAGCTCCCTACTCTCTGATACCACTTGTTGAGTCGTTTGGGACTCCATGGATCGTTTTGAGCCTTAGGGTTCAACAATAACATACACGCAGCGGAATAAACAGTAAGAACAATATGTTATTGACACAAGGTTTTTCTTTCAACATCACCTCAATATA
This sequence comes from Artemisia tridentata subsp. tridentata, assembly GCA_021014915.2. Classification (NCBI taxonomy): domain Eukaryota; kingdom Viridiplantae; phylum Streptophyta; class Magnoliopsida; order Asterales; family Asteraceae; genus Artemisia; species Artemisia tridentata. The sequence goes on along the minus strand of CP139508.1, from coordinate 213,096,895 downwards.
TTGATACGGTTACTCAAAAGCAACAGGGTTATAAATAACCTTGAAGTGATTCTATCTTGTTCTAGGCGTTTACAATGAACTACACCCTATAACACACACACACCCCTTTACAGTACTTCTACATTGTAGAAGACTTGGATCACTGTGATCACAGAGATGATTAGATACAATGCTGGACCTTCCTTTTATATTGAAGGATAGATCAAAGAGCAGAATATAAAAACAAAAAGATAGTTATTTACTTGTTGTTTTACATCCTGTCATTGCTGTAAAGCTAGATCCAGTGTATCATAGAATACTTAAAGCCACCGTCCAGTTTCTTTTTCCACCGCCCCATGATCAGTAGCTAATATTGAAAGTCTTCACATATTTAAAATATGTTTCATTGACAAAATATTAACTCATGTTTTATTTACTTTGTAACTATAACAAGTAACCATGAAGCTAGCAGCAGTATAATCCATTGGCAGCAGTAGTATCCTTCATGTTTCATTCTTCATGTTTTGTAACATCAAATCAATAAACCCAACACGTTTTAAACCTACGTTTCCAGCGTTATCAGCGTTTTCGCGACCCATTAAACTTATCACTCATTTTTATAAGATAATAATGAGTATATTGACAAGTTTAATCATTTCTACAAGTTTCATATTTTTACGATACCCAGTTTTACGTTTCGTGATTTAAATACTTACCGTTAGCGATTACCGGGACCAAAACTCACTCCGTAAAGGCAAGATAAAAACTCAAAACTCTTAACCTCCTCATTCTTGCCCTAGGTGGCATTTTTGATGTGTCATCAAGCTTGTTGGCTTGATCTTGACCATTGATCTCTAGGATGTTTACAAGTGTAAACTTAACCATGGTTAAATATTAACCTAATATATAGTTAACTCCTAAAATTTTCCTATAAATACCAAAGGCACTTCTCTTATATTTTGTAAGAAAGTTCATGTGTTCTTGAGAAAAGCTAGCATTTGATCTTATTTTCTCCGAGTTTTCAAGAAAGAGTCGTTATAATCTTCAAATAACTTCAAGTCTCCAAAAAGACTTTGTTATTATCTTCAAATAGCTTCGGGTTTTCAAGAAGGCGATGTTATAATCTTCAAGTAGCCTCGGGTTTACGAAGATTACAAATTTCACGTCGAAGCTCCGCTTATATTCCCTTTTTCTATAATACTCAAGCATTCTAAATAAAGGTAAGTAATTATAATATATGTTTCACATATAAATACTATGTTAGTAGGGAGCTTCATGTGAGGGGTTTCATTTGGGTGAACGTATCGACGAGTTGCTGGATTTACGAATTAAAGTGTCCTAGCTCCTCGAACGTTTACTGCATGACCTCTGGATTATGATGGCCTGAACAGTAGTACGAGATATATAAACTATATATGGCATGTTTAAATATTCACTTCGTTGTTTTAGAACCTAAGACACGATATCATATTTCTAGGTTGCTCGTAGAGATTCTCCCGGCTTATCCAGCAATTTCATTATATCCTTAACATCATTTACTCTGAGGTGAGTTTATATCCCCACTTTCCATTACTTAATTGTTTTAACTCTTTGGGGGAGATACATGCTCAGCCATTTTATGACAATCACTATTATTTGAAACTACATGTTTATCTGAACTGAATGTTTATTTATGCTAAATGACATTATTGCAATATTTAAAGTTTCTATATCATAGACCATTAAGCACTATGCGTAGTGAGTATGAATATTATGGTTAGATCTCTTGGGATTAATGTATCCATTAAGTTGACTCAGTTAGAGTAAACAAATGCAACAAACATTTGAGAACACTTGGTATAAACAACAGATTACCTACTAGGCTATGATTGCAACAAATTATGAAACGAGGTTAACCTAGTACCTTTAGGTTAACCAGAACGATTATGAACAAACATACCATCCCTTGTGTTGACCCGGGTAGGGCAAACAAGCGTATCATCCTTTGTGTTGACCCGGTTAGGGCAAACAAACGCACCATCCTTTGTGTTGACCCGGGTAGGGCAAACAAAACAATGTTCAACGCTTTGGGGTGTATAACAACGTAACCCATACACAGAACAACGAAACAAACAGGACTTGGTCCAATTACAATTCAAACAGGACTTGGTCCAATTACAATTCAAACAGGACTTGGTCCAACAACATATTCAAACAGGACTTGGTCCAATTAAGAGTAACAGAAACACTACCTACATGTGATATTGTATTTAGTACAATAGTCATACACTTGGAATCCTAGAAAGCTACATTTAGTATTTATTCATACTTGTCACAATGATTTTTACAAGGTTTTCACATTTATTCCACAAACTCTATGAACTCACCAACCTTTGTGTTGACACTTTTAGCATGTTTATCTTAGGTCCATAATGATCGAGGTTGGCACGGAGGGGCATGGATACATCAAGAAGGCTATAAATGTTATTATCATTCGAAAACTCATTTGATGTAATTTGTAAACCTTGAAACTACTGGGACCTCATTTTGTAAACTCTGATATTTATATAATTCGAATGATAAATCTTTTAAAACGAATCCATTAGAGTTCGTTTTCTATTGTTATGGCTGTTGCGCCATGAAGTAACACCCAGTTTGTATTCCGCTGCGAATCACGAAATTGGGGGTGTTACACTTTTGAGGATTATTTTCTGAAACATGTTACATGAATACTATGTTGTGTTGAGGTTGTTCTACCGTGCTCTTCTATCTAATTCTATTGTGATATCTTGTCTTCCTCTACTACTAAGGTGAATTCATAGCCCCACTTTAACTTTTAAACTGTTTATAAACCCATGAGGAAGATACATGCTACTTTTTATGAACACAATTGCTTTAAATGGATGCTTTCCTGATTATGTTATTGATGCTAAGTACCGCTATTGCCACAAACAAGTCCCCTTATCATGAACCATTAATCACTTGACAGTGAGTGCGAATATAGTGTATAGGCCTATAGGACTGACGCAACCCACCTTGTTGACTAGATAGGCAACACGTGTGTTCTATATTCGATTTACGTAGGTAGTTGGCAAGCTACCTACTTGAGGGCAAAATTGTGATTATTGTAAATTATATCAATGCTATTGATGCCGGTTAACGTTTTGCGTGTCACGAGCTTAACACAATACGACGCTTTACTCGATATTTTTATTTGTTACACATATCACCTAGAATTTGAAAACCTTGTGTTCAACTTCTAAACTTATGGATTTCACTCAGCCTTTGTGTTGACTTTTTAGCATGTTTTATCTTAGGTCCTTGAGGTACTTGTTCTGTCATATGGAGTGGCATGAAGACCAAAGGAGAGGGGAGGGTCAAGTTGTAGAGTACTTAGATCTAATGTACAATGGTTAAGAGAGTTATTAAAAGGTTAATGAAGTCAGGGTTTAAGTTTCTAAGTCAAAGGGTGAATTTGTGAGATTTGTGTATCCATTTTCTATATTTTTGTAAGTAAGTGGGCGGCAAATGAATTTAATTGGGGGGGGGGGGGGAATAAAATTTTGAAATCCCACGATGTATTTTATGTTCCGTTTGAGTTTAAACATGAGTCATGGTGTTCCGTTTGGACGATTTTAAGTGTAAACGCGTAATGTATGATTTTAGAGAGTGTTTTAATAGTATAAATGTGTAAAACAATATTTTTGACTCTAATAAGAATTTGTTAAGTTAAAACATAACTAATTGAGTGTCAGTACGCGTGTGGACTCGTTTTACAGGAATTGCGAGATAACCTCTCGTTTTTTAGTTTTTATCGTCAGTGGTGGTCCGTTCTAGTGACAGCATTCCCACTTTTATTATCACTTCCGGTCAGTAAATATATAATTTGTAATTTCTGACAAAAATAAATAGTTGTACTACTAAAATAATAGTTTGGAAAATTACCGTTTCTCACAACGAGGTTTAGTAAGTATGCAGCCATATGTAATGCTTCGACCCAAAAGGTTTATGGGAGATGGGCTTGAAAAAGAAGATTGTGTATGATATTATTAATGGTTTGTATCATTCTTTCCGGCTTACCATTTTATTGAGAGGTTTTGGGGCAGGAGAATCTAAATTGAATGTCGTGTTGAGCAAATAATTGAAGAAGGTTGTTGTTATCAAACTCACCATCATGATCACACTGAAAAGCCGTAATATCACATTTGAATTGATTTTTTACATTAGAGCGAAAATGCAAGAATTTTTGAAATACTTCGGATTTGGTACGTAAAGGATAAATCAAGACATAATGAGAATAATGATCAAGAAATAACACATAATATTTAAAACCACCATATCTAACATTTGGAGAAGTCCAAATATCAGAATGCACAATCTCAAAACAACAAGTAAAAACAAAATTTGAACTGGAAAAAGAAAGTCTCACATGTTTGCCAAGCTGGCAAGCATGACAAATATGAGGAGACTTCTCTTTATTACAAGAAATAAACCGATGAGAAACAAGATAACGTAACTCTTCTTCCCCAGGATGTCCGAGGAGTTGGTGCCACATAGAAGGACTAATAGAAAGTAAAGCGTAAAGAATAGGATAAGGCTGGGTAGCTGTGTAGAGATCTCCTGAACTATCACATCTTAGGAGGATATGACGGGTCAAGAAATCATTCACAAAGAAACCTAATGCATTGAATTCAATAGTACAATTATTATCTCTAGTAAATTGCCGAACAGAAATAAAAATTTTGATGATATTAGGGGTGACTAGAACATTATGTAAGTATAAAGGAAGATTAATGGTAGGTAAGATGTTATGGCCGGTGTTGGTAACAGGTATGGATTTACCATCACCAACACAAACAAATGGATATAAACATTTATTATAAACAATATTTAAATTACTTATATTTGAATTGAGATGAGATGATTCACCTGTGTCCATATTACATGTCGGATCCTCAGTATTCATGGTGCTAAAGGCACTTGGGAACAATGTTGCTTGTGTCTGGAGCATAGACAGAGCCGCTCCTATAATACCTGCTGAGGGCGAAGGAATACTGGTTGAGAATGCATATCGACGGGCTGTTGTATTGAACATATTGCTAGACCACAAACAAACTATCACAAAACCCACAAACAAGCTACTTGCTTCTTTAATGATTTTGCCGTCAAGGTATTTGTCTTGCTTCTTTATTGATTCTGCCACAAGCAAAAAACCATAAAAAGAAATCCTAACCAGTGACAAACAGTAGGCCTAGAATTGTTCTTTGTGAATCTGCCGTCACTTTTTTCTCATATATGTATACATTTTTTTTTTTTTTTTCAATAACCGAGGAGAGGGAAGAGAACGGGAGATACGGAGAAAAATTAAAAAAACATTAATTTTGCTCTTGATACCATATTGAGAATATAATTGGCTTGCTTATTTATTGATTAATCATTACAATATATAATAATCAAGAAGATTATCATGTTCATAATCAGGTATGCTGTCCATGGCTTTCACGATAGAGTGGATGTCATCTAAAGACGAAACCATTGCTTTCGATGATATTGATTCTACCTGAGATAGAAATACAATTATGCCAATTAGCAAACGCCAATTATATATATTATTTGACGGAAAATTGTTCTTTAATCATTTTGCAATTAAAAACAAGCTAGCTTGAATACAAAGATCAAAATAAGCATACCACTACATCTTCTAAACTTTTTGGTTCTTGGCCTTTTTCGGTGCCCGGGTGATCTATGGGTGTTTTATGCTCTTCACTCTCTACATTAAACGATGCAAAGATACTAGAAGAAGACTGTTTGTCATGAGGAGATGGAGTGGATGAATTACCCGGTATAAACGATGAACGAGCTATAGACTCTGGTGTCAACACATGGTTTGCAGGACCATTGAAGAGAAGCTGTTTTCTGAATAATTTGCTTCACGGAATCACAGTCGATGGAAGAGATAACTGAGGGGAAAGACAATGGTCCTTCAATCCAGAGCCCATAGGAGACATCCCATGTGGCACTATACACTACCTACGCTCATTTGTTTTCTGCATTGGCTGTTTCAATTTTTCTAAATTGATTTTTGTTGTGCTTAAAACACTTGATGATGGAGCTTTGAGGGAGCCATCAATCTGTAGCGGATTCTCAAATTTTTGTTGTAGACCTTTTCTAGAAGAAATATCAATATTCAAACATGGCATTCTTCCATTGTGTTCTACTGGTCTTCTTGAATAAGTCTTGCGCTTTCTAATAACCATGTTGGATTCTAGACCAGAAACTTGTTGAGATGGTACTGGTGACCAATTGAACTGCGCATGTTTGTGACAAGTACCACAACTTTGTTTCGATTACAGTGGTGGTGGTGGTGGGTGGTGGTGGTAAAGGTGGTGAGTGGTGGTGGATATAATAATAATAGCATGGTTGTTAAGATCCCGATCCTGATCTTAGGATCTTACGAATTTACGATTCTACAAAGAAAAACGATCTGGATCTTACGTAGGATCTTACCAAGCTTAAAATCTTATAGGATCCCGATCTTGACCATAAGATCTTAAGATTAATCCGATCCGATCTTACTTTTCTCGAACCGCAAACTAAAAAACTACGTTATGGATTATGTTTTAATTGAATTTAAAAAACAACATGCGATTCTTCTAAAACATTCAATATTCATAATTTAGGACAACATTTCAATGAAACATTCGTATAATTTAACATTTCCATGAAACATTCATAGAATTTTGTGTTTATGATATATAATAATTTGTAGATTTGAATAATATTACAAAAAATATTAAAAAAATGACATAATAGTTGGATCTTAGGATCCCGATCCGATCTTACGATCACGATCTTGCAAGAACAAAAACGATCCTAACTAAGATCCCGTTGTTAAAAACCTTGAATAATAGTATAATTAAGAAAAAAAGTTAAAGAGTGAGGTGCAAATTTCGTCCCTAAAGTTTAGTTAACAGAACACGAGGGTATGTTAGTCATTTCACAGGCTTTTGGTCCTTACTAACGGGAGAAATATCGCTCGCTAGGATTCGGTGGCTCTTTTGCAACGTCGCGTCAGCTTCAGTGACCAAATCGAAACAAAGTAGTTTTTTTTTGCAATTTCCGGAAACATTAGAGGCGTAAGTTGCAATTTACCCAAATAAGGGTATGTTTGGCAATAGTAAATGTTGTTGGAACTGGAGATGGTGCTGGAGATTATTAAAAGAGATTATTTTTATAAGCTACATGAAGTAATCTTTGATTTTTAGAGATTATGGAAGATTTTTTATTTTTTTTTATAATCTCTTATACGTTCTGTCTGCCGGCAAAAGTTCTTTATAGATCCAACTTTTACCATAGAACCCATCAAGCAATCTTAGCCACTCATTTTTCTTATCAAAATAAAAAAATTAATTTCCACCTTTTTTTAAAACTTAAATATCTCGCAAACCGTAAATCGTCAAGCTACAAAAAAAATACCATCGCGACGAGAATTAAATTATCTTTCTATAGACATGCATTGTTATATATTTTTGACGAATTTTTTTTTCGATGAACCTTTTTTTTTTTTCCAAAATTTCAGTCCAGAAAAATCATATATGATTCGTAAGAATCATATATGATTCGATTTTACAAATCATATATGATTCCGTACGAATCATATATGATTTTTACGAATCATATATGATTCTTACGAATAATAGAATCATATATGATTCGTAAAAATCGAATCATATATGATTCGTACGGAATCATATATGATTTTTACGAATCATATATGATTCTTTCTGGGCGGAAATTAAAAAAAAAAAAAGTTCGTCGAAAAAAAAAAAGTCGTCGAAAGTATATAACAATACATATCTATAGAAAGATCATTTAATTCTCGTCGCGATGGTATTTTTTTTGTAGCTTGAAGATTTACCGTTTGAAAGATATGTTGTTTTAAAAAAAAGATGAAAAATAAAAATGGGTGGCTATGATTGGTCCATTGGTTCTATGACAAATATGAGATCTATATTGATCTCATCTCTCTGTCTGCCAAACAAATATTATTTTTTAAGTAGCTTATTTTATGAAAAAATAAGCGTAATCTCTTTATAATCTGGTGCGCCAAACACTAAATAAAAATGTTATGAACACTAAATATTGTTGCGTGTCGTAGTCACTAAACCCAATTCTTGGTCCAAGTCACTAATAAAAAGGCACCTTTTAGTTACATACATTAAACAATGTTTATGAACACTAAATATTTGAAGCATAACACAAAATTTTACGAATCACTTTTAAACACTTTTTACTTCATGAAAGCATTATCGAAAGCCAACACAATAAAAGACCAAAAGTGGATGTGTCATATGTTTTTTTTTTTTTTTGAACAAGGATGTGTCATATGTTGAGCATCACAAAATACTGGAAAGTCAACACAATAAAAGACCAAAAGTGGATAAGTCATAATATGTTGAACATCACAAAATAGAGTTTCACATGATCGGGCGGGTCATAAAGCTACATGATCAAGTGGATCATGAAGCTACTTATATAATAAGTTCTTTTGGAGTCCCTTAACTCTCAAGTAAAACGGTGACCATTTACATCTCACCTTCATTATACTTTGTTCTTGCGAGATCGAGATCAGGTATTGCTGTTTGTTGTACCACTAAACCCGATTCTTGGTCCAACTCACTAATAACAAGGCACTTTTCATACACTCTTTAGTTACAAACATTAAACAATGTTTATGAACACTAAATTTTACAAAATCACTTTTTATACACTTTTTACTTCATGTAAGCATACTCGAAAGCCAACACAATAAAAGATCAAAAGTGGTAAGTCATAATATGTTGAGCATCAAAAAATAAAGTTTCACATGATCTGGAACAAGGCACATCAACAAGATCTGAAAATAGAGTTTCACTGCTTCACAAAAACACACATCAAATAAATAAAAACCCTACACCAACAAGATCCGATGGATCCTCATGAGCCCCAAAACAACGCATATCGCACATCTTCCTGCGCAACTTTAGGCTTAGGATTGGGCTTAGGGGCCTTCTTTTATTGGTTTTGCCTCTATTGGCTGTTTAGGTTTTTTTGGACGAACATAATATGGAAACAGGCAAAAGAACTTTTACCTGCCTGATCTTAGCAACAACCTTCTTAAATTCGGGTTTCTCAAACAAGGCCCAGAAATATTTCTCAACATGCGGAAATTGAGATGTGAAGCTTTTTGTTGTCAGATGTGTGAAAGCGAAAACCAGATCGCATGCTGTGATGATGTCAGCCAAGGTAACAGTATTGCCAACCAAGAATTCTCTTGAATCAAGATGTTCGTTTAGAATACGAAGACCTCTTTTTAAGTTTAAAATACAAGTCTCCTCGATCTGCAAAGAAAGCACACAAAATTATTACTTGACTCTTCTCAAATGGCATAATGAAGATACATTGGACGTGAAACAGAAAGATACAAGGGTAGAACATCAAAAAGATACTTAATAAACCTTTCAAAAAGGACATGTTTAAAACAATAAAAAGGATTTTTACCCATTCGTTTTGGCACAGTATAAATTTTACATTTTTTTTAATATCGGCATAAAATTCCGATTTAAGTCAAGTTGTAAGTTCAATAGTAATTTTATATTTGTAAATACATAAATTTCTTAATTATGATATATCTAAATCGATGGAACACACTGTCTGTCCCTCATAACTTGGGGCTACAGGTACATCCGGGGCTCATAGTTTTCCCTTCATTTTTTTTAATTAAAACAACACATTAAAATAAAAACATTGCATAACTTAAGTAAAATAACATAATTTAAATAAAACAAAGTATCGCACTTAAAAACCAAATTTTATATATTTTGGGGACTAATAATCTAAAAAAACTTAAGGGACTAACAAAGAAAACCCAAAGACTAACGGATGGAGTAACAAAGGAAGCCAAAAGACCAACTGTATAAGAAAACTAATCCTCACGGATTAATAATGTTATTTACTATTTCATTGGATAGTATATAACATTTTATCAATCAAATCAAATGTTATATATAGAAATAGAAATTAGTTGATTTTCACAATTATATTGTAATACTGACAAATTTAAACCACCAAACAGATAAGCTCCCCTTTTTTAAAAGTGTGCGTGCAAAGAATTGGTTGGACAAGTTTCTCACAGTAAGATGGTTCAATAATAAAGGTAAATATATAAAACATGAATGAAGTGTCAAAAGACCAACTGTATAAGAAAACTAATCCTCACGGATTAATAATGTTATTTACTATTTCATTGGATAGTATATAACATTTTATCAATCAAATCAAATGTTATATATAGAAATAGAAATTAGTTGATTTTTACAATTATATTGTAATATTGACAAATTTAAACCACCAAACAGATAAGCTCCCCTTTTTTAAAAGTGTGCGTGCAAAGAATTGGTTGAGAGTTGAGACAAGTTTCTCACAGTAAGATGGTTCAATAATAAAGGTAAATATATATAACATGAATGAAGTGTCAAAAGAAACAAATGAGTAACTCACAGCCTCGATGTAGGTGGCGCATCCGATTATTGGCAAGAGCCAAGCCATAATATTTGAATCAAGCTCAAATGAAGAAAAGCCGATCCATTGATCAACAAGGTCCTGACGAATACATTATTATTATTATTATTATTATATATATATATATATATATATATATATATATATATATATATATATATATATATATACATATATATACATATATATACATATACATATACATATACATATACATATATATACATATATATACATATGTACATATGTATATATATGTATATATATGTATATGTATATGTATATATATGTATATGTATATATATGTATATGTATATATATATATATATATATATATATATATATATATATGTGTGTGTGTGTGTGTGTGTGTGTGTGTGTGTAGAAGTATAAGTATTCTTTCAATACAAGAGGACATAACAGAGAGCTTACTCGTTCATACGGTGTAGACCCCATGAGATCTGACTCAAAAGCAACTACAGCAAACACAATAAAAAAAAAAAAAAAAAAAAAAATAGTATCACTGCACCACTGCCAAAAATCAAAGACCCAAATACCCAATAACTATTATGTCACTCACTGTAGCGAGCAATTGCATTACTATCAAATATAGACCCTTCAGTAGTCTCAAGAACAGGAGGCTGCATCATAATGAATCAACACAATGTAAGCCATTTAAAAAGGTTACAAACTTATTTGTTTAAAGTGTAATTCAGATTAGACACAAAAATCTGAACCTTTCCAGTAGGATTGCATTCAAGAAACTTGTCAGTCATATTTGAAATGCCAATTATAAACTTCTCAGGAACTTCGAGTTTACGACCAACAAATTCCGCAGCAATTAGTGCCTTCCAGGCATCCTTGTCTGTTTTTGGGGCATGTAACGTCTGCAACGAAGCCACACAACACATCGGATTGAAGGCAACTAACTAATGCAGTAGGAAGATTCTAATATGTTTAGTTAGCTGTATAATCAGTTAGGATTGGTTCAGAATCTACTACATTAGTTACTTTTAGTAAGTTTAGTTAATCCATCAACACAAGTAATCAAGTACCTAGAATTCATTTAACGATTTTTTTATCAAAACTCTGTGTACACCAACATATACCATAATAATACTCAGAATAAATGATCTCAAACATACTTAAACCCATATACCGATAGCCAAAACATCTTTAGTACAAAAACCATAAATTCCACGAGAAAAATCAAAGAAACTAGGTCAGACCCATGTTTGTCAAGTAAAAAGCCTTAATTTTTATTCCATTGGATGATCACAACAACTACTTTGCCAGAGAAAGATGGATTACACAAACAAGTAGTCAAAGGTTGCTCCCATATGAGGGTGTTTGTTATTGTAAATGTTTTCTATTTAACTGCTTAATTTTTAGCAGATAAGAAATATCAACTTAGAAGTGGTTGTATCATCCAATCTGGTACTACTTATTTGCTTATTCCAAGGTTAATTACACGTTTTTAATAAGCAGGTTCAGCTACTTTGGGATATAAATGACTTTTTAACTCATTACACATAAAAAAAATAAAAAATAAAATAAAATAGGTAATAATAGGTCATCATAAACATGAAATAAGCAAATCTAAACACCATGAATAAGCAGTAACACAAAAATAATCATGGTAAAAAGTGACCGACGCCTAATCTAGTCCATCTTAACGAAAAATTGAACCAATCTTTGAAAAAAAGCAGATCTAATCAAGTAACTGGATGCAAAAGGTATTATAAAATGGGTACATAAAAACCCTAAATGAATAAGTTTGACTGATTACACTCAACAACAAGTGAAAGGTTAGCCAAACATATAAAACAGAGCAGTAACGATAAAACCCTAACTCTGTGTGATTTAAATCTAAGACGTAAGAAAAGAATGATATAAAGCAATAACAAAAGAAAATTAACAGCAGAATTGAAAACGAGAGACTAACCACCTCCATTGCTCACGATCGGCTGCCGGTTGTGAGTTGAGTAAAAGGGGGTCTGGTATTATTTAGGTTTTAGTTTTCTATTGTAAGCGTATGGTATGTTTGGGGCTCGATCAGGGCTAGGGCTTCTAATATATACTCGGTGTAAGCTTGAGCCAACTCAACTCAATATGTTTTGACGAATTAGTTGGAGCTATATCACATAAATTTACATCAAAATGAATTCACATATATATTTTCAGCTTTTACGTAATAATCCATTATATTTTAAAAAATATTTAAGTTTTGACTAATTATAAGCCTTTTTTAATGGGATTGGGCTTATGGAGGCTTATAAGTCATAATCCTCCATAAGCATTTGTGACAACCAAGGCTTATAAAATAAGCAAACTTATTTTAAAAGCTCAACCCCTTATAAGCTCGGATAAGCATTTTTCCAAACATAGCCATAGATGTAAGACTAAACTAGAGTTAGTGGTCGCATCCACTCACCTTTCACATCAGTTTCTTTCTCCTTTCATTTCCCATCACTTTCTCTCACCTTTCAACTGTAATGGTCACACCACCTCACCTTCACACTCATTTTTTTAATTAATTTTTTTTATTCATTAACTAAAAATATTACATAGATTATTAAAAACGTAAATGTATGAAATTAAAAAGCAATACATAGTTAATGAAAAACCTAAACATACTAAATAAAAAACCGTTTGCCTTAAAAGTGAAGTCATACTCGGGAATTGCATTAGTATCATTTGTTTACTCCACACAGGGACTTGTATCGTCAATATTGTGTAGATAAGCGTGTAGATTAGTATAAATACCCATGTGGTTGTTTGTTTTGGAAATTAAATACATATTCTTCAAATAGGTTTTAGCGAGGAACCCGTTGAAATTATGGACCGCGAAGTTAAGCAACCCAAGCAAAGTCGTATCCCTATCGTTAAAGTCCGTTGGAATTTCAAGAGAGGTCCCGAGTTCACTTGGGAGCACGAAGACGAGTTCAAACGCAAATACCCTCACCTTTTCCCAACCTCACCTAGTAAATCGAATATATCAAAAGTAAACGGATTCATAGGATGAGTACGGTCGTCAAGCCAGACGGACAGTTCATATATCAAGGTTAAGTACATGATTCAATATAGTGTTAAGATAGATAAACGAACAGTTCAAGGTGTTGGAGTTTTGTTTAGCTTTAAAGCATAAGTGACAGGTAGGGTGTACCTCATTGGTAATACGAACATCGTATAATTGTCAAAAGTGAGATGTATGGAATATTAGCTATCAGCATCATCATGTTTAGTTAACAATTCCGTACTGAGATAGTATTTACACTATATCCTTCCAAAGGAACTGGTTGGCAGACAAGGTTCATCATTCAAAAGGGGGGGGGGGGGACAAAACTTCCTATAACCGTGGTTAATAATTTCCAAGGTTCTCATAGGAGTAGTAATGGATTATGCAGTGTCAAGTAGTATCGGATGATACATTTATATCCAGCATAAGTCATGAATTCATAGAATGTGTCAAACACATTTTGGTCGAATGACCTTCAGGATGGTCGGAAAAGTATCAAGCTGTTTATCAAACAGATGGAAGTGGAGATCAAAATCAGGAAATGAAACTTAAATGGTACAAGGTATCCATGTAGTTCTCGAGGAATTCCAAACTTACTTGGTTACTAAGTTTGAGTTGCAAAACTTTCTAGCTTCTGAAACAAATGTTCTTATAAGGCTTAGCTAAAGGCAGAGGCTTGAATCAGAGTGATGCGGAAGCAATGCTACTTACATAGATGTCCTAGTCTACCCATTCCTCACCGGTAATAACTTAAGTTCCTATGGGGAAATCCTAAAGCAAATTTGTTGACATAAATAATGCCTAAAAACATTATCAATATTTATTCATATCTCTATGTTATGATGATCACAAAATGTAAACTCATTAAAACATAAACTTATAAAATAAACAAGTACTTAGTTGTAAATATTCACTTCTACAACTAAAATCACTTAAGGTATGAATGAACTAATGCTTAATGCATTATATGATCAAAGGAACATTTTCTTAATAACTAGATTTTTTATAAAATGTCAAAAACATTTTATATCTTTTAGAAAAACATTTTTGGTAATAAATAAAAATGTTTAATTCATTGTAAATTTATGAATTCAAAATTTTAACCAAAATCAGTAAAAATGTTCCAGAAAAACCTTCCCCACAAAAAGACAAAACTGGGCAACGGTTGGCTTAGGCGGCCCCCTTAATTTTGCTAGGCGGCCCCCTTAAAATTAAGGGGACCGCCCCCTATTTAAGGGGGCCGGCCACGCTCCTCTAGCTTCCAGCTGTCCAGTTTTCTGCCTATAAATACCAGCCTTCCCCTGGATTTTTACTCACCTTTTGCACACTCAAACTTTCTGTTTTAAAACCTTTCTAATCCTTGTAAATCCTTTGATCATATCTTCTTAAGCATTGGTTTCCAAGTGATCCAAGCTTCTTCCATTCAAGTGCAAAAGAAGAATACTCCTTCAACAACTAGAGAAGAAGTATTGCAACTTAGCTACCTAAGTTGTTTGTGTCATCATTCATTTGTGTATAAAGTTGTGTATATTTGTTAGATAGTTGTGTGAATAATTGTTTGGGATAGATTAGTGTGTAAGTAGTGAAGTTGTGTAGTTAAGGTGTGTAAGTAGTGAAGGTGTGAAGAAGTAGAAGTGTACATAGGTTGTGCTAGGTTGTGAAGAAGGTGTGAAGCCGTAGTATATAAGTTATGAAGTCGTGAAGTAGTCGTGAAGAAGTCGTGAAGTAGTCGTGAAGAAGTTGTGAAGAAGTCGTGAAATAGTTGTGAAGAAGTCGTGAAGAAGTTGTGAAGAAGTCGTGAAGAATAAGGTGTGATTAAGTCGTGTATAAGTTGTGAAGGTGTTATTAAGTCGTGTATGAGTTTTAAGATTGGTTCTAGCTACGATTAGAACCCGACATTTAGCTTTGTGTCGTTAAGCCGGTGTGTGGAAAACTAGAAGGGGGTTGAATAGTTTTACGTCTTTTTAATTTTTGTTGTTATGAAAACTTTGTTTACTTTTAAAAACTTAGATTCGAATTTATGTGAACTCACTTCTTAAACAATATGAACAAATATAAGTAAGCAATGTAAGTAAGGTAATAAATATGAAATGAAAGATAGAGATGGAAAGATCTAACCGAGAGACAAGAGATTTATAGTGGTTCGGCTACAAGGACACCTTCCTTGCCCTACTCCACTCCCCGAGCACCTAACTCGAGAGTTCACAACACTATATCAACAAGCTCCCTTATGGCGGAGAAAACCTTACACAACTTTAGCTTACACCGGCTTAACGACACAAAGCTAGATGTCGGGTTCTAATCGTAGTTAGAACCAATCTCACAACTTATACACGACTTAATCACACCTTCTTCTTCACAACTTCTTCACGGCTTCTTCACGACTTCTTCACTATGACTTCACAACTTAGCACACCCTATGTACACTTCTACTTCTTCACACCTTTACTACTTAGGGCCTGTTTACTTTTTTGTTATTCCATCTGAATCACTATACCATGTATATAATATTATTTCTTTTTTGATTTTGGGCCCACCATTTCTGTTGTTTCGTCTGTAAGCGTAGAGTGTAAAAGAGGAAGCCTTCCTCATTCAGATGTTCTAACACATGGGGGACCCACTATCTTTCTAAACATCTGAAAAAAGAAACACAGCCTTACACACCTTAACAACACACCTTCTCTACTAACCTATCCCAAACAATTATTCACACAACAATCTAACAACAATACACAACTTATATACAAATGTATGATGACACAAACAACTTAGGTATCTAAGTTGCAATACTTCTTCTCTAGTTGTTGAAGTAGTATTCTTCTCTTGCACTTGAATGGAGGAAGTTTGGATCACTTGGAAACCATGTCAAGAAACTAAAAATGAAAACGAAATACCAATGTTGCAAAAATCGTGAATCGGTACTGAGGCGGTCCGGGGCCGATTAGCGATTTTTTACCGATTAATCGGCCGATTTTCTTGACTCGGCCGATTAATCGGCCGATTACCTTGGAATTCTCTCCAAGTTCCAAGGCCGATTACCTTGGAATCGCCGATTAATCGGCCGATTCGGCCGATTTTTGCAACACTGCGAAATACTTAAGGAAGAAATTTGTAAACTTAACAAATTTGAAAATAGTAGTAATTCACTTAGAGAAATAATAAGTATTCAAAGAGTATCAGGAGATAAAACCGGATTAGGATTTAATTCAACTAAGGATTCAAATAATGAAACTAAAAATGTAAAGTTTGAATGTGAAACTAGTGAGCAAAAACCTTTAGAGTCAAAACCTAAGTATATACTTATGAAAGATAGAAAAATACCCATAGCTAGTAATGAGAAAGTAAAAACCTTTTATAAACCATCTTTAAAAAATGAAGTAGAATACTCTAAACCAAAGTTAAGGTCAAAAACACCTTCACCTAGAAGACTAATTAGTCCTCACCCTCGGCCTAAACCTCCTCAACCTAGAAGACCAATTAGTCCTCACCATCGGCCTAAAACCCCTCAACCTAGAAGAAACCAAAATAGACAAAACATCCATAATAATAATCACCCGCTGTGGAATTATTCAAGTCCACCAAGTTTCAATCCTTGGGGAATACTTCCACCTTATATGCATCCTAGTCAATTGCAAACCATGTTCGGTCCAAACAACTATGGACCAATTGGACAATGAGGACCAAGTGGCTAAAGTGTCTACTCATCGGGAATTTTGGTGTCTCATCTACGATTGGCTTCTATAAGTCAATATACACGCTTTCAAGATCTTGAAGACTATTTATTGAAAACTAAAAGGTACGCCTTCCTTTCATGTTCTCCATCACTATGCTATATGATTAGATTAATGAACTAGCCTATTGCATGCCTATTTAGCTCATAATGCCTAAAGAGCCCACCGGCTCCACCTTACCCTCAAGGAAGTCGTACGCCTCCCTCCGGATATTCGTATATGGAGAAAGTTCCATATATATATATATATATATACACATAATAGATTATATGAATCTGCTTAGAACCTAGAATCACTTGTTCTTTTCCCTTTGGCCCTTTTAAGTTATAACGTTTAAAATGGAAATCTTCTATGTCCACTATTAGAAAACTCATGGTGATGAAGTGAAATGAGTTAAGTGGATTAATAATTAACATAGAAGTAAGATTAGATTTCTCGCGTTAGAAAACTATGGATGAAACAAGCTCTCTGAGATTATGGCATCAAGTTAGAAAAGTGTGCGATAACAAAGGAGCTATAGATGTTAGGTTATACCCCATTCAACACTCTCGCATCAAACATATAGTATTTCGTCATCGCTTTCTTATGACCATAGGATACGTAGAAAAGGGTAGCATGTGACAATAGACTTAACCAATTCGCTTGAGCATGAGATCTTTAACAACCATTTTTATAAAATCTGGGATTAATGGTATTTGTTGTCAAAAATCTAGTATCTTTAAAATTATACAGAAAATTCACATTTTAAAAAAAAATGATTTTTTTTACTATTTCACTTTTCTATTAACACGCTTTACTATCTCAATTTTCCTCTTAATCTATGTCCATAATTATGTTTTGATTAAAGTCAAAAATTGGGAATTCTTTTTCTTTCACATTCTTCATAAAATACATTTTGAAATGAAACCCAATCTATTTTATTCAAACAACTTTTACATCTACATAAAAATCCACTGTCAAACATTGTTGAATAATGCTAAAAACATTGTTTTTAAAATCATGCATGGTGATCTCATATTTGTCATCTATATTTATATACATGACATTTATAAGTGAACTAAGTCAAATCAAGTGGACCATGGTTTGTCTATTAAGATTTTGTTTGTAACAAATCTAGAAGTCCATGCTATCTTAAGTTCTCATTTATTGCACATAGGCATACATTAGGATCCCTCAAATAGTTCATTAATTGGTGTAGTTTGGTGTTTCATTAGGATCCCTCACATAGGCACATATAATTAAGAAAATACTTGGTGTAGCTTATTGTTTCCTAGTTCATATATTTTACTTGCTTGATGAGTATGTTTACATGCTAGATGATATTACTTGCTTGATGATATTACATGCTAGATGATATTACTTGCTTGATGAGTATGTTTACATGCTAGATGAAATTGCTTGTTTGCTTAACCTCTTTAATTAACATGTTTTGCATAAATATCTATTACATGCTTAATTGCCTCAAAGAGTTGGACTTGCTTGAAACTAAACCCAAAAACACAACCCTTTCTACAATTTTCTGCCAAAACCCATTTCCAGTAATCTGGAAACCACCAGATGGGCGGCCCCCTTAAATCATAAGGCGGCCCCCTTAATGTTTAAGGGGACCGGCCCCTTAATTAAGGGGACCGGCCATCTGATGGTCGAAGATGCTGTTCCCTTTTCCAATCCATCCAACAAATTCTATCCATATCTCCATCCTCATCCACTAATAATTACCCAAGCTCACAAATGTCTCCACCACCAAGAGTATCACCACCACCTCCTACCAACTCACATGTTACTCCTATGTTACATGTTCAAACATCCATCCCAGATAACAACCATACTCAACCATCATCCCCTTTCTAAACCACCCTCCAAAATTTACCTTCCTAAACCACACCATTCTTACACTATAAATACCCTTTTCCATCATTAGTGCTCATTCATCCATCATAACAACCACACTCCACCATTATCACCTTCTTCCATACACTTGAAGTTCATTGAAGAACATAAAGAAGCCCATGAGCTATGTGCTCTTCTTGCC
Organism: Artemisia tridentata subsp. tridentata; assembly: GCA_021014915.2. NCBI lineage: Eukaryota > Viridiplantae > Streptophyta > Magnoliopsida > Asterales > Asteraceae > Artemisia > Artemisia tridentata. Next base: position 213,077,595 of record CP139508.1, on the reverse strand, counting down.
TTACACCTTGCTCAATTGGATCAACTCCCTTTTAGCCCTCCTTCATCACAAAATTACCTCAACCTCCACCTTCATTCCAATCAACACATCTCAACCTTAAACCAACCTCATTGAAACCCTTCAAAACTCTGTCATATTGGCCAAACATCCACATTCATTCCAAACTACACTTCTAAACCTCAAACCAACTTCCATGAAACCTTCGAAAATCCTCATCATTTTGGTCAACCATCAAACTTTCCCTCAAACCCCACACCTCAATTTCATCCACTTCCGTGAAGAGATAAACCAAATCCATGACCGTAGTGATCTCCTTGCTATGCACCTTGCAACAAGGGCCAACCTCCATCCTCCATCCTCACCCTACTCAAATTGCTTACCTCACTCCCACTACTTGAATCAAGTTGATAATCATGTCAACTATTGTCCTTGTTGTGTCCTTCTCCAAAAACACATCATTTCACTTAGATTAAGTATCTTCTTACTAGATCTCATCCAACACCTCCACTAGCACAACACTCTAACCCTTATTCAACCGATTCCGCTCCAAACTCTACACCTCCAAAAATATACCTATATTAATCCAAGATTCTTACCCTCAGTCAACCAATTCCATCCCAAACACTCTTCCATCAACCATCTAAGCATACTATATGCTTATGTTTCTTATTTTCCAAGCTTTCGTATCGCAAGCAAGTCCGAAAGCTCTCTTTGGCAATTTAGGACCTTTTCTTGTTATATGTTTCAAGCATGCTAAATGTCGTTGCAATGATTATATGTTTCACATAATTTCTTTAAAATGATGAATGTCTTGCTATGTGCTCTTACTATTTGTTTGCCATGATTGTTGTTTGCCATGATTATTGTTTTTATATTCTATATTTTGCTATGCATGCTTGGTTGCTTTACTTGCTTGTGTGGTTGTGTATTTATACACAACACTCATGAATGTTTGTCGTCAATATGCTTGCTCATCTCCTTCTCTGTTTGCTATATATATATATATTGTATATATGTTTGTGCTTCTAATATTTTTCTTGCAAGCATTCCATATCTCGATTCCTTGGTGCCCTCAAATGAGGGGGAGCACACATCAAGGGGGAGTTTTCGTCCCGACAAATTTCGCATCTGAAACTTGTCGGCATAACCTTTTTGATTCTACAAAAAGGGGGAGAAGTGAATATAAACTCACTAAATACTTGTCCAAAAATAACTTTTTGGATTTAATGAGTTTAAGTTTTTGTAATCATCAAAAAGGGGGAGATTGTTGACATAAATAATGCCTAAAAACATTATCAATATTTATTCATATCTCTATGTTTTGATGATCACAAAATGTAAACTCATTAAAACATAAACTTATAAAATAAACAAGTACTTAGTTGTAAATATTCACTTCTACAACTAAAATCACTTAAGGTATGAATGAACTAATGCTTAATGCATTATATGATCAAAGGAACATTTTCTTAATAACTAGATTTTTTATAAAATGTCAAAAACATTTTATATCTTTTAGAAAAACATTTTTGGTAATAAATAAAAAGGTTTAATTCATTATAAATTTATGAATTCAAATTTTCAACCAAAATCAGTAAAAATGTTCCAGAAAAACCTTCCCCACAAAAAGACAAAACTGGGCAACGGTTGGCTTGGGCGGCCCCCTTAAAATTAAGGGGACCGCCCCCTTATTTAAGGGGGCCGACCACGCTCCTCTAGCTTCCAGCTGTCCAGTTTTCTGCCTATAAATACCAGCCTTCCCCTGGTTTTTTACTCACCTTTTGCACACTCAAACTTTCTGTTTTAAAACCTTTCTAATCCTTGTAAATACTTTCAAAAATCCTTTGATCATATCTTCTTAAGCATTGGTTTCCAAGTGATCCAAGCTTCCTCCATTCAAGTGCAAAAGAAGAATACTCCTTCAACAACTAGAGAAGAAGTATTGCAACTTAGCTACCTAAGTTGTTTGTGTCATCATTCATTTGTGTATAAAGTTGTGTATATTTGTTAGATAGTTGTGTGAATAATTGTTTGGGATAGATTAGTGTGTAAGTAGTGAAGTTGTGTAGTTAAGGTGTGTAAGTAGTGAAGGTGTGAAGAAGTAGAAGTGTACATAGGTTGTGCTAGGTTGTGAAGAAGGTGTGAAGCCGTAGTATATAAGTTGTGAAGTCGTGAAGTAGTCGTGAAGAAGTCGTGAAGAAGTCGTGAAGAAGTTGAGAAGAAGTCGTGAAGTAGTCGTGAAGAAGTCGTGAAGTAGAGAAGTCATGAAGTAGTCGTGAAGAAGTCGTGAAGTAGTCGTGAAGAAGTTGTGAAGAAGTCGTGAAGAAGTCGTGAAGAATAAGGTGTGATTAAGTCGTGTATAAGTTGTGAAGGTGTGATTAAGTCGTGTATGAGTTGTGAGATTGGTTCTAGCTACGATTAGAACCCGACATTTAGCTTTGTGTCGTTAAGCCGGTGTAAGCTAAAGTTGTGTAAGGTTTTCTCCGCCATAAGGGAGCTTGTTGACATAGTGAAGAAAACTCTCGAGTTAGGTGCTCGGGGAGTGGAGTAGTGTAACACCCCAACCCGACAAGGGCAAAGGTATCACAAATATGGATTCTTATCAGAACAAACACAAGCATATGACATACATAATACAATAGGATTCCAAGGTTACAACTGAAAATCTGATATTACAAGGCCACAATTGAAAGGTACAAATTTCTAAGTCTGAAATAAGGATCTCTTCTAATCATCTCTACTTCCAGAATAGCTAACAAGGTCTTCTAACGCCAAGGTTCTCTCTATTAACAACCGAGCTTCCAACTAAAACCTGCCGCACACGAAAAGAAACGTGCGGCTGAGCTTACAAAGCCCAGTGAACAGATATATAATAAACGGAAACGAAAACAAAAGCAATAAAAGGAAGAGAACATATATAGTATAACGAAATAGATAAGTCAAGGTACAGAGAGAGAGTAAAGGTTTAGGACAGTAATCCACCACGAGCCCAGAAACAGAAATATCATATCCATGTAACCATATCAGAAATCCAGAGGGGATGCCTCTCAAGTAACCAGATAATATGAGGGGTGGCCTCATGTATCCAACAGAAATATATGGAGTAGCTAGCTCCCAGAACATGAAAGACGTGGATTGCACCCACCGTCAGTCACCAGAAATCAGATCATATCATAACATATCATATCATAACAGAACAAATCTAGGATGCATCCATACGCCCCCAAAACAGAAATATCGGCCATAATCATATAGTGTGCACATATCAGAACAGAACAGGGACGGTGTGGTTAATCACTCTGACCACACAAGAGTCATGCCAGTGGTGCATCACAGACACGGCCATGTTACCTTCATGGCTAGGGAACAAATTTTGGCTCGGGTATCAAACTGGGAGTCAAAGGTCAAAGGTCAAAGGTCAAAGGTGCCTATTATAATCAGGGTGTCACATCAGAAAGGTCATATCAGAAGGTTCAATATCAGAAGGTTCATATCAGAAGATCAAATATCCCAGGTCAATATCCAAAAGGGTCAACGTATCAGATGGTCAAATCTTCAAAAGGTTCAATATCAAAAGCACTTTTCAAAAGGTTTTCTCTTAAGGTTCATTTAAAACAATCTTTCAAAATAGTTTTCATAAATGGTCTTTCAAATAGTTTTCATAAAACGAACTTCAAAAATAGTTTTCTTAAAGTCAATATATCATGCTTGAAAAACCCTTTCAAAATACTTGATTTAAACATTTCCATCTCATATCAAAAAGGTCTTCATATCACAGGTCCAAAATCCGAGATCAAAGGTCAAAGCAAAGGTGTCATAGCAAAGGATCGTAACAGAGTATCAAATCAAAGATTTAACGAATCAGAAAAGAATCATAGGAAACCTTACAGAGAAGGTCAGAATATCTGTACCTTATTCCAGAAGCAACCACAAATCGTCAATGGGTGACACAAAGTGGATCAGGACCTCTCTTTCTTCACACCTAGAGGGGGTAGACAAGAATTACAAACCCTTTCATTTTAAGTAACTTTCCATTTAGAAATTTTCCTCTTTTTAGCTTTTAGATTCCTCAAGTTACTCTTTTAGTCCTTTAGGTTTCATAATTTACATTTTATACCCTTATAATGTCCATAATTACACATTAGACCCTTAGTTTATCAAAGTTACATATTTAACCCTTAATCTACACTTTCAACCTTTAATTATCAATAATTGCATATTAAGCCATTAAATTACCAAAACGACACTAAACCCCCTGAATATATTATATTACTCAAAACAGCACTATCTATCCAGAATTTACAAGTTTAGTCCCTCCATTTAATTATTTTACATTTCGAACCATATTAAACCCTAAAAACATTTTCATCCTTTAAAATACAAAAATGACACTTGACCCCCTCCTTTTTTATTTTATACAGTAAGTATATGCCCCAAAATAAGTTCTAAAAATAACCCTTAAGCTTTAAAAGTTACAAAGCTCACCCAAAACATTTTTAGCAAATCGTATAACACTTTATTTAATCAAAACCCTAACCCTAAAAATACAAATCATTATCCAATAATTATACCATCATTAAATCCTCATTAAATGACCAAGAACAAGCCCTCAATCCAAACCCTAAATCGAATTACACTTTATTTCTCTTTTCTTTTTAATTTCTTTAAAATCGGTAAAACTAAATAAATCAAGAATAATTATTTTAGGCCTTAAAAATTCGAAATATAATTTTTCCCAGATTAGTATGATCATATGGAGTCCAAATAAAATAAATATGAAGCCTCAAAAATTCGAATTGAATTATTTAGGGTTTATACACGTTTTTAAGATTTAATTCACAAATAATTGTTAGATCATGCATGGATCGACTTTTACATTTTATTTGGTGTTCATAACATATATAGGGTCTGATAAAAATACCAAATCAAGATTTGAACGTGTGGAATGAGGTGTACGAATTCTTTTATACGCGTATGGCCAAAATGGGTCAAAGATCACCACGGCTTCAAAAACGATCTAAAAATCATGAAACCAATTTTTACAGGTCACATATGATGTGAGGAACACAAGAAAAATAAGAAACGAATTTTAGGGTGGTCGAATAAAGCAACTCGAATTATACCTCCTTTTGTATGTCGCGACTTACAAGAATTCACCACGGTCGATTCGAACGATGAACACCTTTACAATGATTTTTCTTGCACTCCTTGGATGATGCTTGAACTCAGAAAAATAGCCTAAGGATTTTAGAATGTCGAATGGAGGTGGTATGAATTATCTTGTGTTTTTGTTTCAATCGGCCAATTAGGGTTGGAAGAAAATAATGTGATTTGCTTTTAAAATAGGAATGCCGTGTGATTAGGGGGAGAGTTAAGCCAACAATACCGGCCTTAATCAATGGCCTAGTCAAAGGGAATAATTACACACTTAATTTGCATTAAAATGCATTTAAATTCCATTATTAGAATTTAATTAATAATTATTATCATGGATTAATAACCATTCGGTGGTCCAAGGGTATTTTGGTCATTCCACAACTTTTATAAATATTAATCGAAGTTGTCCAAAATTATTTTGTATCATATCTCGTTCGTTTCCAGAAGTTTGGGATCGATTCGGGACCTTATAAGCTTTTAATTAAATTGTAAACTTGTAGGGGCATTTTAGTCATTTTACATGTTTAGATTTTTAGGGTTTTACAACTCTTCCCCTCTAAAAGAAAATTTTCGTCCTCGAAATTTGCAAAGAAGCAGAGAGAAAGAGAACGGAATACTCACACGGAATGCGAACAAGAATTTCAAATCGAATTAATTATATCTCCAGCAGAGAGCTCTTCAAGGGGTTTAAAATTCATAACTGAGGTCAACAAAATGCAACACGAGAGTCTAAACTAATCCAGATATTTAACGAACGAAGGTAGCGTATACGCATAGGTAGAATGAACCTAAGGTCTCACTAATCACGGATAATCCATCGGGAGTCAAGTTCTAAACTTCTTAGGTACTTCCCAAGACATCCTATGGCCACAATGAGGGCACGTTATATGGTGTAAGTATTATCACGTTAATAATACCAGCACCACATAAATATGCCTTCATGATGATCATACTTTATCTCGAGTCGTAAGCAAGACAATCTATCCTCATCCACCTAGTACTTCTACAGTCTCGGAGGTCAACAAAATCAAATGTCATAATCAAGAGGGAAAACCAAACTACTCGCCATGGAGATTCCCAAAATGCCCAAGAGGCATCGAAATGATTTACAAAAGATCAGAGGTCAGAGTCGAAATCTGAAGATAAGGATCAAATAGTGTCAGGAAATTACTATGCAATTCTTAATGCTTTCAAGATTCATTTAGGTTTCAAAACTTAGGTGGTGCAAGGCATAGGCTTTCAATTTCCAAGGGAGATCTCAAGAGGCTTAAACCAAGAGTAAGGTACGAATCAGAGTGATGCGGAAGCAATGATACCTAAACAAATGCCTTATAGTCTACCCATTCCTCACCGGTCAGAACTTAAGTTCCTATAGGGAAATCCTAGAGCAATTCTTACAGGTCATCTTATGAGCGCCTACAGTGGAAACTTAGTGGTCCAAACTTCACAGGTCAAGGGTAAATGTATTACAAGTCGCAACCTGTCTCTGATACCATAATTGTAACACCCCAACCCGACAAGGGCAAAGGTATCACAAATACGGATTCTTATCAGAACAAACACAAGCATATGACATACATAATACAATAGGATTCCAAGGTTACAACTGAAAATCTGATATTACAAGGCCACAATTGAAAGGTACAAATTTCTAAGTCTGAAATAAGGATCTCTTCTAATCATCTCTACTTCCAGAATAGCTAACAAGGTCTTCTAACGCCAAGGTTCTCTCTATTAACAACCGAGCTTCCAACTAAAACCTGCCGCACACGAAAAGAAACGTGCGGCTGAGCTTAAAAAGCCCAGTGAACAGATATATAATAAACGGAAACGAAAACAAAAGCAATAAAAGGAAGAGAACATATATAGTATAACGAAATAGATAAGTCAAGGTACAGAGAGAGAGTAAAGGTTTAGGACAGTAATCCACCACGAGCCCAGAAACAGAAATATCATATCCATGTAACCATATCAGAAATCCAGAGGGGATGCCTCTCAAGTAACCAGATAATATGAGGGGTGGCCTCATGTATCCAACAGAAATATATGGAGTAGCTAGCTCCCAGAACATGAAAGACGTGGATTGCACCCACCGTCAGTCACCAGAAATCAGATCATATCATAACATATCATATCATAACAGAACAAATCTAGGATGCATCCATACGCCCCCAAAACAGAAATATCGGCCATAATCATATAGTGTGCACATATCAGAACAGAACAGGGACGGTGTGGTTAATCACTCTGACCACACAAGAGTCATGCCAGTGGTGCATCACAGAAACGGCCATGTTACCTTCATGGCTAGGGAACAAATTTTGGCTCGGGTATCAAACTGGGAGTCAAAGGTCAAAGGTCAAAGGTCAAAGGTGCCTATTATAATCAGGGTGTCACATCAGAAAGGTCATATCAGAAGGTTCAATATCAGAAGGTTCATATCAGAAGATCAAATATCCCAGGTCAATATCCAAAAGGGTCAACGTATCAGATGGTCAAATCTTCAAAAGGTTCAATATCAAAAGTACTTTTCAAAAGGTTTTCTCTTAAGGTTCATTTAAAACAATCTTTCAAAATAGTTTTCATAAATGGTCTTTCAAATAGTTTTCATAAAACGAACTTCAAAAATAGTTTTCTTAAAGTCAATATATCATGCTTGAAAAACCCTTTCAAAATACTTTATTTAAACATTTCCATCTCATATCAAAAAGGTCTTCATATCACAGGTTCAAAATCAGAGATCAAAGGTCGAAGCAAAGGTGTCATAGCAAAGGATCGTAACAGAGTATCAAATCAAAGATTTAACGAATCAGAAAAGAATCATAGGAAACCTTACAGAGAAGGTCAGAATATCTGTACCTTATTCCAGAAGCAACCACAAATCGTCAATGGGTGACACAAAGTGGATCAGGACCTCTCTTTCTTCACACCTAGAGGGGGTAGACAAGAATTACAAACCCTTTCATTTTAAGTAACTTTCCATTTAGAAATTTTCCTCTTTTTAGCTTTTAGATTCCTCAAGTTACTCTTTTAGTCCTTTAGGTTTCATAATTTACATTTTATACCCTTATAATGTCCATAATTACACATTAGACCCTTAGTTTATCAAAGTTACATATTTAACCCTTAATCTACACTTTCAACCTTTAATTATCAATAATTGCATATTAAGCCATTAAATTACCAAAACGACACTAAACCCCCTGAATATATTATATTACTCAAAACAGCACTATCTATCCAGAATTTACAAGTTTAGTCCCTCCATTTAATTATTTTACATTTCGAACCATATTAAACCCTAAAAACATTTTCATCCTTTAAAATACAAAAATGACACTTGACCCCCTCCTTTTTTATTTTATACAGTAAGTATATGCCCCAAAATAAGTTCTAAAAATAACCCTTAAGCTTTAAAAGTTACAAAGCTCACCCAAAACATTTTTAGCAAATCGTATAACACTTTATTTAATCAAAACCCTAACCCTAAAAATACAAATCATTATCCAATAATTATACCATCATTAAATCCTCATTAAATGACCAAGAACAAGCCCTCAATCCAAACCCTAAATCGAATTACACTTTATTTCTCTTTTCTTTTTAATTTCTTTAAAATCGGTAAAACTAAATAAATCAAGAATAATTATTTTAGGCCTTAAAAATTCGAAATATAATTTTTCCCAGATTAGTATGATCATATGGAGTCCAAATAAAATAAATATGAAGCCTCAAAAATTCGAATTGAATTATTTAGGGTTTATACACGTTTTTAAGATTTAATTCACAAATAATTGTTAGATCATGCATGGATCGACTTTTACATTTTATTTGGTGTTCATAACATATATAGGGTCTGATAAAAATACCAAATCAAGATTTGAACGTGTGGAATGAGGTGTACGAATTCTTTTATACGCGTATGGCCAAAATGGGTCAAAGATCACCACGGCTTCAAAAACGATCTAAAAATCATGAAACCAATTTTCACAGGTCACATATGATGTGAGGAACACAAGAAAAATAAGAAATGAATTTTAGGGTGGTCGAATAAAGCAACTCGAATTATACCTCCTTTTGTATGTCGCGACTTACAAGAATTCACCACGGTCGATTCGAACGATGAACACCTTTACAATGATTTTTCTTGCACTCCTTGGATGATGCTTGAACTCAGAAAAATAGCCTAAGGATTTTAGAATGTCGAATGGAGGTGGTATGAATTATCTTATGTTTTTGTTTCAATCGGCCAATTAGGGTTGGAAGAAAATAATGTGATTTGCTTTTAAAATAGGAATGCCGTGTGATTAGGGGGAGAGTTAAGCCAACAATACCGGCCTTAATCAATGGCCTAGTCAAAGGGAATAATTACACACTTAATTTGCATTAAAATGCATTTAAATTCCATTATTAGAATTTAATTAATAATTATTATCATGGATTAATAACCATTCGGTGGTACAAGGGTATTTTGGTCATTCCACAACTTTTATAAATATTAATCGAAGTTGTCAAAATTATTTTGTATCATATCTTGTTCGTTTCCAGAAGTTTGGGATCGATTCGGGACTTTATAAGCTTTTAATTAATTTTTAAACTTGCAGGGGCATTTTAGTCATTTTACATGTTTAGATTTTTAGGGTTTTACAAGTAGGGCAAGGAAGGTGTCCTTGTAGCCGAACCACTATAAATCTCTTGTCTCTCGGTTAGATCTTTCCATCTCTATCTTTCATTTTATTTAATTACCTAACTTGCATTGCTTACTTATATTTACTTATATTTGTTCATATTATTCAAGAGTTAAGTTCACATAAATTCGAATTCTAAGTTTTTTTTTTTTTTTTTTTTAAAACCAAACAAAGTTTTCATAATAAATTTAAAAAGACGTAAAACTATTCAACCCCCCCTTCTAGTTTTCCACAAAATTTTCAAAGGTTGTCTTATGAGCGGCTACAGTAGAAACTTAATGGTTCAAACTTCACAGGTCAAGGGTAAATGTATTACAAGTCGCAGCCCGTCGCTCTGATACCATAATTGTAACACCCAACCCGATAAGTGTAGAAGTATTACGTTATGGTGACATATCAAAGCAAACACAAGCATATGACTAAATAATACAAAATGAATTTCAAAGGTTACAAAAGAAAGAATCTGAAAATACAAGGTTACAAAGGAAAAGTCAATAATAAATTCTAAGTCTACAATTGTAACTACTTCTAGTCATCTCTAATCCAGACTAGCTATAAAAGTAATGTCCTCTAAGTCCCAAGTGCTCTCCACTCATAACCCAGCTTCCATCTAAAACCTGTCGCAGGAAAAGAAATGCGGCTAAGCTTAAAAAGCCCAGTGAACAGATATATATATATATATATATATATATATATATATATATATATATATATATATATATATATGTATATATATATATATATATATATATATATATATATAACATAACATAACGGTAAATGAGAATAAGCAACGAAAGAATAAGAATACAAAACGAAGAGCATAATCATGAAAGTCATATGAATATTAAAAAGAACTAAGAATCAAGAGGGCATGAGAACTGAATAAGTAATGAAACAAGAGAAAATGAAATAAGGAAAAGTCATGTAAGGATGTGCCATAAGAACTCCATATCATAATCCGTCAAATCACACTAAAGCAAATACATGTATACGAAGAGGAGCGACCTCTAAGTAATAATAATAAAAGTGTGAGAAGGAGTATAAGGCACACACCACCTGGTCACCATAAACACATAAAACATAAAACCTAGGATGCATCCATACGCTCCCTAACATACGTATGTATGTCAGTACTAGACTAAGCACACACACGCATTAATGGCCAATAGTGATCACAATATAATACATATACATAAGGGGGGAACGCCGTAGATCTATCACACCTCTACGGGGGTGTCATGCCTAAGGTGCCATCAAAGACATGGTCCTGGTACCTCCAGAACTAGGTAAGCTCAGGCACAGATCTATCATAGCATACAACAAATATAATCTAGCATGGCAAGAGAAACAAGATAGTAACTCAAGTAAGCATGGCAAACATAACATAGCATGGCAGAGACATTTAAATAAATGTCAGAATGAATAAACAAGAATGACAATCATACAATGAAAGTCATGAGTCAAATAAAGGGAATCATGTCAGGCGTAGGACCTCAAGGGTTCATAATCAAAGGTTCGAAATCAAATGGTTCATAGCAAGGTTCAATTCAAATGTTTCCATCAAATGTCCATTTAAAGAAATCCTTTAATAATGGTTTTCACAAAAATGATTTTTAAAAACGGTTTTCATAAGGTAGTCTTTAAAAGAAGTTTTCATAAAGGTCTTAGTAAAATTTCATATAAACGTGGTATCACATCGTTCATAAACATCATTTTAAAATTTTGTTTCTCAAAACATTTCCATGAAAAAATTAAGAAGGTTTTCACATCAAGTTACAAAATCAAATGAACCTTCTAAGCACCAAGTGATTCGAATACTCATGTCATAGGGTAACGAACGAATTATGTCAAGTATCATACCATTGGAATCACAATGAACGAATGTCAAATGAAACGAATGGATCAAAGAACAGGGAATCATAGCAATGGCTTAGGGAATCCTAATAAATCAAGATCAAGAAAGTCATGAGAACGAAAACACCCTTACTGAAAAAGGGTAGAATATCTGTACCTTAGACCGCCAGTGAAAACACAACTAGAAATGAAAAGATCGGAAGTAAACTCCATCTTCAACAAATCTACACGATTTTATGATCGTCTGATTAATAACTTATTTTAAATCAGATTACTTATTTTAGTAGGCTTCCCACATTTAGTAACTTTCCATACTTAGTAGCTTTCCATATTTAGTAACTTAAGGTTCATAATGCCATGTACATAAGCTTAGGGTTCATAGTATAACTTTCATAAGTTTTAGGGTTTAATATGCAAATATAACAAGTTTAAGGATTATACTGTCATTATGGTAAGATTAGGGTATAAAATATAAATATTATAACGTTACATGTTTTCACAAGTTAGGTCCTTTAGTTTTAAAGAATAAAAATTTAAACCCTTTAGTTTAGAAAGGTATACACATAACACCTTTTTAGTTTTCTAAACCCTTAACAGTTTCTGTATATGATCTGGTCACGTTTTGAATAATTTATGAAAAATATAAGAACTCAGAAATAAAATTCCCAAAAATTCACACATGTTCTTCAATGTCTTAAGTATTTTATCTAATTTTTCCAGATTTTATTAAGTTGTATAAGTACGAATGAAAATTCAATTTCCACAACATGTTCCCGAATCGGATCTGATGAAACACCCGAAAATTTGTATTTCTTTTCCCCATCTAGAAAATTTATAAAAATCTACAAAAATTCCAGTAATTACTAGACATATGAAATATTACTCAGTTAAAAGGGAACCTTCTAATTCGACATGGTTTGCAAATGAAAAATAAAAAAACACGGACTGTTTTTCCAGACATACGAATTCAGTTTGACACTTGAATTTCTAAAAATCAAAAAGTTGCCTTCCCGACCTCTAAAAATTACAAGGCTAATTTTCCCAGAAAGCTCTTTCCTTGAACTTAATTTTAGACTCTAGAAACACTCAAATACACTTTGTTATCATCAAGATCCAATCGATTAAAGTCGGCCTAAATTTTCTGGTCAGAAACTGGTTTATAATTTTATGTGATCAATTAGGGTTTTTCATTCTCATTACTTATTTCTTTGATACAAGCAATTACATTTGACATTAAAACAGGCTTAGGTCGATTTATATGTGCCCTTAACATTTACATATCAATCCGAATCATAATCACAACAATAGGTCAATTAATATTAGGGTTTCCAATTCGTTATTTCATGTAGGGTTCTTTATGATTTATGTGACAAATTCAATACGTGTACATGTGTAACATTTAGCTAATTCATATGAGTTTTCATGTGACAACATATATGTTAGATAAGGTATCAGAAATGAAAGAAACAGAAACAAGATGATGCTTGTTACCCTTGATGATCAAATCGATAGAACGAGATCAAAAAGCCAAAGAAAAGACCCACGACCAATCACCACCTTGTACCTACTGAAACATCACGATAGGACCACCAAGAAGAGGCCACACGACTCTTTTTTTATTGCTGTGAATCAACAGGAAGGAGAGGAAAAGGGCAGCCGAAATTTTTGATGGTTTTAGGGTTTAGAAAAAAAAAAGATCGGCATCTGGGATATGTAGGAACCGTATGTTTTGATTATGGATTAAAAAGGAAATGGGCCAAATTTAGTGGGATTGGGCTATCAATCAAATTAATGTCTTCTATCTCAATAACTTGGGCCGAAAATTTGGTTTAGAGACATATTAAAATTGCCTAGCATAGGTCAAAATTAGGGAACCTTTATTTTGTGATTTTTAGTTATAATGTAAGGGGGTGCTTGGTGGGGGGGTTAAGGGGGGTGGGGAATGGGTAAGGTATTCAAAAGGGCCCACCTCACTCATTATTTGATGCTTGGTTAGAGAGTGTAAAGGGATTGATTACCCCGTAGTGGGTAATGAACCATTATAAAGTAAATTGGGGGGTAAGGGATTGATTACCCACCTCACTCATTCCTTTGCATTCCTTTCCATTTCCCTTTCCTTTTCCCTTTCCCCACTTTTAACCAAGCAGGCCCTAAGTTTTCATTTATTAGGTACTTAGGGTTTTAATCACTTTAGATTAAGTTCAAATAATATCCAATTGTATGATTTTATAAATTCTTAAAATTTCAAAATTAGAGGGGTATTTTGGTCACTTCAAATTACGTTAATTTTTGGGTTTTACAACTCTTCCCCTCTAAAAGAAAATTTTCGTCCTCGAAAATTGAAGTGAAACGAAACGGGAACACAGCGGACTGTAAACGGAAAAGTGAATGACTTGTTTCTCATGACTCTATCTTGTTGATCAAAATAGCTTCGGTTTCTTCAGAAAGGACATACTATACTGAATCCAGATCAGAAGATTAATATACCAAACGTAATAGATGATAATCGTATTCTCTCGGGAGAGATACAGGAAATACGCAGGATTTGACGGATATGCCGTCCATAGAATTTAATTAGACAAATCAGATGAGAACGTACAGAAAACAGATTGTTGAAAACATTAACCGGCAGAAATCTTTACAACATAATTTAAGATTCTTATCGGAAGTATAGAGGTCAGCAACGCGTGTCGAATACTCAAACGTATCAGATCGTATAACGGTGAAGGCAGATTAAGCGTATAGGTAGAATGAACCTAAAGCTCACTAACACAGATAATCTCCAACAGCTATCAGAAATTCTAAGGCTTCTAAGGCACTTCTCGAAATATCCTATGCACACAACAAGTGCACGTTATATGATGTAAGTATTATCACGTTGGCCAGACGTCATAATACTGGCATCATATAAATATGCCCTCATGATGGTCATACTTTATCTCAAGTCGTGAACAAAATAACCTATCTTAATCCACCTAATCCTTCTACAGTCTCAGAGGTCATCAAAGTCAAACAACATAACTAAAAGGAGAACGAAACTACTCGTAAGAGTAACGGAAGTCCCAGAATGTCTATCAGAATTTAGGTACGTCGTTAATAGCGTCAATCTTTCATCACTCGCCGGAACCAAGTCAGCCATAATAAGTGATTGCTTCAATAATCCGCCCATTTCTGGACATAAATCTCAAGGTTCCTTCCACAATTCGTCAAAATTCGCCTAACAAACCACCATCCAACATACGCAAAATGAACACAAAACGGAATTACTAACAGGGAACCTAAATCATTCAAAGGACCTTATTATCAGGTAACGGAAATTTAAATAGGTTAAGAGGAGGTTAATTACGTCATCAATAGCTTCATCTTTCACAGAAATAATTCTTCCAAACCCAAACGTTTGTTTCAAAATTCATCCCTTCAATATACATGATTTCAAATCTCTTCCAATTCTAAGTAGTCTGTCTACGTCTGTCCATATGATCATAGGGTGGAAAGGAATTATAAACTTGAGTCTGGTCCCTCAAGCCTTCGGCACTTCTTCTTGGAACTGTGGTGTAGTAACGTGAATCTCTGACATGGTCACTGTGCATCTTCCATTCGCGAGTCTGCTTCTGCTCTCAATTCATCTTAGTACAACTAAAATGAATAGAGAAGCAAGACTGCGTGTCTTTGACAGGTCTTCTAGCACAGTTCGAAATTCGCCAACTCAAACTGCTGTCATCACAGGATACCTGGTAGTGTGGTCTGCTACAATCTCTGGACGCCACTCAAATCTACTTTTCCAGAACAAAGGGTCATTCTACTTAATACAAGATGATCTACATGTTCCTCATTCGTCTCTGAGCACAAACACACTGTCATACTATGACAATTTGTCCAAATACTCGCGAAACACATGATTCTATTAGCCAATACAATTGGCATTATTTAAAACTCACAATGATCACAACGAGTACGAAAGTAGCTTTAGGAATCGTCTTAGGAAAACTTCATATCTACTTTACCTCACCTATCTTCCTCTTCACGAATAAGACTGAAATGTCTCATGGAGGTTATTCTCAGTTAGGTCAACTCCTTTCTTAGGAGTTCTTGTGGTTGCTTCTACAGTCCTAAATGAGTCTGTCTGATACGGAGTTTCAACGATAGAACAAATCAATCATTGATACGTGGAATGGATAATGATTTGGATAGTGATACGGTTAAATTCATGATAGTCGATACGTCGCGACATACTTCCCTTTTTCTTCTTCATAAACTAATAGGAGCATTCAAAGAGAACACTGAGGTGAACAAAAATCATATTCCATCAGCTCCTTCAATCTCTCAACTTCTATGGCATCATGGTTTCGTTAATTGAGATCGGTTCAAAGTCAATTCTACCTCCCAAGCAGGAAGGAATCTCAAGAGGTTCATCAGAAAACACCAGAGAAATTTGTACAACAAATACTTCCAATGCCAGAGCTTCCTAAGGTGGGATACTAATAGGTGTCAGGAGAAATTTGACAATCAAACTAGATCGGAGTAAGTGTTTCCATAGAAGCATTAATCTTAACAGATTTGAGCGGTTGAAGGTCATCATAACAAAAGTATGATGAAAATAGATTTCTAAAGGTCACATATCAGATATGGTAGTCTCTGGCAGCTTTATGAAGAGCCAGCCAATCCATAACCTAAAGACCTCAAAATCGAATATATCAAAAGTAAACGGATTCATAGGATGAGTACGGTCGTCAAGCCAGATGGATAGTTCATATATCAAGGTTAAGTACATGATTCAATATAGTGTTGAGATAGATAAACAAACAGTTCAAGGTGTTGGAGTTTTGTTTAGCTTTAAAGCATAAGTGACAGGTAGGGTGTACCTCATTGGTAATACGAACATCGTATAATTGTCAAAAGTGAGATGTATGGAATATTAGCTATCAGCATCATCATGCTTAGTTAACAATTCCGTACTGAGATAGTATTTACACCATATCCCTCCAAAGGAACTGGTTGGCAGACAAGGTTCATCATTCAAAAGGGGGGAGGGGGGACAAAACTTCCTATAACCGTGGTTAATAATTTCCAAGGTTCTCATAGGAGTAGTAATGGATTATGCAGTGTCAAGTAGCATCGAATGATACATTTATATCCAGCATAAGTCATGAATTCATAGAATGTGTCAAACACATTTTTGTCAAATGACCTTCAGGATGGTCGAAAAAGTATCAAGCTGTTTATCAAACAGATGGAAGTGGAGATCAAAATCAGGAAGTGAAACTTAAATGGTGCAAGGTATCCATGTAGTTCTCGAGGAATTCCAAACTTACTTGGTTACTAAGTTTAAGTTGCAAAACTTTCTGGCTTCTGAAACAAATGTTCTTATAAGGCTTAGCTAAAGGCAGAGGCACGAATCAGAGTGATGCGGAAGCAATGCTACTTACATAGATGTCCTAGTCTACCCATTCCTTACCGGTAATAACTTAAGTTCCTATGGGGAAATCCTAAAGCAAATTTTCAAAGGTTGACTTATGAGAGCCTACAGTGGAAACTTAATGGTCCAAACTTCACAGGTCAAGGGTAAATGTATTACAAGTCGCAGCCCGTCGCTCTGATACAATAATTGTAACACCCCAACCCGATAAGGGTAGAAGTATTACGTTATGGTGACATATCAAGGCAAACACAAGCATATGACTAAATAATACAAAATGAATTTCAAAGGTTACAAAAGAAAGAATCTGAAAATACAAGGTTACAAAGGAAAAGTCAATAATAAATTCTAAGTTTACAATTGTAACTACTTCTAGTCATCTCTAATCCAGACTAGCTATAAAAGTAATGTCCTCTAAGTCCCAAGTACTCTCCACTCATAACCCAGCTACCATCTAAAACTTGCCACAGTAAAAGAAATGCGGCTGAGCTTAAAAAGCCCAGTGAACAGATATATATATATATATATATATATATATATATATATATATATATATATATATATATATATATATATATATATATATAACATAACATAACGGTAAATGAGCATAAGCAACGAAAGAATAAGAATACAAAACGAAGAGCATAATCATGAAAGTCATACGAATATTAAAGAGAACTAAGAATCAAGAGAGCATGAGAACTGAATAAGTAATGAAACAAGAGAAAATGAAATAACGAAAAGTCATGTAAGGATGTGCCATAAGAACTCCATATCATAATCCGTGAAATCATACTAAAGCAAATACAAGTATACGAAGAGGAGCGACCTCTAAGTAATAATAATAAAAGTGTGAGAAGGAGTGTAAGGCACACACCACCTGGTCACCATAATCACATAAAACATAAAACCTAGAATGCATCCATACGATCCCTAACATAAGTATGTATGTCAGTACTAGACTAAGCACACACACGCATTAATGACCAGTAGTGATCACAATATAATACATATACATAAGGGGGGGGGAACGCCGTAGATCTATCACACCTCTACGGGGGTGTCATGCCTAAGGTGCCATCAAAGACATGGTCCTGGTACCTCCAGAACTAGGTAAGCTCAGGCACAGATCTATCATAGCATACAACAAATATAATCTAGCATGGCAAGAGAAACAAGATAGTAACTCAAGTAAGCATGGCAAACATAACATAGCATGGCAGAGACATTTAAATAAATGTCAGAATGAATAAACAAGAATGACAATCATACAATGAAAGTCATGAGTCAAATAAAGGGAATCATGTCAGGCATAGGACCTCACGGGTTCATAATCAAAGGTTCAAAATCAAATGGTTCATAGCAAGGTTTAATTCAAATGTTTCCATCAAATGTCCATTTAAAGAAATCCTTTAATAATGGTTTTCACAAAAATGATTTTTAAAAAACGGTTTTCATAAAGGTAGTCTTTAAAAGTAGTGTTCATAAAAGTCTTAGTAAAATTTCATATAAACGTGGTATCACATCGTTCATAAACATCATTTTAAAATTTGTTTTTCTCAAAACATTTCCATGAAAAAATTAAGAAGGTTTTCACATCAAGTTACAAAATCAAATGAACCTTCTAAGCACCAAGTGATTCGAATACTCATGTCATAGGGTAACGAACGAATTATGTCAAGTATCATACCATAGGAATCACAATGAACGAATGTCAAATGAAACGAATGGATCAAAGAACAGGGAATCATAGCAATGGCTTAGGGAATCCTAATAAATCAAGATCAAGAAAGTCATGAGAACGAAAGCACCCTTACTGAAAAAGGGTAGAATATCTGTACCTTAGACCGCCAGTGAAAACACAACTAGAAACGAAAAGATCGGAAGTAAACTCCATCTTCAACAAATCTATAGGAATTTATGATCGTCTGATTAATAACTTATTTTAAATCAGATTACTTATTTTAGTAGGCTTCCCACATTTAGTAACTTTCCATACTTAGTAGCTTTCCATATTTAGTAACTTAAGGTTCATAATGTCATTTACATAAGCTTAGGGTTCATAGTGTAACTTTCATAAGTTTTAGGGTTTAATATGCAAATATAACAAGTTTAAGGATTATAGTATCATTATGGTAAGATTAGGGTATAAAATGTAAATATTATAAAGTTACATGTTTTCACAAGTTAGGTCCTTTAGTTTTAAAGAATAACAATTTAAACCCTTTAGTTTAGAAAAGTATACACATAACACCTTTTTAGTTTTCTAAACCCTTAACAGTTTCTGTATATGATCTGGTCACGTTTTGAATAATTTATGAAAAATATAAGAACTCAGAAATAAAATTCCCAAAAATTCACACATGTACTTCAATGTCTTAAGTATTTTATGTAATTTTTCCAGATTTTATTAAGTAGTATAAGTATGAATGAAAATTCAATTTCCACAACATGTTCCCGAATCGGATATGATGAAACACCCGAAAAGTTTGTATTTCTTTTCCCCATCTAGAAAATTTATAAAAATCTACAAAAATTCCAGTAATTACTAAACATATGATATATTACTCAGTTAAAAGGGAACCTTCTAATTCGACATGGTTTGCAAAGGAAAAATCAAAAACCCAGACTGTTTTTCCAGACATACGAATTCAGTTTGACACTTGAATTTCTAAAAATAAAAAAGTTGCCTTCCCCACATCTAAAAATTACAAGGCTAATTTTCCTAGAAATCTCTTTCCTTGAACTTAATTTTAGACTCCAGAAACACCCAAATACACTTTGTTATCATCAAGATCCAATCGATTAATGTCGACCTAAATTTTCTGGTCAGAAACTGGTTTATAATTTTATGTGATCAATTAGGTTTTACATTCTCATTACTTATTTCTTTGATACAAGCAATTACATTTGACATTAAAATAGCCTTAGGTCGATTTATATGTGTCCTTAACATTTACATATCAATCCGAATCATAATCACAACAATAGGTCAATTAATATTAGGGTTTCCAATTCGTTATTTCATGTAGGGTTCTTTATGATTTATGTGACAAATTCAATACGTATACATGTGTAACATTTAGCCAATTCATATGAGTTTTCATGTGACAACATATACGTTAGATAAGGTATCAAAAATGAAGGAAACAAAAACAAGATGATGCTTGTTACCCTTGATGATCAAATCGATAGAACGAGATCAAGAAGCCAAAGAAAAGACCCACGACCAATCACCACCTCGTACCTACTGAAACATCACGATACGACCACCAAGAAGTGGCCACATGACTCTTTTTTTGCTGCTGTGAATCGACAGGAAAGAGAGGAAAAGGGCAGCCAAATTTTTTGATGGTTTTAGGGTTTAGAAAAAAAAGATCGGCATATGGGATATTTAGGAACCGTATGTTTTGATTATGGGTTAAACAAGAAATGGGCCAAATTTAGTGGGATTGGGCTATCAATCAAATTAATGTCTTCTATCTCAATAACTTGGGCCAAAAATTTGGTTTAGAGACATATTAAAATTGCCTAGCATAGGTCAAAATTAGGGAACCTTTATTTTGTGATTTTTAGTTATAATGTAAGTTTTTATTTATTAGGTACTTAGGGTTTTAATCACTTTAGATTAAGTTCAAATAATATCCAATTGTATGATTTTATAAATTCTTAAAATTTCAAAATTAGAGGGGTATTTTGGTCATTTCAAAATACGTTAATTTTTGGGTTTTACAAGTCCCATCTAGGAGGGTAAAGCTCATTCTTATTCATAATAATAAGTGTAATATAGACACATATTTCCTTCCTTCTTTCTCTACTCTCTCTCGACAATATCATATCTAATCTCTACTTTGAGCTTTCTCGACCACCCGAATCATGTCTTTGGATCTTGATATGAGTTATGACAATTGGTATCAGAGCTCCTCAGGGGTGATTTGCGGTTGTTTGTTCTGGAAATTAAATACGTATTCTTCAAATACGTTTTAGCGAGGTTTTGAGAAACACAAAAAAGCTCACATTTTTCTATTTATCTTGGCTTGGTTTTGCACTTTAAATGATCCTAGCAGATGTTAGTGATGTGTTTGGAGTGCTAAAAACAATTTTGGGTCACAAGATTCATCAAAATAAACTCAAAAACGTAGCTTTGATTTTTTTTACAAACCTCGCTAGTGTTCAAAGTTCTAGTGTCTTTTTCGTCTAAAACAAAGCCTTAAAACGTTTTATCCAATGAAAGTTTGCATTTTTTTTGATGCATTAGATGTTTTAGATACAAAAGATTTGAGCTCAAAAACTTCAAATCGTGTTCTTAGTGTTGTTTTACTCGTTTTTTATGTGTAGTCAATAGCTTGGTTTCGTAGCGAGGTTATGAAACCCTCTTTTAGCGAGGTGTCGTAGCAAGATAGGTTAGCGATGTTTTGTAGCGAGATTAGGCAGCGAGGTTATGGGCAGCGAGGTTATGCACTTTAGCGAGATTTCATGGTTTTTAGCGAGGTGATGCCGAAAATTCATATTTTAAACCCTAAATCTGCATAGTAAACCCTAAGCTCATGAACCCTATTCCTACAACTTTGTAACACCAAAAACAACATTAAACACGAATATGGAACCATACAAATTGTGGAAAACTAGAAGGGGGGTTGAATAGTTTTACCGGTTTTTGGTTTCCTTTTAAAAATCTTGTTTCAAAAGTTTGCTATTGGAAGCTTTTATTCGAACTCAATGTGTAATCAATCAACACCAATATGAACTCTACACTAAACTAACTAATGAAAATAAAGTAAGTAAAAGATAGAGTTAGAAAGATCAAACCGAGACAAGGGATTTATAGTGGTTCGGCTATGAAGCTCTTCATTGGCCTACTCCACTCCCCGAGTATCACACTCGAGAGTTTCAAGCACTATGTCAACAACCTCCCTTAAGGCGGAGAAAACCGTACACGTCGCTTATCCTATTTTCGACACTAAGCTAGATGTCGAGTGCTAATCTTAGCTAGCACCAATCTACCAAGGTCCACGTGACCAAACACTCAAGCCCAATGGCTTCAAGAGATCACCAAGATCTCAACACGATCACAACGATCTACACTCACTTCACTCAACTTAATCTAACTACTCTAGATCCTTTGATCACTCATACACAAGCCCAATGGCTTCAAGTTATCTTCACTATCTCTTTAAGATCACACTTGATCTTCACTCACACTCTCACAAAAGAAAGATAATCTTGATGTATGCTAAGATACAACAAGGATGTAACAAGTGTTACAAAAACCTAACAACTATAACTCTTGTATCTTCTTTGATACCTTGAGTTCTTCTCTTGCACTTGGAAGAGGTATCTCAACACTTTGTATCTTCAAGGATACTTGTGTTCTTCTCTTGCTAATCCAAAGGAATGAAGAGAATCTCTTGGAGGATGATTGGATCACTCTTAAAACAAAAGAAAACTAATCTAAATGATTTTGGGGGGAAAAATAGCTGTTGTGATTTTCAAACTAATTTTTTCATTAAAACATTTCTTAATAATTCAAAAATAATTTGTCATGTATATTTTTGAAAAAATGTTTTGTCCCATTAAAAATGTAAACTCTCAAAACATAAATTCACTTCTTTGATCATTAGTCAAGTTGTAAATTTGTTCTAGAGTGATTTGCGTAGAAACGGGATCTTCCGATTAAAAACTTGTTTACGTTAATTTTAACGTAACGTGATCTCACATTTTGTCATCCTCAAAACGTGAAGCAATCGAAAGATATAAATAACGTTTTTAGAACATTATTTGTATCAACAATCTCACCCTTTTTGATGATGACAAAATATAAACTCATTTTAGGTTAAAATTAGTTTTAACATGTTTTTAATGAGTTTACTCCCATTTCTCCCCCTTTTAGTCGAATCAAAAAGGTTGCAAAGGCTCCTCCTTGATGTATACTCCCCTCATTTGGAGAACACCAAGGAATCGAGCAATGGTTTGTGCTACAAAACAAAGTTAGATGACACACATATATATACAATATCTAACAAGTAGCACATTTGACAAATATCCAAGCCCCCTAAAAGAAAACCTCCACATAAAGGAAAATATTCATTCATAAAACAAACAAGTGTCATACTAATGTATGACTACATATGAAACATAAAAGAAGACAACAAGAAGCATAAATCCCTAATGACTAGAGGAAGCTTCATTTGCAAGAGGGGTCCTAAGGGTTTATTGTGGAGGACTAAACAAGATAATGTTTAGTTGTTTTGGTTAGGAGGTGGTGAAGATGGTGGCATCATATGGGGTGGTGGTGGGTTCAATAAGTGCTCTACAAAGGAGAACATGAAGTGAATCTCATCTCTTAAACAAAAGATAAGATTACGGTTGTGGAGGCAACATAGGCAATTAGCACTATGTAGATCAAAGGGATGGGGTTGGATGGGTTGACCCATAATAGGTGAAGGTGGTGGTGGTGAGTTTGTTGGTGGTGGAGTTTGCATGTTATAATCCAATGGAGTTATGGGGGAAAGTGTGTACTCCATGGATGAGGTGGTGTTGAAGGATGATGAAGATGTTGTGTAGGAAGAGGTTGTTTTGGAGGGTGCATTAGGTGGAGATGGTGAATAAGGAGTGGTTTGGGAAGGTGGGGTGCTGGCTTCATCATCTTTTGTAAGCTCCACAAAGAGAGGCTTTGATGGTGGTCTTACGGTTATCCTAGGTTTCTTTGAGATGTGGGTGGTTGATCCGTATGTTGAGGACATGGTGTTAGTGGGATGTGAGGTTGAAGATGATGAGCAAGGTAATCTTGCAAGGATGTGGCCTTATATAGGCAAGTGGGGTGAAATTTGAATTAAAGTGAAAGGAAGGGTGTTAGGAGGTAGCAAGGGAATCTTAGGATGTATGTGAGGGTGCAAGATTTGCAGGTTTGAGGTTAGGGTGATAGGGAAGTAGGAGCAATAGTGAGAAATCCGTTATACAGGGTCACGGCTCCATTAAATACCACACAATACCGTTAAATTTAATGGTGCCGTCCCTATTTAGTGGTACCGTGACACTGTTGTCACGAATATTTCTGTGCAGGCTAGTTCTGGGCAGCTAGGGGGATGTTTTCTAGGGGAATTAGTTCCTGGAAATGAGAGTGCCTCAACTCACTAAGTATTTTGTTTCCTAATATGTCCCAGACAATGCTACATCTAGCACATAAAGGTGATCATGCAATATTCCAAGATAATCACAAGCATGCAAGCATAAAAGACAAGATAAACTATCATCCAAATATCACATAGAATATTCATGCAAGGTGATAGATTAAGTATTAAGCATGCAAGATAATCAGAGTATTAACTCCTAATATAGTTTATTAAGGATAAACCCTAGGAAGAGATATAAATCTCTTCATAACTGTTGATACAAAAGTTGGGCGTTCCTTGATTCCGTACCAATTCGATCTTAATGCTCGAGACCTGCGCACTAAGAAAACAGAAAAACACCGTTAGGCTTATCGTGGGATTGTCTCCCACGATTATCCTCCGGCGTGAGAGTAAGTAATCGGTTTAGGGTTTGTAGAAGAGTTAGGGTTTTGTAAGTCGTACCTTTAATGAGAGTCGAAGGACTCTTTATATACACACGAAACCCTAGTCGGTTTCATGTCCTTCACTCCTCAGCATATCCCGCATAGGGCGGTATATGATATATATCCATAAATAAAGGATATCTATATCAAAACCATAAATAGCTTTGGGTTTGGGCCATCGTGAGCCCAAACCGCTATTGTGATAGCCCATTTGTGATGGGTATGGGTCCATTCGTGATGGACTTAAGTATGGGTCGGGTTCGTGACCCGAATACGGACTATACGTCATCATGTCCCCCCAGTCTAGTGTGCGCAATGCGTGATTGCGGGTACTAGACTAACAACTTAAAAATATATTTCTCGATGCGTAGCGGGGATGTTTTAAGTATTTCCCGCCAAAAGTAGCGAGGTAACCTAGGCCAAGTATCTTCTTCGAAAATCGTGTGTGGTGGGTAAAAAAGTGCCTTACCTTTTGAGTTCCCAACCGTCCGATTAAAGTAAGTGGGGTACACATGTCGTACATCCACGAATATGTGTACCCTATATAAAGTGAAGCCGTCATTTCTCTGTGGCTACCACAGTAAAAACCATCATTTTTCCGCCATTGTTAAACCTTCGAATAGCGATCAAGAAATCAACGAAATCCCAGGTAATAGCGCGTGCGCTTCATAACACTTTAAATTCCAATAATGGTTCTTCAGTTGTCTGAGATTTCTTCCGATATATCGGAGGATGAACTTCGTCAGTTCACCTCCGATTATTACATCCATCTCTCATTGCATCCGGAAGTTCCGGCTGCGAATGCATCAATAGCAAATTTTCCGCAAGGGAAGGTGGGGGTTTACACGCGCTTTTTCGAGTTCGCTAACCAGCGTGCGCCCATCTCCCTCTTTTTGTGCGATGTTCTAAATAATTATCGTCTTCATATTTCTCAGCTGCACTGTATAGGTGCAGCAAAAATAACTAATTTCGAAGTAAATTGTCGCCTTTTGGGGATTGAACCTACAATCCATCTATTCCGCGCATTCTACCACACAACGTGGTCGAATGGGTGGGTGTCCTTTGCTAAGCTTGCCGGGTCATTGCAATGTTATACAGATAAATTAGATGCGCTGAGGGTTTGGAGGGAAAAATTCTTTTGGGTAGATAGTGCCTTCTTTCCATGGGTTTTCGAGTTTTATACCAAAGAATCATTGCCGAAGGATGAGCGCCCTGACCCTAGGTTGTATAACGAGGCTGATGCGGACACGATAAATACGAATCGCATTCCGATACAAGCGTATCCAAAAGAATTTTTGGTGCACATGGGCATCAGTCGCAACTACTTCGGTAGTCCAGAAGAGGTGCCAACTTTTTTGGACGAAAATAGCCGGGGTGGGTGCTCGTCCTTCATTCCTTTTCGATTATTAGTTGTAAGCGCTCCTCCCTTTGTGAATTATTTAACTTAGGTTGTGTTTGTTTGTTGCTTGTTGCGCAGAAATGGACCTATTTAGCATTGTTCGCTTGGAGAAACCAAAACAAGTGAGTGTAGGAGTACGCCCTCTGAGGGATGGCGCAGAGCCAATTTTACAGGCTACTGCAGGGCGCACAATGGTCATTGTGCAGGAAGAGCCAGAAGAGACGGGTGAGACAGGGGAGATCCCCCCAGGTGTCACTATGGCTACTCCTTTGCGTAGCTTTCCCGCTTCTGGGTCGCAGATCCCTGTGGAGGTAGTGCACGTTGATTCTTCAGGGAGCGCTATGGATGAGTCTGAGGAAGAGGAGGAGGAGAGCCAAAGGTTGAAGCGTAAGAGATCATCTGGTGATGATGGCGCAAGTACCTCGAGTAAGCGCCCTGCTATCTCTGTCAGGCAATTGTCTGAAGAAACTGCATCGCAGAAGGATGCTTCTGGAACTCCTCCTTTCAAGTAAGCAATTGAACTTCTATCTTTAGCCTTGTATTCCTTGTTGATATTGTTGTCATTGTTTGACTTGGTTTTTGTTACTTGCGCGCAGTTTGGAGGCTGTTGTTGATGAGGGTGCGCAAGTTGGAAATTCGCCACCCAAGGCTGATGTTGCATATACTGATAAATTTGTGCCCAAGAGTCCAGTGGGTGAGGAGAAGTCTGCTGAATATACGCCAACAGGTCGTCTTATAGAGGAGTTGGCTTCGTTGGTTGCGCGGCTACAGACTCAGTATAGTGGTGAGGGTAGCCAAGTTGAGCAGAAGGACAAGGAGATTGGCATTCTGAGGGCGCAATTAGCTGATGCGCAGGCTGAAGCGAGGGCATCTGGTGTGTACGCCCAGAAAGTTGCTGATGAGAAGATGTTGCTCATGGCTGAACTGACCCAAGAGCGCAAAGGAGCAAGGGAATACAAGGCCTCCTGCCTTTGGGCCTTGAGATATATGGAGCTCAACAAGGCAAACTCATGTCGAACATGGATGGCTTTCGCAAGTTTGTGGAGAGCTTGCTGGAGAATCAAGAGCGCAAGCTGCGTAAGCTCAGCATTGAGTACGATGAGGAGCTTTACCCCAATTTGGTATCGACTATTGCTGAGCGCAGGTGGCTCATTAGCCATGGGTTACGCCTTGCCGCCATGGGTACTTTGGAGTCCCAGGAGTGCGAGAGGCCTTTGGGGAGGTTGTTGAGCGCGCACTTGCACGTGGCAAGGCGCAAGCGTAGAGGAGCTCTCTGAGAGCGGTCTGTTGAAGGTTCCTGCCGCCCAAGTGCCTGACTATAATGCGAGTGCTTATGATGAGCTTGTTGCATCAATGGAGAAGATGAAGCTACTGGAGCTTCCTCATATCGCTCAGCTTGAGCGTGACCAGGATTACCCCATAAGTGTTATCATGGAGGGGTTGACCTTGGCAAGGCATTCAGTGAGAGCGCAGAGGCAGAAGCTGACTATTTTCTCAAGCCAGACTCGTCGCAGCTGCAGGTACCCATCTTTGCCTATCCTCGCGATGTCCAGGATCCTTTGCCCTTGAGGAGGAAATCTCGTTGAAGCAATGTTTAGAAGCTCATGCTACGAGGTTGGCGAAGAAGCAAGGCATTAAAGGAAAGGCTATCCTCTGTGGTGTTGGTGCTGCGCATCTCCCCAGGTCTGATGGGGTGCCTGTCAGCGTACTGACGGTGTCGCCCCAAGGTGGTGTTAGTAGTTCTAGGCTCAAGCGTACTCGTAGCCTTTAGATCTTTTTTGTCTTGGTAGTTTTTTGTAATAGATTAACATTTTTGTTGCACATGTGCATGTTAAGTCTATCCTTTTGTATGAATTCGTAATCCATAATAAAGTCTTGGTTTTGAAAATGCGATTGTACGCATATTGTATCAAGTGTGGTTGTGGTTGTAACGCTTGTACTTAGTCTTTATGTGAAAGATGTCTAAGAATCAAATCGTTTGTATAAACACATTAGAAGAATTTATAATCGCTTGTATCATAATCTTAACCTAAGCGTGTGTAAATTTATGACATAGTCGTGTATGGCATTATCGTGTATAACATAATTGTATATGAAATGCACAAGTTGTTGTGTATCCACGTGGGATGCACAAGTGTATGGATTGCAGCTCTGCGAATACCATGTTAAGGGGATAATTGTCTTAACTCCTAATTTGTTAAACGCGCACAGTATGCATTGTTGCGCACCCGTCGTGAGATGCGCATCGAACTTACTCCAACGTCTTGAGAGTAAGGTGTTTAACAAGGATTCGTGATCCGATGTTGATGGGTTTGCAACCCTCTTACTCAACGAGTCATTTATTAGGTTTACTCATCCTTTTACCATCGTGGGTTTTTAATTAGTAGCATGCACGCCATGTAGGCAAAAGATAATATAACAAACAATATTGAGTCATAAATTATATGTAAGCAATAAAGTAAAGTGTGTCACGGAGTTAGCTAGAAACCGCAACATTTTATTAATACTTGCAAGTTTTTGTAAAAAGATAAAAACATTTGTCTAAATGAAACAAAAATGTAAATACATGGAATTTATGTTGGCACTTACTAAAGTGCGTAGGTGTCCATGCATTGGGTCGTAACCTTTCCTAAAGATAGCATCTCTTGAGATTGCAGATATTCCATGTGCGTTGTAGAACACGGCCTTCCATGTCACGCAGCTTGTACGCGCCTTGTCCCTAGTGCTTCAATGACCTCATAGGGTCCTTCCCACTTTGGTCCAAGTTTACCTGTGTCTTCTGCGTGGCTTGCATCATTAGCGCGGTACACAAAGTCTCCAGGTCTGAATGAGGTGCTTCGAACTTTAGCATCGTAGTATCCCTTCATCTTTGACTTGGTTTTTGCCTCTCGTATGGCTGCGCGCTCGCGCCTTTCTTCCAGCAGGTCCAAATCTATCCGTCGTTCGTCGTCATTGGTTGCGACATTAACTTTCGCGGTGCGGATAGCTGGCATCCCAATTTCAGCTGGTATAACAGCTTCTGTCCCGTAGACAAGGGAAAAAGGAGTGTCTCCATTGCTAACTTTGATCGTCGTGCGATGCGCCCATAAGACATGCGATAATTCTCCACCCATCTTCCTTTGTGTTTGTCCAGGCGTGCTTTAATTCCTTCGCCTAGACTGCGGTTTGCGCGCTCAACTAAACCATTGGTTTGTGGGTGTTTAACTGATGCGAAGTGTTGTGTGATATTTAACTCCGCACACCAGTCTTTGAATGGGTTATCACGGAATTGTTTTCCGTTGTCTGAAACTATTTCCCCAGGTAATCCAAAACGGCATACAATATTTTCCCAAACAAATCGCTTTACTTGGTTTCCAGTGATTGTCGCAACTGCTTTTGCCTCAATCCACTTAGTAAAGTAATCTATCGCCACAATAAGGAATTTCAGTCCTCCTGCTGCGACAGGGAAGGGACCCGCGATGTCAATGCCCCATTTATAGAATGGCCATGGAGAAGTAATAGGCGTTAGCTCTTGTTGTGGTCTGCGCAGGATGGGTCTATGAACTTGGCAGTCATTGCATTTCCTTATCACATCACGCGCATCACGGTGCATGGTAGGCCAGTAGTATCCTGAGCGCAATGCGCGTGCTACGACGGACCGTGGTCCTGAATGCATACTGCATGAACCAGCGTGGATCTCTCGGAGTACGTAATCTGCCTGGAGAGGTCCAACGCACCCGAAGCCATGGCTGTAGGAATGAGCGCCGATATAGGATACCATCTCTAAGCTCGAACCTCTGCGCCGTGCGCCGTATCCGTCGAGCGTCTTTTAGCTCCTCGGGCAATTTGCCCTTGTTTATAAAATCGATGATAGGGGTCATCCATGTAGGTTCCTGTTCTTCTATCACCGTAGATATCTCCATCTCCGAGATGGACTTGTTCTTTAGAATCTCCACCAATACTTGTTTTGATAGGTGCGCAAAGCTTGTAGATGCAATCTTGCTCAGTGCATCTGCTTTTTTGTTTTCCCCTCTAGGAACTTGTTTGATTGTAAACCTATCAAAACTTTGAATTAGTGACTTTGTCTTTTCAAGGTATTGGACCATGTTGTCCTCTTTAGCCACATATTCTCCCAACACATGGTTGGCTACTAATCGAGAATCCACGTTTGCTTCTAGGTTGCGTACACCCATTCGAGTTGCAATGTGCAATCCAGCGATTAGGGCCTCATATTCTGCCTCGTTGTTCGTGGCTGTGAATTCAAAACGCAGTGCGTAAGTGAACTCCATTCCTTCTGGATTAGTGAGTATAAGGCCAGCGCCCGACCCATCCACGCATGAAGATCCATCCGTGAATAAGATCCATGGCTCTTGTAGTTCTACCTTGCTTGGTGGAGGTGCGGCATCGGTGTCTGGTTTTCAATGATGAAGTCTGCTAGTATTTGCCCTTGACCGCAGTGCGTGGCCTATAGGAAATGTTATATTCGCCTAGTAGCACACTCCACTTTTGTAATCGCCCCGATGCGTCAGGTTTAGAGATAACTTGTTTTGATTGGTTGGTCTGTGATTACCCTATTGGATGCGCTTGAAAGTATATGCGCAATCTTTTGGCGGCGAACACTAATGCTAAGACCAACTTTTCCATTGAGCTGTAGTTAATCTCTGTCTTCTTGAGCGCCTTACTTACGAAGTATACCGGTGTTTGTACAGAGTTCCTCTCTGTCAGTAGTACTGCGCTGACTGCTCCATGAGTCGCAGATAAGTAAACAATTAATTCCTCCCCTGGTCGGGGTGCGACAAGCTTGGGAAGCGCTGCTATATGTTGCTTAAGCTGTGTGAAAGCCTCTTCAGCTTCCGCAGTCCAACGAAAGTCTCCCTTTTTTGTACACTTCTTGAGTGTTTTAAAAAGGGGGAGTGACTTATCCGCTGATTTGGACAGGAACCTGTTCAAACCGGCTAATTTCCCATTTAGAACTGAACTTCTTTCAGCGTGCGTGGTGAAGGAAGTTGGATGACAAACCTCTGTTTTTTTGGGAATGGCTTAATGCCATCTGGTTCTATCAGATATCCCATGAACATGCCTTCTGTAGCACCGAAAGTGCACTTCTTGGGATTTAGCTTCATGTTTATCGCTCGTAGCGTTCTGAATGTTTCTTCTATATCGCGCAC
Source organism: Artemisia tridentata subsp. tridentata (assembly GCA_021014915.2). Taxonomy (NCBI): domain Eukaryota; kingdom Viridiplantae; phylum Streptophyta; class Magnoliopsida; order Asterales; family Asteraceae; genus Artemisia; species Artemisia tridentata. The sequence continues at coordinate 213,046,373 of CP139508.1, read as the reverse complement.
CACTTCATCTTCAGTATGGCTTTTTATGACTAGGTCATCCACATAAACTTCTAAGTTGCGGCCCACTTGCTTTTCAAATGCGTTATCTACCAATCGCTGGTAGGTGGCGCCCGCATTCTTTAGGCCAAAAGGCATCTTTGTGTAACAATAGACACCTTGGCTTGTGTGGAAAGCTGTTTTTTCCTCGTCTTCCTTGGCCATTTGGATTTGGTGGTACCCTTTGTATGCGTCTAAGAAACATTTGAATGGGTATCCGCACAGAGATTCTACCTTCCAGTCTATCTCTGGCAGCGGATAGCAGTCCTGTGGACATGCTTTGTTGAGGTCAGTGAAATCAACACACATCCGCCAGCTTCCATCACCCTTCTTGACCATAACTGGATTGGAGAGCCAGTCATGGTAATAGACTTCACGCATGATGCCTGCGTCCACAAGTTTGTGTACTTCCTCTAGAATGGCTTTTGCGCGCTCTGGAGCTTGGCCGCGCTTTTTCTGCCGCACTGGGGAATATCCTTGTCGGATTTTTAGCTTGTGTTCTGCGATCGATCGTGGCACACCAGTCATGTGCTTTGGTTCCCAGGCAAAGATGTCCAGATTCCTCTGTAAGAGTGCGCACACGGCTGGTCTGCCTTTGTCAGACAGCGATCCGCCGATTGATACCTCTTGCTCTGGGTAATCGGGTGAATCGCGACCTTTAAATTTGGAATTTTAGCTGCGCTCTGTTCTGGGACGTGCTCCGTCTCACATGTAATCGTGTTACATTCTTCTGGTGGCGCAGAGTTGTTGTAAATGGTGACGATGCCGCCTTCTACTGGGAATTTGAGCATCCCATGCGCTGTGGATGGTACCGCGCGCAACGCCGAGATCCTGACCTTCCAATGATGCCATTGTATGGCGAAGGAGATTTGATCACCATAAAGTTCATCCAGGCCGTCGTGGAGTGTTCCTTATTACCGACAGCAACTTGTAGGCGCAGTTGCCCCATAGGCCATATCTTTTCTCCTGTAAAGCCAGTAAGCGCAGTCGTGGCTGGACTTAACTGTCTTTGTATATCCGGACGCAATCTCTTGAAGCAATGTTCATACATTATATCCGCTGATGCGCCCACATCGACATACATGCGGTGGATGTTGTGACCCCCCGCATTTATTTCAATGGTAAGTGGTTCTGCCACTGCGTTGTCCGCAGTCAAGGTGGGGAAGGAGATTTCACTTCCATGAGAGAATTTCTGGCTCACCTTTTGCCTAATCTTGCGCTGCCATGATTGTATCATGTAGATAGTATCAGCTTTTTCCTTAGGCACTTCTTTCTTTCCTCCGGTTCTCTGCTTGTCTTTCCCGTCCTTAATATTTTTAACGAGGTGATCCAATCTGCCTTCCTTCACTAGTTTCTCGATCAGTTGGCGTAACTGGACACACTCATTAGTGGTTTGGCCCTTCTGTGCGTGATACTCGCAGTATCCGTTCCCTACGCGCCGATCCTCAGGGGTGCGCATAGGTGGGGGTCTTGGAAAGTTCGCTCCTTCCGTCGCGAATATCTCCTTTGGAGTTTTTGTTAATGAGGTGTACTTGTCGTTTCCTCTTCCGCCCCCTTGGGTGCGATAACTCTTGTTACGATTGCCACTCTGGTCATTGGATTGTCTCCTTGACTCTTCTTGTGGCCTATTGTTCGAGTAGCCTTTCTTACTATCCGCAGCGGCTGCTTCTCCTTGGACGAAGGACCTCGTGCGCTTCATGAGTTCGTCAAAGGTTAGGGGAACCTTGTTGTTTAACTTTTTTTTATCAAATCTGGGTTATTGATTGCATTCATAAAACCCGATATTTTTAGTATCTCTGGGCACGCCTTGACTTGCATGCATTCGTCCTTAAAGCGTTCCATGAAAGCGCTTGTAGATTCCCCTTATCGCTGTTTAACCCTAGCGAGTTCGACAGGGTTTTTGGCGCACTTCTTCCTTTGAGTAAAGTTTAAGCGAAACGCCTTTCGCAACTCTTCAAACCCACCGATGCTTCTGCGTGGAAGCTTACTAAACCAGTTGCGCGCATTCCCTACTAATGTAGAGTTGAACATATGGCACCACACAGGTTGTGGCCAATTTTCGATAGTGGCTGCTGATTCGAAAATTTTTAGGTGATCATCAGGATCACCTGTCCCATCATATGTTTTGACGTTAGCAGGCATGCGCCTTTTCTTATTCTCCGAAAAATCGCTGATGCGCCTAGTAAACGCATCAACCTTTTGGCGACGCCAGGGAAGAGACATGTCTTCGTCTTCCTGGTCGCGGTATTTTCCTCTTGATTTCCAGTGTCCAGTTTCTTTGTCCTCGTTGTCCGAGGAATCACTTGAGGATGAGCGCACTCTTTTGCGATGCTTGCGCCGACTATTATCAGAATCAGAGCTTGAAGGGCTTTCACTTGGGGAGCACCGTCGCCCAAGCCTATCCTGAATCCTGCGACTGCCAAGCCTAGCGTGGACATTGGCGCGCCGTTCCCCCTCTTCATGCTCCTCCAGATGTTGAAGATCGGCTGCTTCATCATCCATAACCCTCCTTCCAATCCTGGTAAACACTGGTTGTTTGCGGCTATCCTTCTCGCGTCTTTCCTTTCGGTAGCGCGGTGGGGATGCCTCATGCTCAGGGTCAAAGTTGAGTCTGGCGTGCAGACTTTGGCTTGACCTCTTCTTTGCCTCCTCTCGCATGAGCGCAGCCAAGGCTTCGTAGTTTTGAGATACGAAGTCACTTGGCGCCAATTCGGGAGTGACTCCTTCTAGCGCGATGGAGTCTGTTTCCAAAACAAGATCCTTGTTTCGGATAGGCGCATTGGGAGGCTCAGTGAAGTTCACCTCTGGCATGGCAAGAGGGGTGCGCTCCAGTTCTATCGCGCTAGTACTTGTTGTAATAGCGGGGGTAGTCCTGGTAAGTGATTCCACCGTTGGAAAGACCAGATCTGAGTGCGCTCCTAAGCTTCTAGGCGTGCTGGTTGTCCCAGAGGCCTGCTTAGAGGCCGCATCAGTTTGATGCTTCTTCCCTAGTGGGTCATCATGCGTTTTCTTCCCATGCGGACTCTTGTGACTTCCGTGTTTCGTCATTCTAGTTCTTGGTAAAATTCTTAGTGTAGGGTCCCACGGATGGCGCCACTTGTTGATACAAAAGTTGGGCGTTCCTTGATTCCGTACCAATTCGATCTTAATGCTTGAGACCTGCGCACTAAGAAAACAGAAAAACACCGTTAGGCTTATCGTGGGATTGTCTCCCACGATTATCCTCCGGCGTGAGAGTAAGTAATCGATTTAGGGTTTGTAGAAGAGTTAGGATTTTGTAAGTCGTACCTTTAATGAGAGTCGAAGGACTCTTTATATACACACGAAACCCTAGTCGGTTTCGTGTCCTTCACTCCTCAGCATATCCCGCATAGGGCGGTATATGATATATATCCATAAATAAAGGATATCTATATCAAAACCATAAATAGCTTTGGGTTTGGGCCATCGTGAGCCCAAACCGCTATTGTGATAGCATTCGTGATGGGTATGGGTCCATTCGTGATGGACTTAAGTATGGGTCGGGTTCGTGACCCGAATACGGACTATACGTCATCAATAACTACTTATGACTTGAGCATTCTCCCCTTCTTGGCACACTCTCGTCTTGAGCATTGATCTCATTCGCATGATTTGGATCATCAAAGGGTGCATAGTGGGTGGTGGATTCAGAAATGAGGATAGTTGAGACATATGACTTAGTTATGGGTTTCATGACTGGTGTGAAAAGGGAGTATTGAGGACCATGAAGGTAAGGGTGAAAGGTCATGAAGTGGTGATAGAGACGAGTTAGGAACATCCCATAGGGTATCAATTTAATTTTGTTGCCTTTGAGATGTACAATTCGCTTAGCGAAGAGGTAAGCAAGATTGTATGGTTGTTGGGTTAGGAGACAGTAGATCATATGAGCACAACACGCTGGTAGTTGCTCATGATTTCCTGTTAGACTTAGAACATTTTCTCACAGGATGACTGCCCAAGAAAGTAGTTCATGACGGACTTCTTCCAAACGAATTTTCGTTAGATGTGGGTGAGGGTGCATAGTGGGTGGTGGATTCAGAAATGAGGATAGTTGAGACATATGACTCGGTTATGGGTTTCATGACTGGTGTGAAAAGGGAGTATTGAGGACCATGAAGGTAAGGGTGAAAGGTCATGAAGTGGTGATCGAGACGAGTTAGGAACATCCCATAGGGTATCAATTTAATTTTGTTACCTTTGAGATGTACAATTCGCTTAGCGAAGAAGTAAGCAAGATTGTATGGTTGTTGGGTTAGGAGACAGTAGATCATATGAGCACAACACGCCGGTAGTTGCTCACGATTTCCTGTTAGACTTAGAACATTTTCTCGCAGGATGACTACCCAAGAAAGTAGTTCATGACGGACTTCTTCCAAACGAATTTTCGTTAGATGTGGGTGAGGGTGAGTACGGATGATTTTGGTTATTTCGGTTGGAGAGGGTATGTAGGAGCTATATGGACTTTCCTTTTCAAGGTAGTGAAAGAGTGACTCAAGACACCAATCTTCAGTATAGGCACATTGCCCATGATTGGGTATTTGGAGAATTTGAGAAAATTGCTCAAGGGTTAAGACGAATTTGAAATTTCGGACCCAAAACCAAAGTGACAAAGATTGATCCTCGTTACGTACGAGTTCAACTTGTCGAAAGAACTCTAACACAAAACGAGGACAAATGTGCTCGTTAATGTGGAGTAGAAAGTCGAATCCTATAGCTCTAAAGGAAGTGTTGATGTCCCGATGGTTTCAAGATTGACATAGGCACAAATGTGGTTACCGGGTGTTGTGGGTTCACGAGAGATTTCGGGTGTATAGGTGATAACGCTCATTTTGAACATGTTTTAGTCGCGTTATTTCTATATTTATGCATTGTATTTGGTTGAATTTATGAACATATTATGCTTAAAAAGTGCAAAAGATGTATTTTAGTTCAGGTTCAATCAAGCTCAAGGATAAGCTAAAAAGATGTGGAAAAGTTGTCAAATCAAGAGCCTATGCACAAATGTAGGAATCATCTCACAATAAGAGCTATGGAAGGATTGATAAAGATGGAGAATCAAGATTACAATGATTTTCAAGTTGAAGAAAAGTTCATGAAATGATAAAATGTTAGAGATCATATTCCAAACCCTAGGTTTCTATCTCAAACCTAAGGTTTGAGAAGTTACTTCCATGCCTAAGGTTTAATATCCAAACCTTAGGTCCAGCATTATTAAAGACTTCTAAGTTGCATTAAAATGAAGAGTTAAGTGCCATTACTCATCTATTAACTCAACTCCAACATTATGACACTTGGAGCCCAAGATGTATGCTTGTTGGCCAAGGGTACTCTCCCTATATACATGAGAAAGAAAAAGATACAAAAAACAATCAACTACAACAAAAATCTGTCACTATTTCCCTTCCATTTGGGCGACAAGAGGAAGAAAAACGCAGGAAAAAGGAAGCTAAACTCTCCCCAATCATAACTTCAATTACGCAAGGATCATTGTTGATTATTTCACAAGTGTTCTTCATTACTTGTAATCATCATTACAACATTTTGTAAGACTATTCAATCATGTTTACTAGTGATCAATTTCTTATGATTATTACTTTGTTTACCATGAGTGGCTAAGTGCCTTATGCACTTGCCTAGATGATGTTTGATTTATGATTCACTTGATTGATTATGACTTATTGGTTCTAACACAAAAGAAAAGTTAACACTAAGAACGAATTGTGCTATCTTGAGTTTTCTCCACCAAAGAGTTATTAAGTTTGGGTAATTTCTAATAATGTATTGGGTTGAAAAAGACATTGTTAGTAAGTTAGTTGTAAACCTTTGTCTATGAGGGCTTTACCTTATGTATTGACCATTTCATAAGAAACTTAATTTAACTTGGAAAACTATGTATTGAATTTACATCATTTTCATTTGCTTGCTAATTTGAATCGACAAGTTGGATTGCTCTTTATTCACAAAAATTTCACATCATACAAACAAAACAAATCCTAGTGAACGACCTCGGCTTACCTCAATTATCTCTTACTACACACGGACGAGTATACTTGCTCGTATGTGTTTCGTTTGAATCATTGGTAAATCGTGTTAAAAATTTTAAAACTTGGACTCCTAACGGGTATATCCCTTGAAACACATCAAGTTTTTGGCGCCGCTGCCGGGGATTTGATCTCGTTTGTGTGAGTTTTTGCTTATAATTCATTAGCTCTAATCTTACTAGTATTGATACTCCTTAGCGTATTCTTTAGGTTCTCTAAATATATATATATTTATATATATATATATATATATATATATATATATATATATATATATATATATATATATATATATATATATATATATATATATATATATATATATATATCAAACCGCCGGTATAAACACAAACCGGGCGGTTTGAAACCTTCTGTTGGCCCAAACCGCCGGTATCTCGTGTAATTTTTTTTTTCTTAAGACCCAACCGCCGATATAAACACAAACCGGCCGGTTTGAGCCTTCTGTTCCAAATTCCTTTTTTGTAATTCGACCAAACCGCCGGTTTCCCCTTCCAAACCGCCGGCCTGAGTAAAAAAATTTTTTTTTTTGTTTTTTATTTATTTATCTTTTCTTAGTTTTCCTTAGCACTCGTTTTTCCCGTGTATGACCACTCGCTCTTCAAGCAACGAGTTGAGTACACCATTATCTAATCCCGAAGGTTTATTTCGCAAAAAGAAAACTCCATTCGTTCCACCCGATCAAAGAATACCAAGAACCAAAAATCGTCCGTTTGAAAACCTTTTCGAAGTTTATCCAATCGTTAATCTTTTTCAAGGATTCACATTTCCAATTGCTGACGATCAACCCATGTGGGATACCAATAGGGTTGTAGCTCCTACACCCGAAGCCGCAATTATTCCCGTGAATCTAGGAGAAAATTTTACTATCAAAGGTCATCATCTCTCGATGATTAAAGACAACCAATTTGATGGTAGAGTTAAATTTGATCCACATAAACATATCGCCGATTTCCTTGAAATTTGTGACATGTTTCGTTATGGAACTACCGATCCAAATTCAATCCGACTTAAACTTTTTCCATCGTCTCTCACCAGAGAAGCAAAAATTTGGTATAATGAATTAAGCCCCGAAGTGATCACAACTTGGGATCAAATGAGAAGAGCGTTTGTTGGACGTTTCTTTCCACCAGCCATGTTTGATCGTCTCTTAGGTGAAATTCGTAGTTTTACTCAAAAAGAAGGAGAAAATCTTGTTGAAGCTTGGCTTCGAATGAAAAACATGCTCCGAAGTTGTCATGGGCATGGATTGTCTCGTGGTAATATCATCCAAATCTTTTACCATGGTCTAGATGACGCAACTCAAGGCATACTTGATGCCGGAGGAATTTTCCTTTATAAGACTCCTAATGAAGCTTACAATTTACTAGAAGACCGTGTACTTCTTAAGCTTGATTGGTCTAAAGATGCGAAAATTAAACCTCAACGAAAATCGGTTGCATTTGCCGAAGCAACAAATGAAAATTCTAAAATCTTGGATATGATGAAAGATTTTACCTCTAAAATTGATTCCAAATTCGAAAGTATCCAAAAAGAAATTAAAGAAATACGTGAGGGATGTACTCATTGTGGTGGAAATCACTCCTCATCCGAGTGTGATGATAAACCCATGGGAGGTCCCGAAGCAGAAGCTAATTATGTTTCTGGAGGATATCGAGGAGGAGGATATCGTGGAAACTACTATGGTAGGAATTCTCGCGAGTGGCAAGATCGTCCACCAAGGGATGATAATCGTTCCCAAACTCGTGATGAAAACTGTCAAACATCTTTTCATGATGAAAATCGTTCTCGTGAAACAAAAAACGAAGAATCTGAATTCGAAAAAACCATGCGTGAATTTGTGCATGCTCAAAAACAAACGAACGAATTCATGAAAAATCAATTCTTTATGCTCAAAAGCAAAGTTGAACAAGGTCAAAAGAATCATCAAGCTTCTTCCAAGATCTTGAGACCAAATTTGGTCGTCTTTCTGATCAACTCGCTGCAAGACCATCCGGTACCTTGCCAAGCAATACCCAAACCGATCCAAAACCATCATCATCTGGAAGTTATCGTCCACCTCAAACAAGAAATGAGCAGGTGAATGCTGTATATACTCGTAGTGGTTTATCTTATGATCCACCACCCAACCCAACCCAAACAACCCCTGTTGTCCAAAATGATAGTGAGGATGAAGTAGAAGAAGAATCTAAAGAAAATGAACCAATATCTACACCAGTTGTTAAACCTACTCCAAAACTCAAACCATATAAACCAAGAATTCCATACCCTCAACGTTTGAGGAAGGAAAAGATGGAAGAACAATATGGAAAGTTCATTGATTTACTAAAAGAAGTTAGAATCAACATTCCTCTTGTTGATGTTCTAGCTGGAATGCCCAATTACGGGAAGTTTTTGAAAGAACTTGTGAATAATAAAAGTAAAATGGAAAACATTTTCGCTACTTTCTTAAATGAAGATTGCTCTGCAATAATTGAGAATAAATTACCTAAGAAACTCGGTGATCCAGGAAGTTTTCTTATTCGATGTACCTTGGGAAATTCAATCACTTGTGATGCTTTAGCCGACCTTGGTGCAAGTATAAATCTTATGCCATACTAGTTGTATGCGAAACTTTCAATCAAAACATTGAAACCAACAAGAATGAGTATACGATTAGCCAACCATACTATCCAGTATCCTGTTGGAGTAGCTGAAAATATGCTTGTTCAAGTTGGGAAATTTGTTTTTCCTGTTGATTTTGTGATTCTCGAGATGGAGGAAGATAGCAAAGTTTCATTAATTCTAGGAAGACCTTTCCTAAATACTGCAGATGCTATTATTCGAGTAAAAAATAAAGAACTCAACCTTGGAGTTGGGGATGAAAGAATTTCTTTTTCGATTAATCAAGCGATGAAGTATTCTCATGTGAATGATGACACTTGTTATAGCGTTGATGTTATCGATGATATAACAGAGGAAACATTTGATGAATTGCTTGATGAAAGAATTAAGACTCATAAAACATCTGGACAAATCAGTGATGAAGATCTCGACAGAGAATTCGCTGAATTTATGCAGATTGACACCGAAGAAATTTTGGAGGAAGAAAATACTAACTTTGAAGAGTTGAAATTCAATGAAGATATGAGAATCACAACCTCAATTGAAGAACCGCCGGTAGATCTAGTTTTGAAACCTCTCCCTGATCATTTGGAATATGCATTTTTGGAAGGAAATTCTCTTCTTCCAGTTGTCATATCTTCAGAACTTAAACCAAATGAAAAGGAACGACTAGTTTCTATACTCAAAAAGCATAAAGAAGCTTTTGCTTGGAAAACTTCTGATATTCCTAGAATAAGTCCAAACTTTTGCAAACATAAAATAAATCTTGAAACTGATTCTAAACCAGTTGTTCAAAGACAACGAAGACTCAATCCAAATATGAAGGAAGTTGTTAAGAAAGAAATAATCAAACTTCTTGACGCTGGAATTATTTATCCTATTGAGGATAGCTCATGGGTGAGTCCTGTTCACTGTGTTCCTAAGAAAGGAGGAACAACTGTCGTAACTAATGAACGCAATGAACTTGTTCCTACAAGAACTATCACTGGTTGGCGGGTATGCATTGATTATAGAAAATTAAATGATGCCACCAGAAAAGATCATTTTCCATTACCGTTCATGGATCAAATGTTGGAAAGACTTGCGGGGAACAAATACTTTTGTTTTCTCGATGGATTTTCCGGTTATTTTCAAATTCCAATTGATCCAGCTGATCAAGAAAAAACCACATTCACGTGTCCGTTCGGCACATATGCTTATAGGCGTATGCCTTTTGGTCTTTGTAACGCACCAGCAACATTTCAAAGATGCATGATTGCTATTTTTCAAGATATGCTTGAAACCTCCATGGAAGTATTCATGGATGATTTTTTAGTAATTGGAGACTCATTTGAGTCGTGCCTTTCCAATCTTGATAAAATGCTTGAAAGATGCAAAACTTCTCATCTCGTACTTAATTGGGAAAAATGTCATTTTATGGTGACGGAGGGAATTGTAGTTGGTCACAAGATTTCAAGCAAAGGAATCGAAGTTGACAAAGCGAAAATTAATGCTATTGCTAAGTTACCACCCCCAACTAACGTTAAAGGCGTTAGAAGTTTTTTGGGACATGCGGGATTTTACCGTCGATTCATTAAAGATTTTTCAAAAATATCTCGTCCAATGACGAAATTGCTTGAAAAAGATTCAGTCTTTGACTTTAATGAAGAATGCATCAAGGCATTCGAAACACTAAAAAACAAGCTAACAAATGAACCAATTATGGTTTCACCAAATTGGTCGTTTCCATTTGAACTCATGTGCGATGCAAGTGATTATGCTGTTGGAGCAGTATTAGGACAGCGAGATGGTAAACATTTTCGTCCTATATATTTCGCTAGCAAAACCTTGAATAGTGCCCAACAAAACTACACAGTGACTGAAAAGGAACTGTTAGCTGTAGTTTTTGCATTTGACAAGTTTCGTTCTTATCTTGTTTTATCCAAAACAATTATATTCACCGATCATTCAGCTCTGAAATATCTGTTTGCTAAACAAGATGCAAAACCACGTCTTATCCGATGGATTTTATTGCTTCAAGAGTTTGACATAGAAATCCAGAATAAGAAAGGTGCAGAAAATGTGGCAGCAGATCATTTATCCAGATTAGAAAATCCTAATTTAGAAGAACTCAGTGAAAACGAGATTGATGATTACTTTCCCTACGAAATTCTTATGGGAATTGAAAATGAAGAAGTTCCATGGTTTGCTGATTATGCAAATTATTTAGCTGGAGGAATATTACAAAAAGGTCTATCTCACGCTGAGCGTAGTATATTCTTTGCAGATTTAAAATATTATTTTTGGGATGAACCGTATCTATTCAAAATGTGCCCCGATGGTAGAATAAGAAGATGCGTGTATGGTTCCGAAACTCGAAAAATTCTTGATGAATGTCATCACGGCCCAACCGGAGGACATTATGGACCATCCACCACCGCTAAAAAAGTTTTTGATGCGGGATTTTATTGGCCAACAATTTTTAAAGAAGCACATACACTTGTGAAGAATTGTGATGCATGCCAAAAATCTGGTAATCTTTCTCGTAGAGACGAAATGCCACAAAAAAGCATCCAAGTTTCTGAGATATTTGATATTTGGGGAATTGACTTCATGGGACCTTTTCCTAAATCTCATAAATTCGAATACATCCTCGTTGCAGTAGATTATGTTTCCAAATGGGCGGAAGCAGAAGCTCTACCCACTAACGATGCACGAGTAGTTGTGAATTTTCTGAAAAAGCTTTTCTCTCGATTCGGAATTCTAAAAGCTTTGATAAGCGATAGAGGAACTCATTTCTGCAACCATCAAATGGAAAAAGCTATGAAACGATATGGGGTCCACCATCGTTTCTCAACAGCATACCACCCTCAGACCAGTGGTCAAGTCGAAAACACCAATAGAGCTTTAAAAAGAATACTTGAAAAAACAGTCAAGGATAATCCTTCTGTTTGGTCAAGAAAACTTGATGATGCTCTGTGGGCGTTTAGAACAGCATATAAAACTCCAATTGGTACAACCCCGTACAGACTCATATATGGAAAGACTTGTCATTTACCGTTTGAAATTGAAAATCGTGCTTACTGGGCATTGAGACAATGTAATCCTGATTTAAAAATAGCTGGAGAAAAACGATTCTTGCAATTGCATGACCTCGATGAATTGAGACTCCAAGCATATGAAAACTCAAAGTTATACAAAGCTCGAACAAAAGCTTATCATGATAGGAAGCTAAGAATCCGTAAAGAATTCAAGGCTGGAGACAAAGTTCTTTTGTTCAATTCAAAGTATAAATTCAAAGCTCCTAAACTCAGAACCAAATGGTTTGGTCCATTCGTGGTAAAACATGGTTTTCCATCCGGATATGTTGAACTATATGATAAGAAGGGTGGAACTTTCATTGTTAATGGACATCGAATTAAATTATACCATGATGAGGAGCAATTAAATGAAATGTCAAGTGAAGAAATTCCACTTGAACCAATTACTCAAATCAAGAAAGGAAATGTGGTGTATATTCCAAAGAAATCAGGAAAGAATCCTAAATATAAACCACCAAAGTAAGGAAGATTGAGTCGGGCTAATGACTCATTAATAAATTTAGCGCTTCTCGGGAGGCAACCCGTGTGTTTTTTTTATGCCCCGATGGTTTCACCATAAGTGTGGGGGCCTTAATATTATGAATAATAAAATACAAAAATATTTTGCATTTTTGTGTGTTTTTGTTTTGATGATTATGCAGGTTAGGATGCTTGATCTTGAAATCAAATGGAATCATCCTATTTCCAAAGCTCAGGCAATATCATTTCTCTTATGTTCCATTTCCATATTTTTATGATTTTTCGTTCTTAACATTGAGGACAATGTCAAACTTATGTGTGGGGGAGGAAATAAGGAAATGAACTAGATTTTTAAAATTTTCTATAAATTTGAGCCTATTTTTTAAACTTGTTTGCCCCTATGATCTAGTTGTTTTCGCACATTGAGAATAATTTATAAAGAATAACTAGATTAATCCACTAATAAAACATGTAATTTTTGAAAATTCGAGATGTGTCCTGATTGGCATTGCGATCTATTTTTGGATTGATAACATTGATAGCACAACTATAATTCATTCAACTAAATATGTGAGGATTTGAGCCTATAGCATATATCTTTTATGCTTTAATCTTTTTGCTATGAGTGTGCCAGTGATCTTATTTATTCTAGAACTTGTACATGTAAATCATTACCAGACCATAGTGAGATCACCTTACGTGATATAAGTGTATTTGCGTGATAAGAGGCAACCTTAGGAATTAAACCAAATGGCCTTCCATTTTACATATGTTGATATATTAGCTAGCCAAATTGGTTAGTTAACCACCTATTCCATTGACCCATTTGATAGCACTCATTTTTAGTGCTAGACTCCATTAGTACACCCTCCGAGCTATTCCTTTCATTTTGTTACACCAGAAAAATATATAAAAATATTTCTCACCTTTAGCCTTAACCTTACCCATAGTCAAGTCTTGGTTGGTTACTAGCTACTCGGAAAGATGGTTGTTACGTGGGAATCCTTGAAAATGAGAAAGTTGCAAACTCCATGATAATCTCGTGGATGATCTATTGGTATCTTATGCACGAAAAAAAAAGGAGGAGAAGGAAAAAGAGAAATAGAATAAGTCATCGTCATTGTTTGATGACATGGATAGCCAATGAGCTATGAATGTATGATATCAAGGAAGAATCTCAATTTCAAAGGAGAGTGGTTGATGTAGCTAGTAGCACTTGGTTGTAGACTTTGGCTATTTGTAAAGTTTTCAATTTTAAAACCAATCAATATATATATATATATATATATATATATATATATATATATATATATATATATATATATATATATATATATATCCCATGTCTTATCCCTACCCTTTTGACTTTGTGGAATTATCAAGTGTATTGACATATAGTGACCATCCGGTTTCTTGAGGAATTAGATAGCGTTGTTAGCGATCTAAGGTTATCCTTGGTGACCATCCGTTATTTAATAATTCGAGACTTCGTTGTTAGCCAACTATTATGTTTTGCATGAGATAGTTACACTTCAGTCTTAAATAACCCTTGAAACCTTAAACCCGAATAAAGTCCTCTTAGATGTTTACACTTGGTGCTTACGCCACGTCGGTTGAGTTTTGTTTCTTGTACAAGATTATGGTAATATTTAGATTATATCTGAGCAATGAGTGTGATTTTCTTCTATATTCAACCACTAAACAAATGAGTGTTGAGTGAATCATACTTCATTTCCCTTTCGTGAGGTGTCTTAATATGTTATCAGGCAAGAGAATCATTAAAGGTATTGTCAAACATCTCATCTTTTCATTTATAAGCCTAAATAGATGGATCTTATCTTGTACTTGTGCTTGATAGATTTGCATCTCATTTTTATCATATGGATTTATTTCTTAAAAGCTAGATTTGCTTGGGGGCAAGCAAAGTGCAAGTGTGGGGGATTTGATAACGCTCATTTTGAACATGTTTTAATCGCGTTATTTCTATATTTATGCATTGTATTTGGTTGAATTTATGAACATATTATGCTTAAAAAGTGCAAAAGATGTATTTTAGTTCAGGTTCAATCAAGCTCAAGGATAAGCTAAAAAGATGTGGAAAAGTTGTCAAATCAAGAGCCTATGCACAAATGTAGGAATCATCTCACAATAAGAGCTATGGAAGGATTGATAAAGATGGAGAATCAAGATTACAATGATTTTCAAGTTGAAGAAAAGTTCATGAAATGATAAATGTTAGAGATCATATTCCAAACCCTAGGTTTCTATCTCAAACCTAAGGTTTGAGAAGTTACTTCCATGCCTAAGGTTTAATATCCAAACCTTAGGTCCAGCATTATTAAAGACTTCTAAGTTGCATTAAAATGAAGAGTTAAGTGCCATTACTCATCTATTAACTCAACTCCAACATTATGACACTTGGAGTCCAAGATGTATGCTTGTTGGCCAAGGGTACTCTCCCTATATACATGAGAAAGAAAAAGATACAAAAAACAATCAACTACAACAAAAATCTGTCACTATTTCCCTTCCATTTGGGCGACAAGAGGAAGAAAAACGTAGGGAAAAGGAAGCTAAACTCTCCCCAATCATAACTTCAATTACGCAAGGATCATTGTTGATTATTTCACAAGTGTTCTTCATTACTTGTAATCATCATTACAACATTTTATAAGACTATTCAATCATGTTTACTAGTGATAAATTTCTTATGGTTATTACTTTGTTTACCATGAGTGGCTAAGTGCCTTATGCACTTGCCTAGATAATGTTTGGTCCATGATTTATTTGATTGATTATGACTTATTGGTTCTAACACAAATGAAAAGTTAACACTAAGAACGAATTGTGCTATCTTGAGTTTTCTCCACCAAAGAGTTGTTAAGTTTGGGTAATTTCTAATGATGTATTGGGTTGAAAAAGACATTGTTAGTAAATTAGTTGTAAACCTTTGTCTATGAGGGTTTTACCTTATGTATTGACCATTTCATAAGAAACTTAATTTAACTTGGAAAACTAAATAGTGTGGTTGTCAATTATTTGTGAAACGAAAGCGAATCGGGTAATTGAGTTGTGTTAATCTTGGATTGATCAATTCTTAAATATTGTTTTTATAATCTTAAAATCTTGACGAAGGTTGAAAGTGTTGGAAACAATATAATTAGTACACCACTAATCGAATTGGAACACCATATAATTCGTTGATCATAATCAAATGGAACCAATGTCATAATCATGTCAAAGGAATTGTGCTAACTAGTCTAGGCAAGTGTAGTCTTTTAATTATTGAATTTACATCATCTTTATTTGCTTGCTAATTAGAATCGATAAGTTGGATTGTTCTTTATTTACAAAAATTTCACATCATATAAACAAAACAAATCCTAGTGAACGACCTCGGCTTACCTCAATTATCTCTTACTAAACACGGACGAGTATACTTGCTCGTATGTGTTTCGTTTGAATCATTGGTAAATCGTGTTAAAAATTTTAAAACTTGTACTCCTAACGGGTATATCCCTTGAAACACATCAATAGGTATCGGTTAGGAGATGATCAAAATCATATTCATGAGACATTTTTGTTTCCTATAAGAAAACTTTTAGGAAAAAATTAAAGCAAAGAATAGTTGCATTAAACACGTGCCTAGTGTGTGCCTATATGTAAAATATGTGGAGGTGGGGTAATCTCGACTCAAAAGAAAATAATGAGATTACCCAAACACTCCTAATTTTACTTTTGCTCAAACAAATATGTCGAAAAGTACATATTGATTATGTAATTCGATCAGTATTCGTGAGATCATGAATGCATGAGAAAGGGTTTTTAGTTTGCATCAACAATGCATGAAAAAGAACAATTTCATGATCTTAATTTCGTAAGGTTTTGAAAATAATGGAATTGGGGTGTTTTGGTAACCTTAATGTTTTGGTATCAAGGATTTTGAAATATTTTAGTGTTGATGACTTTCAATTGAAAATTTCTTAGTAACGAGTGAAAAACCCCAATTCCATTTTCATCAATGAACAAAACCTAGACTCAAAAAAAAAAAAAAAAAATAGAGTAAGATAACTTACAACTTATGTTGACAAGGGTAGAATGATTGAGGATCTTGAAACTCAATGTCTTGAATATGATCTTGAAGAAGGGTAATTGAGTTTTGGTTTGTAAGGTTAGGTTATAACAACAGTTGTAGAGGTTGTGAGGGTTTGGAAAGAGTAAAGTAGGGAAAGTGAACTGAAGTACTGAATGTTCCAGATGCACGATTCCACGGTACCGTTAAATTTAACGGTGCCGTGCCACAGTTAGGGGAGCCGTGATCTGCTGGGACTGTTTTCTGTCCCATTTTGATTTTTGACGAATAAGTCTCGCTATTTTAGTGAGAACTTTTGACACTAGGAAAGAATTTGTACCTAACAAATTCTTATAACTAGGGATTCCTAAACTAGAATGAACGAGACTCACGAGATGACTTCAAGAGTCATGAGATTTATGGAATATGTTCCATCATTCTTAGACCTAGAAGGAGGTAGTTAAAGGATTCTCGTTTGAGAGGTTGGTTAGTATGTCTGCGATGTTGTCCTGAGAAGGAACTTTCTCAATGGAAATATTTCCTTTCTGAACATTATCGCGAAGAAAGTGGTGGC
The DNA here is from genome assembly GCA_021014915.2 of Artemisia tridentata subsp. tridentata. Taxonomy (NCBI): domain Eukaryota; kingdom Viridiplantae; phylum Streptophyta; class Magnoliopsida; order Asterales; family Asteraceae; genus Artemisia; species Artemisia tridentata. The sequence continues at coordinate 213,029,468 of CP139508.1, read as the reverse complement.
GAATTTCAATGTGTTTAGTACGGGAGTGTTGAACGGGGTTTTTGCTCAAGTCAATGGCACCTTTATTATCACACATAATGGGGACGTCATCTAAATGGATGTCATAGTCTATAAGGGCTTGTTTCATCCACAGTGCTTGTTGACATGCCTTTCCGGCGCTTACGTACTCGGCTTCGGTTGTGGAGATAGCAAGAGCCGTTTGTTTCTTGGAGAACCAAGAAGTTAGACAACAACCCATGAAGGTACAAACGCCACTCGTGCTTTTTCGATCCACGTAATCTCCCGCATGATCAGAGTCGGCATAGACAATAGTTTCTATACCGGTCCCCTTGGGATAAAATAATCCCAAGTGTATAGTGCCTTTAATGTATCAGAAGATACGCTTAACCGCTTCAAGGTGAGAGGTTTTGGGATCCTCTTGGAAGCGAGCACAAAGGCAGACACTAAACATGATGTCGGGCCTACTTGCCATGAGGTATAGTAAACTTCCTATCGTACCTCTATACTTAGTGTTATCCACGGACTCACCTTCTTCATCTCTCGTGAGTTTTACTTCCGTGGACATGGGAGTTTTCATGGGCTTAGACTCTTCTAAACTAAACTTCTTAAGCATTTCTTTACTATACTTAGATTGGTTAAAGAAGATACCATCTTCCATTTGTTTAATTTGTAAACCAAGAAAAAAATTTAATTCGCCCATCATGCTCATCTCAAACTCGTCATGCATGATCTTAGAAAAGTCATTGCATAATTCAGGACAAGTTGAGCCAAATATGATGTCGTCGACATATATTTGAACAATGATGAGATGTGAATCTCTTTTCTTTGTAAAGAGTGTGTTATCAACCTTTCCCATGGTGTATTCATGTTCAATCAAGAAAGCTTTCAGTCTATCATACCAAGCTTTAGGAGCTTGCTTAGGACCATAGAGTGCTTTCTTGAGTTTATAAACATGTTTCGGATATTCGAAATCAACGAATCCCGGAGGTTGTGCGACATACACCTCCTCGTTGATATAACCATTAAGGAACGCACTCTTCACGTCCATTTGGTACAGTTTAAAGTCTAAGGCACAAGCATAGGCAAGGAGTATTCTAATTGATTCTAATCTAGCTACGGGTGCATAGGTTTCATCATAATCTATTCCCTCTTGTTGGTTATAACCTTGTGCTACCAACCTTGCCTTATTCCTAGTCACGACGCCATTTTCGTCGAGTTTATTCCTAAACACCCACTTAGTTCCTATGATGGTTTGATTCCTAGGAGGAGGTACTAACTCCCAAACTTGGTTAGCGGTGAATTGGTTAAGTTCTTCTTGCATGGCAAGTATCCAACTTTCATCCTTAATCGCTTCACCAACATTCTTAGGTTCTACGGTTGATATAAAACAAAAGAAATTACTTTTGTTTTGGGCTTGTGACCTAAGGGTTCTTTGGTTTAAGTTTCCTATGACATTTTCAATAGGATGGTTCTTGGATTCCTTAATGTTGGCGATTTCGTCAACTTTAACTATTTCATCCTCAATGTCATCATCTAAGATTATCTTGCCATTAACCCTAATGGCTTCGTCCTCATCTAAGTCATCATCCACCAAGGGTGATGTCTTAGTTGGTGGAGGGCTTTCATCGAATGTCACGTTGAGTGACTCTTCGACTTTTATTGTTTCCTTATTTAGGACAATGTAAGCTTTACTATTTTGAGAGTATCCTAGGAAGACACCTTCGTAAGACTTTGGGTCAAACTTGGTGAGATAATCTTTAGTGTTTAGTATGAAGCACTTGCTTCGAAACACTCTAAAGTAATCAAGAGAAGGTTTTCTACCTTTCATGATTTTATATGGGGTTTTTCCTAAAATAGGCCTAATTAAAATCCTATTGAGTATGTAAGTTGAGGTGTCCACCGCATTACACTAAAACTTTTGCGGAATTGATTGTTCATTTAACATCGTTCTACTCATCTCTTGTAGAGTACGATTTTTCCGCTCAACTACCCCATTTGATTGTGGAGTGCGTGGAGCTGAGAAATTGTGTGTAATACCATTACCATCACAATATGCTCGAAATTGCACTTCATTATCAAATTCCCGACCGTGATCCGTCCTAATAGAAACTATTGTACATCCTAGTTGATTTTGGACTTTCTTACTAAAGACCTCGAATTCCTCAAAGGCTTGTGTCTTATTCTTAAGAAATCTAGTCCAAGTGTACCTAGAGTAGTCATCAACTATTACTAAGGTGTAGTAGTTACCTCTGTAGCTCCGTATGGCGGATGGACTGAATAAGTCCATATGAAGGAGTTCTAAGCATCTAGAGGTTGAGACCATATTCTTAGCTTTGTGACTAGAATGAGCTTGTTTTCCAACTTTACAAGCGTCACAAAAGTGTTGATCAAACTTAATCTTAGGTAGATTTCTAACTAGTTTTTTTAGATGCCAATGATTGTATCAAACGCATATTGGCATGACCTAATCTCCTATGCCATAGAGTAAAGTTATAATCTATGGTTGCTAAGCATATCCTATCCTGAGGCTTATTTCCCATTTTCATAACAAATAAGCCGTTTCTCCTAACTCCTTTGCCTATGGTTTTATCATCCTTAATGATTTCGCTACCCTCTTCAGAGAATACTACTTTACACTTATTATCTACCATTTGACTAATGCTAAGCAAGTTAAATCCTAAGTTATCTACATGCTCAACATTTCTAATAGTGAGGGAGTTTTGAGTGATCGTACCTTTGCCAATAATGTTGCCCTTAAGTTTGCTACCGAAAGTGACATTACATCCGTTGTATGCCTTGTATGATGAGAATAGACTGCGGTTGCCCATCATGTGGTTAGTGCATCCACTATCCTTGACCCATTCGTCAGGCTCCAAGTCGATTCCCAAGCATATCTATTGCATAAGGCAAACATTCAAACATTTGGTCCCCAATATCTCATGGGTCCAAAGTGGTTAGCATTAAACAACCCATGCATTATTTGCATGTGGTTAGGATGTTGGAATGGTGGACAAATTTCCCATGGCAAGTAACTTTGTAGTTGACGGTTATTCCAAGTTACGGGATAGTCACTTGGAAAGCTTTGTCTTCTAGAGTTACGTCTCAGTAGAGGAGTTCTTGACCGAGGTTTGGGAGTGTTTATTTTTCTAGGCGGAGGAGTCTTAGACCTAGCGTCAGGTTTTACAGATCTAGGTTTGGGTTTTGACATAGGTTTGTAGAATCTTTTAACTTCCTCTAAACTAGCAATAGAGACCTTTGTACCATTAAAAATTATGTGCGTTGGTTTAGGACTTGATTTGTTTTTGAAATTTGACTCAGTTCTGTCTCCAGTGCCGGACGGTACCACGGTTCCATTACATTTAATGGTACCGTTGGTACCTTTAGTGGTGCCGTCTGGAGATTTGACAGAGTTCGTGATTTTAACAGATTTTGCTTGATTAGTTTCATCTGTCGAAGCATTTTCTGTTTCCTTTTTGAACCTAGTGATCCTAATTGCATTTTCCTTGAGCTTTTCATTTTCTACTCGAAGATTTAAGCATGATTTACAATCTACGTCTATTTCTTTACTTCTTTCAAGTACTTTGACTTGATCCTTTAGTTCTAAAATTTTTACTTCAAGTTCATGCAATCTTGATTTTAGTGTTTTGTTTCTACTAAGCATTTTTAAAACCACTTTGCATAGATTATTATATTCATCATTTAGTGTGTTATCATTTATTGACGAATTATCATCTATGTAATCAGGGTAGTCGTAACGTACCTCATTAGAAGCATGAGCCATTAGACACGTTTCGTCCTTGGGCTTCTTTTCTTCATCATCACCGCTATCACTCCAGGAGCCTCCTATGAAAGCTCGTTGGTTGTTGAATTTCGGTGGTTTGGGACACTCTCCTATGAGGTGATTAGGATCTCCGCATCTAAAGCATTTCCTATCACTTGTCCCTTTCTTTTCAACATGGTTCTTTTGTGATGTCTTCTTCTCATCACGAGGTTGCCTAACGAACCTACCTCTTCTCCTAAAGAACTTTTTAAAGTCCCTAACCGCTAATGCATATTCCTCATCTTCACTATCGGAACTCGAGCATTCCTTATCACTAGACTCCTTCTTGGCTTTCAATGCTAGAGATCTAACTCTCTCGCTTTTGCCTTTGACTATGTCGGAGTCTTTCTTAATTATCATCTCGTGAACTTTCAAGTTTCCTATGAGTTCATCGAGTGACAACGTCGCCAAGTCCTTGACTCTTCTATGGCGGTAACCTTTGCTCTCCATTTAGGATGTAGAGCCCTAAGAAACTTCCTAACATAATTCTTGCTAGAGTAACCTTCATCAAGAGCTTTAAGACTAGCAACAATGGTATTAAATCTAGCAAAAACATTATCAATTGACTCATCTTCCGAAATGGAAAATTGTTCATATTGTTGAACAAGAAGATCAATCTTGTTCTCTTTGACTTGATTATTACCTTGGTGAGTGACTAACAAGGTTTTCCAAATATCCTTTGCCGTATTACACATAAAAATTCTTTCAAATTCCTTTTTAGGCAAAGCATTATAAATTACCATTTTAGCCTCATTATTTTTGGCTAGTTTTCTTTTAAGTTCATCACTTTGTTTTTCATAAGAAACTATTTCATCCTTTTTAGTTTCCGGATTCATTTGAATAGGTTGAAAGTCACCATCAGAAATAATATGCCAAAGATCAATGTCTTTTGATTTCACATACGTTTCGAATCTTGTTTTCCAGTAGATAAAACAATCGGTTTCGAAAAGTGGTGGTCGTTGCATAGATTGCCCTTCTAGATATTTGTCAGAATCCATTGATCGATTCAAGTTTTAAAATACAATATACTTTTAAAAACTTTGACTGACGTGGCTCTGGTACCGATTGTGAAAAACAAGAAGGGGGGTTGAATAGTTTTACCTGTTTTTGGTTTCCTTTTAAAAATCTTTGTTAATACAAATATCGTTCCAAAAAACGTTACTTATATTCTTCGATCTTTTCTTAGTTTTGTTAATGACAAATACAAGGCATATCTTTTAGCAAATAATAAATACTAACTTAAGTCTCTTAAGTACACATTTTACACTTCACAAAATAACCAAGAATTACAAGTTTGCTTATTTAGTAACTTATTTCCTTAAAAGGAAACTTTATTTCAAAAAACATTCCATGACATCATTGCATACATCACATATGATATCTTTGTTAGATTATGAAATATCTTGTTTAGATTTACAAGTTATATAGTTGACATTTGAGGATTTTGGAAGATTTGGTGAGATATGGAAGATTTGGAAAGATACACCAAATCTCTTAGCTGTCAACACCCACGGATCCAAGTCCAATGAAGGACGGATCCCTTTTTTGGGATCCGTGGGATCCGTGAGCTGTTGATCAGCTTGCCTATAAATAGCAAGCTGATCATTTGGCTCACTCATCACTTACATACATAATACACTCATATACATTCTGTATAGATCTCACTAACATCATTTCATATTTGCATTTCACATTGATCTTCCTTTTTGTAGAAAAGAGTTCAAGTGTACAAGGATCTACAAAACCGTAATCCTTAAAGTCTCATTACTGTCACATTGTAATAGTTAGCATATATCATCATTTATCATTTGTAATCAGTGAGTGTGGTTAGTGTTTTAGTCCTTAAAACACAAAGAGTGTCGGGAGTGGTTGTACCCTTGTAAAGAACCAAACGGGAGTGGTTGTACCCTTGTAAAGAACCCGGTGTTTAGCTTAGTACCGGAAAAAGAAGTAAGCGACATGTAAAGGTTTTCTCCGCCTAGAAGGGAGTTTGTTTCTTAGTGAAGGATAACTCTCGGGTAAGAGACTCGAGGAGTGAAGTAGGGCAAGGAAGAGAGTCATTGTAGCGGAACCACTATAAACATCCGTGTTGTGTGGTTTGATCATTCCTCTCTTTACTTTTTATTTATATTGTGTGATTATTTTTTTGTGCAAAGATTCGTTGAATTCACATAAGTATCAAAAGGATTAAAATTTAAAAACGGTAAAACTATTCAACCCCCCTTCTAGTTTTTCACAATTGGTACCAGAGCGGTGTTACTCAAGAATTTTAAAATAAATTGTATTTTAAAACTTGAAACGATCAAATGGATTTTGAAAACTTTAAAGAAGGACAATCTATGCAAAGACCACCAATTTTTGAACCAAATTGTTTTATATATTGGAAAAATCGTTTTGAGACATATGTGAAGTCAAAGGACCTAGATCTATGGTATATAATTGTTGATGGTGATTACAAACCTATAAGTAATACTTTGGGGGTCGGGAGGAAGGAGCTTCTCTTACTCGTCACAGTGACGAGAAAAAGAAATTGATTGCCAAAAATAATGAAGCCAAAATGATGCTTTATAACGCCTTACCTAAGAAAGAATATGAAAGAGTTTTTATGTGTAAAACGGCTAAAGATATTTGGCAATCTCTTATTATTGCACATCAAGGGAACTCATAAGTAAAAGATAACAAAATTGATCTTCTTGTTCAATAATATGAACAATTTGTTATCTCTGAAGATGAGACCATTAATTGTGCATTTGCTAGGTTCAATACTATTATCACACCACTTAAAGCACTTGACGAAACTTTTTCTAGTAAGAATTTTGTCAGGAAATTTCTAAGAGCACTCCATCCAAAATGGAAGGCAAAGGTGACGGCTATTGAAGAATCCAAGGATCTCTCAAGCATGACCCTAGATGAGCTCATTGGAAACTTAAAAGTTCACGAAATGATCATGGAAAAAGATTCAGAAATTGTCAAAGGCAAAAAGGAGAAGACAAAGTCTATTGCCTTGAAAGCCAAAGCCGAGTCAAGTGATGATGAATCGTGTTCTAACAGTATGATGAAGAGTATGCCATGGCCATGAGAGATTTCAAGAAATTCTTCAAGAGACGAGGAAAGTTTGTAAGACCACCTCGTGATGAAAAGAAATCTCTTCGGAAAGACCGTGACGATAGAAAAGGTAAGGTTGAAAGGAAATCCTATAGGTGTGGAGACTCCGGTCATTTAATAGGAGAATGCCCAAAGCCTCCGAAAAACAAGTCTCAAAGAGCCTATGTTAGTGGAGCTTGGAGCGATAGTGAAGGAGATGATGATGATGAGCCAAAGAATAACGAAATTGCACTAATGGCTCACGAAACAGAAGAGGTACATTCTGACTCATACTCCTCTATAGATGACGAAACATTAGAAGTTGAATATAACAAACTGTGTGACATCACATTAAAAATCATAAACAAAAACAAATTTTTGAAAACAAAGACAACCCTTTTGGAAAATGAAGTGTTTTGGCTTAAAGAGAAAGCAATAAGAATTGAAAAAGGTAAAGGTAGTAAAGAAACTTGTGTTTCGTGTCAGGAACTAAAACTTGAACTAGAAGCCTTAAGATCTACACAGGAAGAATTGATCAAACAAAATTCTAAGTTTAAAAAGTTTGATAAAAACATAAGTTGTGCAGACGAGATAATGAAAATGCAAAAACTACCTCACGATAAAACTGGATTAGGATTCATAAAACTAGGAACCTTAAGTGACTATAAGGAACAGACTGTGAATAAAACTGTTTCAACCAAATTAGACACCCACGGATCCGGCGGATCCCAAAATTTGGTTCCACCAGTTGAACCCAAAGGATCCGCGGGTACAGAGGATGAACAGAAAGTTCAAAAAGTCGACCGTTCCGAATTTGTTAAAGTTACTAGAAAACCTAACACTAATGTAATCAATAATAAACACAAACCAGCTGTGTCATTAGGAAGAGGTCAAGCTAGAAACGAATATAGAGTCAAAACGGTTCAACAGAAACCTCAAATGAGTTTTCCCAAACACCCCTTTCCAAAGAGTATAGCTAATCCACCACATGCTTATCAAAATAATTGGAACCAAAACATGCCTAGAAACTTTCATGGTCCCAATTATATGCCGTGGAACAATTATCCACCATTTCAGTACATGAACCATGAGAATGCCATGTTTAATCCAAACGGACCCATGAGATATTGGGGACCAAATGCTTGAGTCTTTTTTGAACTTAGGTATGCTTGAAAGTTGATCTTGAACCTGATGAGTGGATCAAAGATAGTGGGTGCTCAAGACACATGACGGGAAACAAAAACCTTTTCTCAACCTACCAAGTGTACGGCGGAGGTAATGTCACATTCGGTAGCAAGCTTAAAAGTAAAATCATCAGAAAAGGTACAATCTCTCATGACTCTCTCTCTATTGATGATGTTGCTCATGTAGATAATTTAGGTTTTAATTTTCTTGGTATAAGTCAACTATGTCGTAAAAAGTAAAACGTCATTTTCAGTGAAAATGGAAGTAAAATACTTAAAGATGGCATAACCGTAGGAAAAGGTTCTTTAAAGAACTATGTCTATGTTATGAAGTTAGATAAAACACCTAAAGATAAGCTATGTCTTACCTCTTTGGACGAAAACTCAACTCTATGGCATCGACGTCTAGGTCATGCCAAAATGAGGCTTATTCAATCTCTATCTTCCAAAGAACTCGTTAGGAACCTACCCAAGTTGAAATATGACCAACACTTTTGTGATGCTTGCAAAATTGGAAAACAAGTACATAATAGCCATAAGGCTAAAAACATGGTATCTACATCTAGGTGCCTTGAATTATTACATATGGATTTGTTTGGCCCGTCGGCTATACAAAGTTACGGAGGAAATTATTACACCTTAGTCATAGTAGATGATTACTCTAGGTACACATGGACAAAATTTCTAAAAACTAAAAATAAGGCCTTCGATAAATTTGAAATCCTAAGTAAAATAATCCAAAATCAAATAGGAAACAATATAGTTTCTATAAGAACCGACCATGGTAGAGAATTTGATAATGAAACCCAATTTGGAGCTTTTTGTGATGCTAACGGTATTTCACATAATTTCTCGGCTCCTCGAACACCTCAATCTAATGGGGTAGTAGAACGTAAAAATAGAACAATTCAAGAAATGAGTATAACCATGTTAAATGAGCAAAATATGCCACAAAAGTTTTGGTGTCATGCTGTAGATACATCAACCTATATACTAAATCGTGTACTAATTAGACCATTTCTTAAGAAAACCCCATATGAACTTTATAGAGGCAAAAAGCCAACGTTAGGATATTTTAAAGTTTTTGGTAGTAAATGTTTTATTTTAAACACTAAAGACTATCTCACCAAATTCGACCCAAAGTCGTATGAAGGTGTATTTCTTGGATATTCGCAAAATAGTAAAGCTTATATTGTTTTGAACATAGAAACATCAAGAGTCGAGGAATCGTTGAACGTAACATTTGACGAAAGTCCACCTCCTCCTAAGACATCACCTTTGGTAGATGATGACTTAGTCGAAAGTCAAATGGTCCAAAACAACGAGAATATTGAAAGTGACAAGGAAATAGAACCGGCTAAAAGAGAAATAATTAATATTAAAGAAACCAAAAGTCATCCATTAGAAAACGTCATCGGTAAAATAAGTGAACGAACATTAAGATCCAAAGCCCAAAATGAAAGTAATTTCTTTTGCTTCGTGTCAACTATTGAACCTAAAAATGTAAACGAAGCTATAAACGATGAATCTTGGGTTATTGCTATGCAAGAAGAATTAAATCAATTCATTAGGAATGACGTTTGGACTTTAGTTCCACAACCCAAAAATCAAACCATAATCGGCACAAAATGGGTATTTAGAAATAAAATGGATGAAAATGGTATAGTATCTAGAAACAAAGCTAGGCTAGTAGCTCAAGGCTACAATCAACAAGAAGTTATAGATTATGATGAAACATTCACACCAGTAGTTAGAGTTGAATCTATTAGAATACTACTTGCATATGCGTGTGCTCATGACTTTAAATTATATCAAATGGATGTAAAAAGTGCATTTTTAAACGGATTTATAAATGAAGAAGTATATGTTGCACAACCTCCCAGCTTTGCCGATTTTGAATATCCAAATCATGTTTACAAACTTAAGAAAGCTTTATATGGACTTAAGCAAGCACCAAAAGCCTGGTATGATCGACTTAAGACCTTCCTAGTTGACCATAAGTACACCATGGGCCTAGTAGACAATACTCTCTTTACCAAGAAAAAGGGATCACATATTATCATCGTCCAGATATATGTGGATGACATTATATTCGGGTCAACTTGTCAAGAGTTATGCAATGAATTCTCAAAAATCATGCATGACGAGTTTGAAATGAGTATGATGGGGGAACTAAACTTTTTCTTAGGTCTCCAAATAAAACAATTAGAAGATGGGATATTCTTCAACCAATCAAAGTATATCAAAGATATGCTTAAGAAGTTTGATCTTGAAGACTCAAAACCCAAGAAAACACCAATGTCCTCCGAAATCAAACTTACTAAGGATGAAGAAAATGAATCCATAGATAGCACTAAATATAGAGGCATGGTCGGTAGTTTACTCTATCTTATGGCTAGTAGGCTGGACATTATGTTTAGTGTTTTTTTATGTGCACGTTTTCTAGAAGATCCAAAAATATCCCATCTTGAAGCCGTTAAACGGATATTTAAGTACATCAAAGGCACTACACACTTAGGATTATGGTATCCCAAAGGAACGGGTGTAGACACCATAGTGTATGTCGATTCAGACCATGCCGGTGACTACGTTGATAGGAAAAGTACTAGTGGTATTTGTACTTTTGTAGGACATTGCCTCACATCATGGTTCGCTAAGAAACAAACAGCCCTCGCAATCTCAACAACAGAAGCAGACTACGTGTCTGCAGGAAAAGCGTATCAACAAGCATTATGGATTAAACAAGCTCTCGTCGACTATGGAATCGAACTCAAGGATATTCCAATTCTTTGCGACAACAAAGGAGCCAATGATCTCAGCAAAAATCCAGTCCAACATGCTAGAACCAAACACATAGAAATTCGTCACCATTTCCTACGAGACAATGTTCAGAAGGGAAACATCTCCATTGAGAAAGTCTCCTCAGAGGATAACATTGCGGATATTCTCACAAAACCCCTCAAACGTGCACCTTTTAACTACCTTAGACTAGGATTAGGGTTAATGGAACATAGTGAATAGATAAAACGATAGATTAAACAAATAGGTTAGCCAAACACTACAAAACCAGTGTTCTGATCCTGCGGATCCAAACCACTACAAAGGCGGATCCTTTGTTAGGGATCTGCCGGATCCGTCGCATGCACAGGCCAAAATATTATTTAATATACAACACTAAGTACTATTCATTACCACTCTAAAACATATCACCCTACTGTGTTCGACCCATACTCAATCACCATCACAATTTTAGCCACTTTCTTCCACAAATTCTTGCTTCTAACATCACTGTAAGTATACTTATCATATTTATACTCCTGATCTGCGTCTAGGATTTCTATTTCATGCACAAAACCAAAACTTGGGGTATATCTCTTGAAAAATCATGAAGCATATTTTCTTAATTATACTTAAAAACACGTTTCTCATAGTTAGGAATTGCATCTTATAGCACATTGTTTCAATTCAATAAAAACCCCATGAATTTTTTTGATAAAATCTTCTCACGACTAGGTAAAATGGTTTTTGAACATTGTTCATACAAATATTAAAAACGTTTAATCATCACGTGCATAATGTCTCTTGAATGCTAAAGGGAATACACAACTAATATGTATTTTCAGGTACATTCAAACGTAGCTATATTGAACTAGGAGCGTTTGGGTTATCTTTTGCTTTGAAACAAAACTTGCATAAATTTAATTTTCATGCATAAAAAAGAGTCGAGATAACCGCACCTCCACATTGTCCCCATATAGGCACACACTAGAAATTTTAATTTTCGTGCATTGTTTCAATTCAATAAAAACCCCATGAATTTTTTTTGATAAAATCTTCTCACGACTAGGTAAAATGGTTTTTGAACATTGTTCATACAAATATTAAAAACGTTTAATCATCACGTGCATAATGTCTCTTGAATGCTAAAGGGAATACACAACTAATATGTATTTTCAGGTACATTCAAACGTAGCTATATTGAACTAGGAGCGTTTGGGTTATCTCTTGCTTTGAAACAAAACTTGCATAAATTTAATTTTCGTGCATCAAAAAGAGTCGAGATAACCGCACCTCCACATTGTCCCCATATAGGCACACACTAGAAATTTTACACTTACATTTTCTTAACTAAAATTATATAATTTTGTGTTTAGGAAAATCATGCCTCCCGCAACAAATTATGACCACAAACGAACCACTCAATATCTTCCAAAAGTTCAGAAAACAAAAGGTTTGACCGAAGCCCAAGTTAATATCTTTAAGGCCTTAGAGAAAAAGTATGTCCATGAGGGTAGAGCCGTAGATCCCTCCTATTATGAAGGAACAAATCTTAGGGAGCAACTAGCGGGAATTCACTTTGATTCTCTTCTTGACATCGATGAAAAAGTTGTCCCTTGGTTCATACTTGAATTCTATGCTAGCATCGGATTGAATACCAATGATTAAGGCTATATAAGTCTTCACTTTGTTGTAAATGGTAATCAAAGTCACATCCCTCTTGATCAGTTTGGAGAAGTTATAGGAGTTCCAAGTCATGGAACAAGTATCTATTCGGACACATGGTCCCTAACGGTCTTAGAATCCAATCTTGAAAGGACGACACCATATGCCACGCCTCTCGCATCAAAAGAAGTGATTAGAGAACATCTCTTCATTCCTAAAAACAATCCCACAAGGATGTATCGTGGTCATGAAGTTGCTAGAGATCCATTTGCAATGGAGCTCAATGAACTCAAGCCCGAATTCAAGAAGATGGAGGAAGTTTTAAGGGCCAATGTCATGTGCATGGTAGGAAACCGTGATCACATCAATGCTTATTTATGTCATATGATGTACAACATCTCTACTCGCCAACCCTTCAACCTTGCCTACTACATTGCTAAGAGAATGGCGGATATCCCGGTTCAAGGCAAGACGACATTGCCTTGTGGAATGCTCCTAACCCGACTCTATAGAGCCTTTGCGCCCATCCGTCCGAACTCTTTAGGATTTGTTCCGAACTACAATGAAATTGACCATACCTTCATTCCTTTGAGCGACTTTAGGGTTAGTGTTGATAAGGGTAAACGTCCTCATGCACAAACATCATCCTCATCATCTTCAATGAGTGAAGATGATGGTTTGCCAAATTCTAGGATTCCTCCACCAGAATACTTGAGCCATCTTCCTCCAATTCCAAATGAATCCACTGAGTATCGTAACATTAAAGGAATGGTGAAGAATCTTGGTCGTTGGGTGATGAAGTTGCACAAAGGCATGAAGAAGTTGAAGAAAAAGCTTAGTTGAAGGAGTGTTTGGATTTGAAAAATGTTAGACAATGTGATGTTAAATTTGTATGTGTCTCGACTTTATTTGATAATACTTGTTATGTATGTGTATTAACTAACATTTGCAGGTTGATAATGTAACACCCCAACCCGACAAGGGTAAAGATATCACAAATATATGGTTTCATATCAGAACAACATAGTATCCATAATTCAAAATAGCGGAAGTCAATACATAATCCAATAATAAGTCAACATGACTTATCTCCAAAATGAAAGGAAAATAAAGAAGTACATGAGTTCAATGCCTAAACAATGGCAACATAAAGTCCAAAGAAAATCAAATGGTAGATAAGCTATAAAGAACAAGCTCCACTCAAGTGCACTCAACCCCAAAGCATTGCCCAACTCCTAGCTTAATTACCTGCCGCGGGAAAAGAAAACGCGGCTGAGCTACTAGAGCTCAGTGAACAGATATAACGTAACAAGCAGTACATAATGAATAATACATGAGTAAATGAGAAGGGGAAACATGAGTACATGATAGGAATACATGGAGTCATAAGGGAAAGGATAAAGGTGCATGGTAAAGAAAGGTCAGTAATCCACTACGAGCCCATAACATGAAATCATAAACATAATCATAATCATCGCCATAAACATGTAGAGGGGAGACCTCTTAGTATCTTGTATATATATGAGGGGTGACCTCATCATGGGTTGGAGTAGCTAGCTCCCGGAGTGTGAAAGACGTGTATCGCACACACCATCAGTCACCATGAATATCATAACATAACATAACATAACATGTACATGAACAAATCTAGGATGCATCCATACGCCCCAGGTGGCCATAATCTGCCTCTACGTAAACATAACATGCAGGGACGGGACAGGTCATCACTCTCCTGCCCTAGAGTCATGCCATCGGTGCATCGACTGACATGGACATGAAACCCTCATGCCTAGTGAGTGGCTCGTAGTATCAAACTGAGGGTAAGGTCAAGTATCATGGTTCATGTTTTAAGTTTACTTGCATAGGTCAATATCATGTTTCATAAGTTCATAATCATGGGTTCATAATCATGGTTCATAAGCAAAGGTTCATGAATGAAAGGTTCATAATCATAAAAGGTTCAATATCATGGTGGTTCAATAATCGAAGTCATAATAAGAGAATGAAGGCCTCTTATCAAAGAAGCAGAATATCTGTACCTTATTGCCTGACAAAGATCACACTGAAAAGATGATAACGAGCACAGGATTACTCCCTCTTCACACCTAGAGGAGTAAAGACATGATTACTAAAGATCCCATTTCCATATTAAGTAACTTTCTATTTTTAGCAGGTTTCCATTTTTAGAAAGTTTCCTTATTTAGTAATATTTCCATAATTATGAATTAGGTTAAGTTAATATTAGTTTTATTCAAATTTACACTTTATACCCTTGAGGTTTCATAATTTTACATGTTTGGTCCCTTAATTAATAAATTTACATATTAAGCCCTTAATTATTCATGTTAACATGTTTAGTCCTTAGCTTTATCAATTTACATATTATATCCCTTAATTCCATAAAGTTACATGTTAAATCCTTAATTATCCATATTAACATATTAAGCCCTTGGTTTTACAAATTACACATGGTATCCTTATTTTATAATGTGGTACGACTTGGAACCTCCAATATATAAGTTTTACACTTCAAGCCCCTCAAGTTATAATAATTACATATTTAGTCCTTTACTTTGCAATTTCCATTTTATATTAACAATAATCACATATTAGCCCCTTAATTTATCAAAATGACCCAAAACACTTTAAATAGGATTTATTACACGAATGGGCCATAAGTTTCCCAAAATTACAAGTTTAGTCCCTATAGTTATAAAACATATATATTAAATCCTAAATTCATAATAATTACATATTAGCCCCCATAATTATCCAAGTTTACACCGAACCCTCCTACTATTATTATTTACTCAAAATAACCTCAAGTTTCTAGTATTTACATTTTTAGTCCCTCTACTTTATTTATTTAATATTTCGACTCATAATAATATACATAATTCCATATCTCGCCAATTTTTACATTAAGCCCCTCATGTTATAATTTTTACATATTGTCCTCGACTTATAGGGCATGGCAAAAATAGTCCACGAGTTTTTATATTAACAAAACACCCCTTTTCATATTTTATTACCAATCGTTAAATACAAATCCTTAACAAAACTAAACCCTAATCGATCTAAACATCATGCACTTGCTCCAACATCATTTTAACTCAAATATATCCAGATCTTATCAATCATAGAACCCTAATCGATCGTTACACATTTTTTTTTATCCTTATTTCCTTATTTACGAAAAAAATCCGATTAATAACGAAATTCTCAAAACGCGTTTTTAAGCTATAACAACTCAAGAACATATTTTTCTGAGGTTCTATGATTCATATGGAAGTAATGAAAATTATCCATGTAACTTATAAAAATCGCACCTTGTATTTTAAATCCGATTGTATATTTAGGGTTTTATAACTCGTTAATTTTCCAAACGCCTAATCTAACGTGCATGGTTCATGTTTAGCATTTTATACATGTTCTATATGATTATTAGGATCATAGAAAAATACCAGAATAGAGATTTGATGATCGGATGGAACGAAATAATTTTTATCCTCTCGGTTGACACCCGATCGACAATAAAATTCCTCCAAGAGCACAACGCGATCCAAAACCTTGGAACCATTTTTAGAAGATCAATCTAGATGTGAGGGACTCAGGAAAATAAACAAAAGAATTTTACCTTACTTTAGAGCTCGACACAAAGAAAATTCGAATGTGCTTGAATCGGTCTACCACAAATTGATTTGCTATTTTTCTAGGCTTCTTAGGACTATGATGAACTTATAAAAAATGGGTGTTTGATCTCCAGAATTTCGGATGGCACAAAGAATGATTTTTGGTGTGTTTTGTTTAATCGGCAAATAGGGTTTCTAAACTAAAATTATGTGGATTGATTTTTAAAAGGGAGAACCGGTCAATGAGGAGGGTAAATGGGCCATATGTTCGGAATTTTTGGTCAAAGGAATTTATGGTTTTAATTATCTATTTTAATTTTCCTTAATTTCCTTTTTATAACTTCCTAAATTTTGAATTTAAATAACATTAGGTGCCCAAGGGCATTTTAGTAATTTTCTTGACTTGTATAAATGTTAAATATAGTTGTTAAAATATTTGGGAACATTACTTGTTCATTGCTAGAAATTTGGGATTTTATTTGTGCTTTACAAATGTTTTATTTAGGTTTTAATTTCCCAAGGGCATTTTGGTCATTTTACATGTTAGGGAATTTTAGGTATTACAACTTCTTCCCCACTAAAAGAAAATTTTCGTCCTCGAAATTTGCAAGGACATAAGAAAGGAACACGACAGAAACGAAACTGAACATACCGGATCAAAACATGAAATGAGGATAACTCGATCGTATCGATTCTTCGGTCTCCCAGGTTGCTTCACGTGCTGGGTGATTCCGCCAAAGAATCTTTACAAAAGGAATGACTTTATTTCTCATGACGCGTTCCTGACGCTCTAAAAACCGCTTCCGGTTCTTCAGATAAGGTCATATCGGGACGAATCTGATCAAACGGATAAGAAGCCACATGTAGAGGATGATAATTGTATCCTCTCAAAAGAGATACATGAAATACATTATGAACATGAGCCAACTGAGGTGGCAACGCTAGACGATACGAGACTTCTCCGATACGCTCCAGAATTTCAAAGGGTCCAATAAACCTAGGACTGAGCTTGCCCTTAATACCAAAACGTTTGACGCCTCGGAACGGAGATACTTTAAGAAATACTCGGTCACCAACATTAAACTCTAGATCCCGACGGTGCTTATCCGCATAACTCTTTTGACGTGCCCGTGCCTCTTTCAATTTCTCCTTAGCCGTGGCAACCTTTTCATTTGTGACCTCAATCATCTCAGGTCCTTCAAGAATACGTTCCCCTACTTCATTCCAACATACCGGTGCTCTGCACTTTCGCCCATATAACATCTCAAAAGGTGCCATATCAATGCTCGCGTGCCAACTGTTATTATAAGCGAACTCTACCAAACACAGGTAGTCGTCCCAACTACCCGTCCATTCCAATGCACACGCTCGTAACATATCCTCTAATGTCTGGATGGTCCTCTCCGACTGACCATCAGTTTGGGGATGAAAAGCGGTACTAAACTTAAGACGAACACCCCAAACTTTATGTAATCCCTTCCAGAAGCGCGAAGTAAAACGAGGATCACGATCAGAAACGATAGAAGAAGGAGTGCCATGCAATCTAACAATCTCCTGCGTGAAAATCTCGGACAACTTACTAACACTGTAGCTCATACGGATGGGTAAGAAATGAGCGGATTTAGTTAGCCGATCAACGACCACCCAAATCGCATCATGTTTCCTACGAGTCAACGGTAAACCACACACAAAATCCATAGAAATTTCATCCCACTTCCAAACTGGAATCTCCAAAGGCTGTAATAACCCACTAGCTCTCTGGTGTTCAATCTTGACCTGCTGACAGGTCATACATCTAGCTACAAACGATGCCACATCCTGCTTCATGCCGCTCCACCAGAAATGTTGCTTTAGGTCCCGATACATCTTGGTTGAACCAGGATGTATAGAAAAAGGAGAACTATGAGCCTCAGTCAACAAGGCCTCACGTAGATCAGAATCATCAGGAACACATAATCGATCTCCACACCATACAATACCACTATCATCTATCCGAAACTCAGACTGCTTACCTTCCTCGACATTCTGTACAATAGCCCAGAGTTCACCATCGTCCTTCTGAGCTTCCTTAATCCGCAGCATTAAGTTCGATTCCACCTTCAAACTCGCCCAATAACCACTAACGCCCTTTACACATATCTCAATCTCTAACCGCTCTAAGTCCTGAAGAATACGAGGCTCGACATTCAAACTAGCAATCATACCCGATTTCCTGCTGAGTGCATCGGCAACAACATTCGCCTTGCCGGGATGATATTGGATATTAGTGTCGTAGTCTTTCAGAAGCTCCAACCATCTTCTCTGCCTCATGTTGAGCTCTTTCTGGGTAAATATGTATTTGAGACTCTTATGATCCGTGAAGATATCACATGATTCACCGTATAAGTAATGTCTCCATATTTTCAACGCAAATACCACAGCTGCCAACTCTAGATCATGGGTCGGATAATTTTCCTCATAGGGTTTTAACTGCCTTGAGGCATAGGCAATTACTTTCCCGTTCTGCATGAGAACACAACCTAAACCCTTCTTGGAAGCGTCACTATAAATCTGAAATCCTCCCGAACCCGACGGTAAGGTCAAAATAGGTGCAGAAACTAGTCGTCGTTTCAACTCCTCAAAACTCTGCTCACGCTCATCCGTCCACACAAACTTTTCACCCTTTCTCATCAATTGAGTCAACGGTAAAGCCAACTTCGAAAACCCCTCGACAAAGCGTCGATAATAGCCAGCTAAACCCAGAAAACTCCTGACTTCGGTTACCGTGGTAGGTCTTGGCCATTTTGTGATAGCCTCAACCTTAGCTGGATCCATGGTAATCCCATCTGCAGACACGATGTGACCAAGAAAAGCAACTCGGTCCAACCAGAATTCACACTTGGAAAATTTAGCGTATAATTTCTGCTGCCTCAGAATACCCAAAACAGTACGCAAATGCTGCTCGTGCTCTTCCGCTGACTTAGAATATACCAGAATATCATCAATGAAAACGATGACGAATTTATCAAGGAATTCATGAAAAACCCGGTTCATTAAGTCCATAAATACCGCAGGAGCATTTGTTAACCCAAAAGGCATAACCAAAAACTCAAAATGTCCATACCGGGTACGGAAAGCAGTCTTAGAAATGTCCTGTTCTTTAACCCGCAACTGGTGATAACCAGATCGCAAGTCAATCTTGGAGAATACTTTAGCACCCTGCAACTGATCGAATAAATCATCGATGCGAGGTAGCGGATAACGGTTCCGAATAGTTATACGGTTTAACTCCCGGTAATCGATACACAACCGCATAGATCCATCTTTCTTCTTTACAAAAAGTACAGGAGCACCCCATGGTGACACACTTGGACGAATAAATCCACAGTCCAATAACTCTTCTAACTGTTCCTTTAACTCCTTGAGTTCCACTGGTGCCATCCGGTACGGAGCCTTGGAGATAGGCTCAGCGCCGGGAATCAGATCGATAGTAAATTCAACCTCTCTGGCCGGAGCAAGACCAGGAAGTTTTTCAGGAAAAACATCAGAAAATTCCCGAACAACATGAACAGTATTAATATCAGGACCTTCCGCAGAAGAATCTTTAACAGAGGCCAAATAACCTTGGCAACCATGAGATATTAGAGTCCTTGCTTTCAAAGCAGAAATAATTTTCACAGATTTTAGAGAGCGTGTTTCATGAAAAACAAATTCAGGCTGAGTTATATCACCAAAAATTACTTTGCGAGCATGACAGTCAATAGTGGCTCTATGAAAAGATAACCAATCCATGCCGAGAATAACATCGAAATCAACCATGTCCAAAGGGAGTAGATTTGCCGAACGAATCCGGTCATCGAATCGTATAGGACAATTTACATATTCATGATCAATAAGAGTACTGAGTTTCATGGGAGTGGAGAGGGATACTTGATTACTTAGTGGTGTTGGTAATATTTTAAGTTTCTTTACTAGATTCATAGATATAATCGAGTGTGTAGCTCCAGTATCAAAAAGTGCGAAAATAGCGTGATCACCAATATATAAAACGCCCGTAATCGTACCTGAAGACTGTGCCGCCTGATCCCGAGTCATAGAATATACACGGCCAGTGTTGGGTGGAGGGGGAGGTAGATAGTTTCCGGTTTTCTCCGGGTTTTGCTTGGGACAATCTTTCACACGATGCTCTGTCGAACCACATCCAAAACAAGTCCCAGAAGCCCGACGACATGGTCCATTGTGGCGCTTGCCACACGTAGTACAAATAGGATAAGTATATGAACCCCCAGATGCACCTCCCTGAGAATTAGAACCCGGAGTCCTGTTCTGCTGATTACCCCTAGCAGTCTGGTCTCTCCCCTGTTTCTGACTGGTGTTGCGTCCCGAGCGATCATCTCCCTGCCTAGGAGTGAACCTGGAGTCCTGCCCTCTAGTATCCGACCTCTTCTGATCATAGTTCCTGCCAGCCTGACCCTGATGGTCGTATCGTCGATCCCCCTGTCCACGAGAATCATAACTCCTGTCATTCCGGCCCTTAAAATCCTTGTTCTGTCCCTGAGTCTGAATCCTATCCCCATCTCTGTTTCTCTTATACCCAGATCCCTGATGAAATATCTCGATATTGCGAGCAGCGTCGCAACATTCTGCCGGGTCTTTAAACTCATCATTAAGTATGCGGTCTAGTACCCACCTAATACAATAGCAAAATAAAAGTGTATTAATGTCTGTTGGTACCAATCATCAACTTAAATAGGTTACTAACCTCTTGAGTCCCCATTTGTATTGCCTAGCCTGCTGCTTAGAATCCCCAGCAAGCGGCCCCACAAAACTGACTAATCGCTGAAACCGCTCCAGATACTGCCCAGCATGCTCAGACTCAAGCTGAGAGATAGTGTTGTACTCCCTAATGAACCTCTGCTGCTCGGAAGCAGGGAAGTACCGATTATAGAACGTGGTACAGAAATCAGCCCATGAACAACCGAGAACATATGCATCACCACCTTTAGCTTCTTTATGCGCTTTCCACCAATTGAGCGCGTCACCTTCTAGCTTGAACACAGCCAGACGAGTCTTGAACCCGTCCTCACAACCTAACACTTCGAACAGTTTCTCCATGTGGGTGATCCAATCTTCTGCTGCCTGAGGAGTAGCAGCAGAAGTGAAGGACAACGGCTTAAGCTTATTAAAACTCTCCAGCCACCCATTAATAGTAGTGGGTCGGCCCCCACCACCAGAAGAACTGCCAGCACCTCCAGATGGACCAGCTCCACCACTGATAAGCCGGTTGACCACCGCCTCAGTGTTAAGGCCCGGTAGCAGACGGGCTACAGCATTAGCCACCATTTCCTCCAGATTGGGGATTTCAGCATCTCCTCCACTGTTATACTCCTGATGACGAGTGTTAACCATCTATAGAATCATGAAGACGATTAGTAAGGTGAAGCAAAATATGACAGAGCAGAATACGGAAAAGAGTACGTGAAAGGAAAACCTAATGTCTACCCAATCCTCACAGGTCAAAGGCCTAAGCCAACGGGTTTCGGAAACCTGTCTCTGATACCATAAATTGTAACACCCCAACCCGACAAGGGTAAAGATATCACAAATATATGGTTTCATATCAGAACAACATAGTATCCATAATTCAAAATAGCGGAAGTCAATACATAATCCAATAATAAGTCAACATGACTTATCTCCAAAATGAAAGGAAAATAAAGAAGTACATGAGTTCAATGCCTAAACAATGGCAACATAAAGTCCAAAGAAAATCAAATGGTAGATAAGCTATAAAGAACAAGCTCCACTCAAGTGCACTCAACCCCAAAGCATTGCCCAACTCCTAGCTTAATTACCTGCCGCGGGAAAAGAAAACGCGGCTGAGCTACTAGAGCTCAGTGAACAGATATAACGTAACAAGCAGTACATAATGAATAATACATGAGTAAATGAGAAGGGGAAACATGAGTACATGATAGGAATACATGGAGTCATAAGGGAAAGGATAAAGGTGCATGGTAAAGAAAGGTCAGTAATCCACTACGAGCCCATAACATGAAATCATAAACATAATCATAATCATCGCCATAAACATGTAGAGGGGAGACCTCTTAGTATCCTGTATATATATGAGGGGTGACCTCATCATGGGTTGGAGTAGCTAGCTCCCGGAGTGTGAAAGACGTGTATCGCACACACCATCAGTCACCATGAATATCATAACATAACATAACATAACATGTACATGAACAAATCTAGGATGCATCCATACGCCCCAGGTGGCCATAATCTGCCTCTACGTAAACATAACATGCAGGGACGGGACAGGTCATCACTCTCCTGCCCTAGAGTCATGCCATCGGTGCATCGACTGACATGGACATGAAACCCTCATGCCTAGTGAGTGGCTCGTAGTATCAAACTGAGGGTAAGGTCAAGTATCATGGTTCATGTTTTAAGTTTACTTGCATAGGTCAATATCATGTTTCATAAGTTCATAATCATGGGTTCATAATCATGGTTCATAAGCAAAGGTTCATGAATGAAAGGTTCATAATCATAAAAGGTTCAATATCATGGTGGTTCAATAATCGAGGTCATAATAAGAGAATGAAGGCCTCTTATCAAAGAAGCAGAATATCTGTACCTTATTGCCTGACAAAGATCACACTGAAAAGATGATAACGAGCACAGGATTACTCCCTCTTCACACCTAGAGGAGTAAAGACATGATTACTAAAGATCCCATTTCCATATTAAGTAACTTTCTATTTTTAGCAGGTTTCCATTTTTAGAAAGTTTCCTTATTTAGTAATATTTCCATAATTATGAATTAGGTTAAGTTAATATTAGTTTTATTCAAATTTACACTTTATACCCTTGAGGTTTCATAATTTTACATGTTTGGTCCCTTAATTAATAAATTTACATATTAAGCCCTTAATTATTCATGTTAACATGTTTAGTCCTTAGCTTTATCAATTTACATATTATATCCCTTAATTCCATAAAGTTACATGTTAAATCCTTAATTATCCATATTAACATATTAAGCCCTTGGTTTTACAAATTACACATGGTATCCTTATTTTATAATGTGGTACGACTTGGAACCTCCAATATATAAGTTTTACACTTCAAGCCCCTCAAGTTATAATAATTACATATTTAGTCCTTTACTTTGCAATTTCCATTTTATATTAACAATAATCACATATTAGCCCCTTAATTTATCAAAATGACCCAAAACACTTTAAATAGGATTTATTACACGAATGGGCCATAAGTTTCCCAAAATTACAAGTTTAGTCCCTATAGTTATAAAACATATATATTAAATCCTAAATTCATAATAATTACATATTAGCCCCCATAATTATCCAAGTTTACACCGAACCCTCCTACTATTATTATTTACTCAAAATAACCTCAAGTTTCTAGTATTTACATTTTTAGTCCCTCTACTTTATTTATTTAATATTTCGACTCATAATAATATACATAATTCCATATCTCGCCAATTTTTACATTAAGCCCCTCATGTTATAATTTTTACATATTGTCCTCGACTTATAGGGCATGGCAAAAATAGTCCACGAGTTTTTATATTAACAAAACACCCCTTTTCATATTTTATTACCAATCGTTAAATACAAATCCTTAACAAAACTAAACCCTAATCGATCTAAACATCATGCACTTGCTCCAACATCATTTTAACTCAAATATATCCAGATCTTATCAATCATAGAACCCTAATCGATCGTTACACATTTTTTTTTATCCTTATTTCCTTATTTACGAAAAAAATCCGATTAATAACGAAATTCTCAAAACGCGTTTTTAAGCTATAACAACTCAAGAACATATTTTTCTGAGGTTCTATGATTCATATGGAAGTCATGAAAATTATCCATGTAACTTATAAAAATCGCACCTTGTATTTTAAATCCGATTGTATATTTAGGGTTTTATAACTCGTTAATTTTCCAAACGCCTAATCTAACGTGCATGGTTCATGTTTAGCATTTTATACATGTTCTATATGATTATTAGGATCATAGAAAAATACCAGAATAGAGATTTGATGATCGGATGGAACGAAATAATTTTTATCCTCTCGGTTGACACCCGATCGACAATAAAATTCCTCCAAGAGCACAACGCGATCCAAAACCTTGGAACCATTTTTAGAAGATCAATCTAGATGTGAGGGACTCAGGAAAATAAACAAAAGAATTTTACATAGGTCGAACGGATCAAAATGAATTTTACCTTACTTTAGAGCTCGACACAAAGAAAATTCGAATGTGCTTGAATCGGTCTACCACAAATTGATTTGCTATTTTTCTAGGCTTCTTAGGACTATGATGAACTTATAAAAAATGGGTGTTTGATCTCCAGAATTTCGGATGGCACAAAGAATGATTTTTGGTGTGTTTTGTTTAATCGGCAAATAGGGTTTCTAAACTAAAATTATGTGGATTGATTTTTAAAAGGGAGAACCGGTCAATGAGGAGGGTAAATGGGCCATATGTTCGGAATTTTTGGTCAAAGGAATTTATGGTTTTAATTATCTATTTTAATTTTCCTTAATTTCCTTTTTATAACTTCCTAAATTTTGAATTTAAATAACATTAGGTGCCCAAGGGCATTTTAGTAATTTTCTTGACTTGTATAAATGTTAAATATAGTTGTTAAAATATTTGGGAACATTACTTGTTCATTGCTAGAAATTTGGGATTTTATTTGTGCTTTACAAATGTTTTATTTAGGTTTTAATTTCCCAAGGGCATTTTGGTCATTTTACATGTTAGGGAATTTTAGGTATTACAGATAACCCTCGGGGTTATCAATTTTCCAGGTTATAGCCTATGTTTGGCATAACACCTAAAAAGGTAAGTTTCTAAGAACGGATTAAACTATGATCAATCATGTGTTAATGATATCATATTTGGTTGTTTTGCAATACATATTAGATGATAAATAAGGTCTAGGTGAATTTTTGGGTTTTCGTCGAAAAACGTGAAAAATGACATATGTTCTGTTAACTTTTAGTCTTTGGGAGACGGATCCGGCGGATCCCAAAACTTGGCTTCGCCAAGTGTTATCGTTGGTTCCGCCATCCGCCAACCTACGGATTTGGCGGATCCCATACTTTGGCTCCACGTTTTATCCCATTTGGATCCGCAGGTTATTCAGCAAAATTCTTAAACTTTTTCGACTCATCTCGATTCTTAAATCTTAGTGCTTAGCCCTATTTAGGAATCATTCACTGATTATAAAACACCTTAGAAACTTTTAGGAATTCTTAGAAACTTAGGAACATAATTTCCCACCAAAATCTAAATTTTTGAATTTTGAGTGCGAGTTACCAATCTGATACAAAGAAGGAACCCTTTTTAGGGATCCGTGAGATCCGTAGACACATCAAATCACAGGATTTTCCACTATCCTTATGCATTTACTCCAAATCCTTCCTAGATCACTCAACCAAAGCTCAATGGCTTGACTTCTTTGACATGACTTGCACAAATTTTACTTCCAAATAATTAGGAACCAACATCCTTCATTGGATTCACATCAAATCCAAACACAAGTTTCTAAATTCCTCCTGTCTATAAATTAGTAACTAAACTTGATGAAATATTCACACACTCATCTTCTTCTCTACTTGAATCCTGTACTTGTAAGTCACTAATTCTCAATGACAAAGTCAAACAACTCCTCAACATCTAGGCCACCAAAACGGACAGCCCGTATTAGTGTGAAACCTTGTTGTTTCATCAACATCCACAATTCATCCTCAGAAGAATCATCACCACTCAACATCTCCTCACCAATTGCTAGTGAAAATTTCCTTACCTTGTCCACTCCAACTCCCTCAAATGTAGTCATAAAAACACCACCTCCTACCATCACTCCTGTAGCAACCACACCACCACCCGCTCCATCACAGTTTGAGAAATCTCCATCATCACCAACTTTACCAAAACTCCAACCCATGGAACTATTTAGGACACCACCAACTTCACCTCATCCATATCTTTAATAGTTAGAAGATCTTCTAACTAGATCAACCAATCCTCCACCCATGAAATTTGAAAACTTGGAACTAATGCTTTTTCACCCTCTCCATCCGGATATTCATGGTCCTCTATACCGTGAGGATCCACCACCTCAAACTCAAATTCCACCACTTTCACCAACCTCAACTCTTGTGGCCATTGAGGAGGCTATGTGGATGAATATTCCACAAACACAAGAAGAAATAAGTGAGGAACTTAACCGTCTCTACACACTCTCGGGAATGGTGGATCACCGTCTCAATCAAGCCATGGACCTCCAAACCGTGCTTATGAACTCTATCCAAACACCCCCAATCAATGATCAAGAACAACAACCACAAACAAACCATCAATCACCACCACCACCACCACAACAAAATGAACCTACTCTTCCACCCGGTTTTCCACGACACGGGTGCTCAATGTGTGAAAGGACCGCCCATCTTGCCGAGAGATCTAATATTTTGGTGCATGAGCTACAAAATGAGATGTGGTTCATTTTGAACCATATTCTTAAGCGTTTAAATGCTATCTCTCATCCACCGCAATAGGACGTATTTGCTCTCCTAATAGATGTTATGTTAGGATTCTCTAGTTTGAAATTTCTTGTATGATGTCTTTTTAAGTGTTATTGTATCATCACCACATTATGACTTTTTAAGTCATAAAATTTTCTATCAATGAATGTGATGTTTTTATTATGTATGAGTGATCAATCATTTTCATATTTTTATTCCTTTGATAACTAACATTCTCTTATATAGCTTGTTTATCAATTGATCATGGTTGTACTAGGTACAAAAAGTGGTCAGACACTAACTTTGACTTTTTAAAGTCAAACCTCATTAGTCTTCTTGTTTGGAATATCAATTCTCATACATTGTACTTATTCATTGTGAACTAACACTTCATTTGCAGCACTTCATATCATTAGAAAGTATACATTAGCACTCAAATAATGGGTGGTATACTTCGAGGGGGAGCATTACATTTTCTAACCATTTGTTTTGTAGGTTCATGCATCATTACCTTGTTACTCCATCTAGGGGGAGTATAAAACAAGGGGGAGCTTTAAAGTTCTCAAAATCACATTCCGCTACGCTACTCTTTTTGTTTCGACAAAAAGGGGGAGAAAGGGACTAAGTTTGCATACATCACAGTACATACATCTTTACAATTGTTTTTTAATCAACAAACTTAATCTATATTTTTAAGGACTCATGCTATGTTTATTCTCTTGCTCAAAAATATACCTTATGTTTTGTCATCAACAGAAAGGGGGAGATTGTTAATACAAATATCGTTCCAAAAAACGTTATTTATATTCTTCGATCTTTTCTTAGTTTTGTTAATGACAAATACAAGGCATATCTTTTAGCAAATAATAAATACTAGCTTAAGTCTCTTAAGTACACATTTTACTTTTCACAAAATAACCAAGAATTACAAGTTTGCTTATTTAGTAACTTATTTCCTTAAAAGGAAACTTTATTTCAAAAAACATTCCATGACATCATTGCATACAACACATATGATATCTTTGTTAGATTATGAAATATCTTGTTTAGATTTACAAGTTATATAGTTGACATTTGAGGATTTTGGAAGAATTTGTAAGATATGGAAGATTTGGAAAGATACACCAAATCTCTTAGCTGTTAACACCTACGGATCCAAGTCCAATGAAGGACGGATCCCTTTTTTGGGATCCGTGGGATCCGTGAGCTGTTGATCAGCTTACCTATAAATAGCAAGCTGATCATTTGGCTCACTCATCACTTACATACATAATACACTCATATACATTCTGTATAGATCTCACTAACATCATTTCATATTTGCATTTCACTTTGATCTTCCTTTTTGTAGAAAAGAGTTCAAGTGTACAAGGATCTACAAAACCATAATCCTTAAAGTCTCATTACTGTCACATTGTAATAGTTAGCATATATCATCATTTATCATTTGTAATCAGTGAGTATGGTTAGTGTTTTAGTCCTTAAAACACAAAGAGTGTCGGGAGTGGTTGTACCCTTGTAAAGAACCAAACGGGAGTGGTTGTACCCTTGTAAAGAACCCGGTGTTTAGCTTAGTACCGGAAAAAGAAGTAAGCGACGTGTAAAGTTTTTCTCCGCCTAGAAGGGAGTTTGTTTCTTTGTAAAGGATAACTCTCGAGTAAGAGATTCGAGGAGTGGAGTAGGGCAAGGAAGAGAGTCCTTGTAGCCGAACCACTATAAACATCCGTGTTGTATGGTTTGATCATTCCTCTCTTTACTTTTTATTTATATTGTGTGATTATTTTTTTGTGCAAAGATTCGTTGAATTCACATAAGTATTAAAAGGATTAAAATTTAAAAACAAAAACTATTCAACCCCCCTTCTAGTTTTCCACAATCTTGTTTCAAAAGTTTGCTGTTGGAAGCTTTGATTCTAACTCAATGTGTAATCAATCAACACCAATATGAACTCTATACTAAACTAACTAATGAAAATAAAGTAAGTAAAAGATAGATTTGGAAAGATCAAACCGAGACAAGGTATTTATAATGGTTCGGCTATGAAGCTCTTCTTCGCCCTACTGCACTCCCCGAGTACCACACTTGAGAGTTTCAAGCACTATGTCAACAACCTCCCTTAAGGCGGAGAAAACTGTACACGTCGCTTATCCTATTTCTGACACTAAGCTAGATGTCGAGTGCTAATCTTAGCTAGCACCAATCTACCAAGGTCCACGTGACCAAATACTCAAGCCCAATGGCTTCAAGAGATCACCAAGATCTCAACACGATCACAATGATCTACACTCACATCACTCAACTTAATCTAACTACTCTAGATCCTTTGATCACTCACACATAAGCCCAATGGCTTCAAGTGATCTTCACTATCTCTTTAAGATCACACTTGATCTTCACTCACACTCTCACAAAAGAAAGATAATCTTGATGTATGCTAAGATACAACAAGGATGTAACAAGTGTTACAAAAACCTAACAACTATAACTCTTGTATCTTCTTTGATGCCTTGAGTTCTTCTCTTGCACTTGGAAGAGGTATCTCAACACTTTGTATCTTCAAGGATACTTTGTGTTCTTCTCTTGCTAATCAAGAGGAATGAAGAGGATCTCTTGGTGGATGATTGGATCACTCTTAAAACAAAAGAAAACTAATCTAAATGATCAAAGAAAGAAAGTGTGAAGAGAGTATTAAACTCAGAAAGTTTTGTGTGTGAAAGGATGCCTAAAATCTGTGAAAGGGGTTGGTATTTATAGGCAAAGAAAATCTGAACGTTACAGAAAGTTTTGTACGGACGGCTCCGTTAAACATGCCACGGCTCCATTAAATTTAATGGAACCGTGGAGCCGTCCTAGACTAGGACGCTCCAAATTTTGTCTTTTCTGGTGAAAACTTATTTGGGGAAGATTGGAGCTGATTTTGGGGGGGAAAATAGCTGTTGTGATTTTCAAACTAATTTTTCCATTAAAACATTTCTTAATAATTCAAAAATAATTTGTCATGTATATTTTTGAAAAAATGTTTTGTCCCATTAAAAATGTAAACTCTCAAAACACAAATTCACTTCTTTAATCATTAGTCAAGTTGTAAATTTGTTCTAGAGTGATTTGCGTAGAAACGGGATATTCCGATTAAAAACTTGTTTACGTTAATTTTAACGTAACGTGATCTCACATTTTGTCATCCTCAAAACGTGAAGTAATTGAAAGATATAAATAACGTTTTTTGAACATTATTTGCATCAACACAAATAAAAAATCTATTAAAACAAACATACCACATTTCGCTTCAGTTTTAAAATTTTATGTTCCATGTATAGAAAAAAGAATAGATTGTAACAAAAGCATATTGTTATATTTTTTTATATTTATATTGTTTTTTTGTTTAATTGTAGCAAAGATGATTTTTTTAACCGATTGTAATTGATTGTCGAAAATAAATATTTGTCAGCATCTTAATTGGTTTTCGGGGATTCGTATTAGATTTGGCCCGATTGTAATGGTTGTCAAAAACAAAGAATTGTCAACGAGTCTATAAATAGTTATGGAAAGTGTTTTCTTGATTGACAATTTACAATCAATTATAACAATAGATTTTTCATGTGCAACAAGTCTATAGATATGTTGGGTCCATTCAGTACCCAAGCAGCCTGACAACACGGATTTGAATACAAATTAGCCCAAGTGTTAAACAACCGTGAACACTCTCAAGTAACTGAGTGAAAAGTCACTCAGTGAGTTATCTTCAGGATGCTTAGTACTAGTCTAAGAAGAAAGATTCACCATTCAGGAAGGCGGAACTCCTTGAGTGTTACTTAAGCCAAAGAAGAAGATAATGGGTTCAGTAAGTGATGACAATAACTCACTGAACCCCAGTCTCCTCAACAACAATTATAATTTAAGACTGAAGACAAAAGATGAAGACTGAAGAATCTGAAGTCTAAAAGAAAGGCGGGACAAAGCGGGAAGAGTTTGAAAAGATAAGGAGAAGTCCTTATGAGGCCAAAGACAAACTTTCCCTAAAAGGCTTGAGAACAAGAGCAGTGTCATCACTGTCATTTGGAAAGCAGTATTAACCTATTCCCAATATATATTCTTGTAACAGTGACAAAATACTATTGTATTTTGTCATAACTAGCTAGGTCATTCTGTTTGTCTTTTTAGTCACGGGTGCTCTTTTATACATGTGTATAAATAGGATCATAAGGGAGAAAAGTGGACAAGTTTTGTGCATTAAAAGCTTAGACTTTCACAAAACCACTTTTCTCCCCCAAAGAGCAACCTAGTCCCTGAGATAGCTCAGTGG
Source organism: Artemisia tridentata subsp. tridentata (assembly GCA_021014915.2). Taxonomy (NCBI): domain Eukaryota; kingdom Viridiplantae; phylum Streptophyta; class Magnoliopsida; order Asterales; family Asteraceae; genus Artemisia; species Artemisia tridentata. The sequence continues at coordinate 212,998,438 of CP139508.1, read as the reverse complement.
TTCATTTATTGTTGCTACTCAAGCATAGCTTGAGTTTAGTGAGGAGAACATACCATACCTTGTCGTTTCAATCCCAAGTGTTATTTCCGCTAACACTTGGGTATAGATTCTTTTGATTAATTTCTAATAAGAATTTAAACGTTGAAAAACTTATGTTTTTATCTTTACGTTTTACTGATTTGTCTAAATTAATCAATACATTAAATCAGTCATGGAACACAATTAGATTAACTTTGTAGTTATTTCTACTTGTGTAACGGGATCAACAAGTGGTATCAGAGCCTCTGGTTTGTAAAATCTTTTCAAAAACTAAAGAGTGCTCAAAAGGTTTTTAAAACCAAGATCCGACTATAGCTAATATTAATGTACCCCAGCTCGTTGACAAAAAGGGAGGAAGCTATTCAGCTATTGCTCACAGACTTGAAGCTGAAAAATTAAGCAAGTGGAAAAAGTACATGCTTTGCTACTTGACTGGTATGGAACCATACTACATCACTTGTATTAATGAAGGTCCTTATGTCCCTAAGACTGCTGAAGGGTTACCTAAACCTGAAGCTCAGTGGACCATTGATGAGAGAAGGGTGGTCAATCAAGACCAGCGCCTGAAAAGCATTATTGTATCTTGTCTTCCTGACGATACAATTGAATCTGTCATTAGCTGTACAATAGCCAAACAAACTTGGCTTGACTTGGTTCATAGCTTTGAAGGTCCCTCAGATACCAAGGAAAATAGGATCCTGGACCTGAAACTTGAGTATAACACGTTTAGGGCCAAAGACTCTGAAAGTCTCTCTCAGACCTATACCAGATACAAGACCCTGATAAGTGAATTATCAAATGATGGTGTAGTTTTGTTTAAGCATGAGATAAATGTTGGCTTTTTCAACAGTCTCCCTGAGAAGTGGTTAAACTTCTCTCAGGGCCTCAGGAATGCTAACCACATCCAGACCCTTGAGCTCCCTGAGATCTATGGGAAGTTTGTCTATGAGGACAACTTAATCTCTAGGAGATACCATGACTCAAAGAAAGCTCTTGAGACCAAAAAGGCCTTGACTACCTCACCCATATCAACTACCTTTTATTCTAATGGTGTTGTGCATGATTTTCAAGAGGATTCTGATGATGAGGTTGATGAAAGAACTAGTGAGGAGTAGCTAAATGATTTACATTTAGAATTTCATGAAAGGGCACTCCTTGCTAATTCAAAACGTTTTATCAAAAGAAATCAGTCAAACTTTTCAAAAGCTAAAGCAAATGAAACCACTGAATGTTTCAAATGTGGTAAAAAGGGTCATTTTGCTAAATATTGTTTTTCAAAAATAACCTCAGAACCCTCTTATAAATTTTCTGGAAACAGTTCTTCATCAGGAACTAGCAAGTTTCAACCTAAAATGCTTCACTCTACCCAAAATTTTCAAAGCAATACTGTTCAAAAGGGTCAAAAAGATTTTGAAGCAAAATATAGAAAAGCTAAGGCTAAACTTGCTCTCCTTAAGGCCAATCCCTCAATGTCTCAGGCTGCTCAAACTTCCAAACCTGTTCAAGCAAAGAACAAGGTTCTAGTAGCTGAAGCCTATGACTGGGATGAAGAAGAGGTCTCCTCAGATGATGAAGAAGTTAGAGTCAGTGCACTGATGGCACTTTCAGACAATGATCAGCTAGCTGTTGGAAAAAGCCATGCAAGAAATGGAGAGTGGGTCAACATAACCATGAAAAAGGTAAATATTTTACTTTCTATGGATGATGATTCTGATTGGCAGTCTTATATGAATTACATTAATGTAGATCTTAAGTATGTTGAAGAACAAAGGCTTAATTTGCTTTCAAAATATAACAATCTTGTTTTAGAATTGAATAAGTGTAGAGATGAATTGCTTGTCTTAAAACAAGCTAAGCTAGAAGCTGTCACACTTCAAATTCAAGATACTGAGATTTTGAAACAAAATCAAGCTCTTCAAAATGAACTTAACAAAGAAAAGGCTGTCATAGAAAGCTGGACTAAAAAGAATCCTAAAGTCTATGAAACTGTGTCTCTTATTCCTAGTGCTAACAAGAAAGTCATAGGAGAAGTCCAACTCACTGAATCCCCCAGTGAGAGTCATAGTGAAAAGGCTTTTATTCCAGCTGGCATATCTTTTGACCAAGAGATGATACCCAAGTCTAGTGACTGGATTGTCAAAAATAACCTAGTCAGTAAGTTGCCTATCTTTGAGACTAGGAAAATCTTGGAACCTGAAATCAGGTTTTAAAAGATATGCTTGGACTCACTGACAAACCCAGTAGTACTGAGTCTGTCAACGAGTCTGAATCAGAATCACAAGCACCACTCCCACCTCTGAAAGTCCTTCAGGGAGCTGCACCTTGTTCAGACCTTACACCATTAGCCTACTCTCAGCATTCTCCAAAGGAGAAGTCAGGAATGGGAAAAACCATCCTGAAAAGGCAAACACCTGAAGTCTCAGTTCCTATTGATGACTCAACAACATCAGTCCCTTCTGAAGTAAAAACTAAAAGCCCTGACTCAAAGTATGATCAGTTGGCTGAGCTTGTCAGGGAGCTGAGTGAGAAGATTGAATCTTCTGAGAAACCTCAATCTATATTGAAGGAACCCAAATCAGCTTCCTCAAGCACCACCAAACCAAAACCCTCTAAACCTCAGCAAAGGTGTGAGCTGTGTGGCTATATTAATCATTCCACTGATGATTGCTATAGAATCCTTTTTTTGCATGATATGCAAAAAGGAAAATCACACAACTTCTGATCACCAGTCTTACACAACCACATCAAAAATTGCAAACTGTGGAAAACTAGAAGGGGAGGGGGGAGTTGAATAGTTTTACGTCTTTTTAATTTATTATAAAAACTTTGTTTACTTTTAAAAACTTAGATTCGAATTTATGTGAACTCAACTCTTGAACAATATGAACAAATATAAGTAAATCTAAATTAACAATGCAAGTAAAGTAATGAAATAAAATGAAAGATAGAGATGGAAAGATCGAACCGCGAGACAAAGGATTTATAGTGGTTCAGCTACAAGGACACCTTCCTTGCCCTACTCTACTCCTCGAGCATCTAACTCGAGAGTTTTCTTCACTATGTCAACAAGCTCCCTTATGGCGGAAAAAACCTTACACAACTTTCGCTTACACCAATTTTACGACACAAAGCTAAATGTCGAGTTCTAATCGTAGCTAGAACCAATCTCACAACTTCAATCACAACTTCTTCATGAATTCTTCACGACTTCTTCACAACTTCTTCACTACGGCTTCACAACTTCTTCACGACTTCTCACGACTACTTCCCTACGGCTTCACAACTTCTTCACGACTTCCCACGACTTCCCACGACTACTACACACCACAACTACTTCACAACTTCTACTATACTTCTTCTTCACGACACTACTATTTCTTTACAACTACAATCTAGTTCACAACTATACACTACTTCTTCACTTCCTAATACTACTTCTTCACGCCTCTAATTCTTCACACCTTTGCTATACTTCTTACACACCTTAACTTCTTCACAACTTCACTACTTATACACTAATCTAGCCTAAACAATTATGCTCACAACTATCTAACAAATATACACAACTTATACAAATGAATGAATGATTTACGATTTTGATACACCAACAACTTGGATGGAAGAGATACACCAAGTTGTAATACTTCTTGTCTTGAAGGATAGAAGTACGCTTTTCTTGCACTTGAGAGGTTGAATGTAATACCCGAAAATCCTAAACATGTAAAATGACCAAATTGCCCCTGAGAATTTAAAATATGAATAAAACATATGTAAAGCACAAAATAAATTCCAAACTTCTAGCAACGAACAAGTTATGGTCCCAAATAATTTTAGCAACTTCATTTAACATTTAAACAAGCCAAGAAAATTACTAAAATGCCCTTGGGCGCCTAATGTAAATTAAATACAAATTCTATGATTTAAATGAAAGAAATTAAGGGAAATAAAAGACATTAAAGGTAATTAAGCAAGGCAATTATTTCCTTTGACATAATTCCGAAATTTATGTCCATTAAACTCCCCTTTGACCAGCCAATTCATAATTTATATCAATCACACACAATTCCTTTCAAAACCCTAAATTGCCGAGTAATACACACACACAAATTAAATTGCATAGCCCCATTCGATCATCCTAAAATCCCACACTCAATTTTCCGTGATTAAGCATCATCTAAAGAGTCCTAGAAAAATAATACTTCGAATTGTGGTGGCCGGATTCAAGGGTTTTCGAAAATTCTTGTTTAATTCAACCCGAAAGGTAATAATTCCATTTTTGATTCATTCGATCTTGGAAAATTCGTTTCTTATTTTTATGGTGTTCCTCACATCATATGTGACCTGTGAAAATTGGTTTCATGATTTTTAGATCGTTTTTGAAGTCGTGGTGATTTATGGTGCATTTTGGCTATTCGCGTACATATTAAATCGTGCGTCTCGTTCTACACGTTCAAATCTTGATTTGGTATTTTTCTCAGACCCTATATATGTTATGAACACCAAATAAAATGTAAAAGTCGATCCATGCATGATCTAACAATTATTTGTGAATTAAATCTTAAAAACGTGTATAAACCCTAAATAATTCAATTCGAATTTTTGAGGCTTCATATTTATTTTATTTGGACTCCATATGATCATACTAATCTGGGAAAAATTATATTTCGAATTGTTAAGGCCTAAAATAATTATTCTTGATTTATTTAGTTTTACCGATTTAAAGAAAATAAAGAAGAAAAAGAAATAAAATATAAATCGAATTAGGGTTAGACTTTTTGGGCTGTTCTTGTGTGATTAAATGATGATTAATGATGATGATATGATTGGTGAATGATTGGTATTTCTAGGGTTAGGATTTTGGTAATATAAAATGTTATTCGATCCTAATTAAATTATAAGGGGGTGTTTTGTAACTTTTAAAACTCAAGGGTTATTTTTAGAACTTATTTTGGAACATGTACCTACTGTATAAAATATAAAAGGAAGGGGTCTAATGTCATTTTTGTATTTTAGAAGGTTAAAATGTTTTTAGGGTTTTATTATGGCTCGAATTATAAAATTATTAAATAGAGGGACTAAACTTGTAATTTCTGGAAAGTTAGTGCTGTTTTGAGTAAAATAATTCATTCAGGGGGTTATGTGTTAATTTGGTGATTTAAGGGGTTAATATGTAATTATTAATAATATAAAGTTGAAATTGTATAATAAGGGACTAAATATGCAACTTTGAAAACTAGAGGGACCTATTGTGTAAATTCTGTAAAATTGAGGATACATTCTTATAATATGATAAAATGAGTGACCATTGTGAAACTTTGATAAATTAAGGGTCTTAAGTGTAACTTTTGAAACTAAAGGGTGTAAAGTGTAAATTGTGAATTCTTAAGGACCTAATATGTAAATGTGATAAAAGATACCCTAATTCCAGAAATAATGATTTAACTAAGAATGTTGATCCAACTTGCTATATATGGAAACTTTCTAAAAAAAATGGAAACCTGCAAAAAAAATAAAAAAGTACTTAATATGAACATGGGATCCTTAGTAATTCTGTCTCTACTCCTCTAGGTGTCAAGGAGGAGAAGTTTTATCCGTGTCTGCCATTTCATTTGCTTACTTGATCACTAAGGTACAGATATTCTGCTTCTTTATTAAGAGGCCTTCGTTCTCTTATTATGATTCATATTAGTGTTTCTATGTTTCCTTCATTCATGAACTCCGATCTTTTGAACCATCATGATATTGGACCTTTTATGATTATGAACCTTTCATTCATGAACCTTTAATTATGAACCCTTGACCATGAACCATGCTTATGAACCATGATTATGAACCATGATTATGAACTTATGAAACAAGATAATGACCTATGCAAGTAAACTTAAAATATGATTCATGATACTTGACCTTGACCCACAGTTTGATACTACGAGCCACTCACTAGGCATGAGGGTTTCATGTCCATGTCAGTCGATGCACCGATGGCATGACTCTAGGGCAGGAGAGTGATGACCTGTCCCGTCCCTTTTCTGTATTTTATTTGGTGTGTTGGGAGTTATGGCCACCAGGGGCGTATGGATGCATCCTAGATTTGTTCATGTACAAGTTATGTCAAGTTATGTTATGTTATTCATGGTGACTGATGGTGTGTGCGATACACGTCTTTCACACTCTGGGAGCTAGCTACTCCATTCATGATTTCTGGGATTAGCGAGAGGAACATCTCTCGGCATGGCGGTATGATTATGATTTCATGTTCATGTTTCTGGGCTCGTAGAGGATTTCTGTATCACTAGACCTCATGGACTTCTGACCCTTACCCTCATGACACCCATGATATGTTTCTGGACTTATTTCTGTATGGGCATGGTATGTTGGGACTCATGAAATTCTGGACTGGGCTTGGGCATGTTGGGCTTTATGGAATCTTGGACTTATCCTGTACTGGGTTGGTTATATTTGGGCTAGTTGGGACTTTTAATTCTACTCATCAGTATTCATGGTACAACTCTATACTCCTGATATCTCTGCATGCTCTTTCTTACTTCATTATTTTTCATGTACTTTTCTATACCTTCTAATATCTCTGTATGACCTTCCTATCTTTTCTTATCTACTACTATGTCACGTTTTGTTTCTTCCATTTATTTTACTTCATCATTATATCATGATTTGTTCTGCCTTTATTATCTCATCATTATATCATGTATGATTTCTTTCGTGTTTCCCTATTTCATGATTATTATTTGTTACCGTTATATCTGTTCACTGAGCTCGTGTAGCTCAGCCGCGTTTCTTTTCCCGCGGCAGGTATTAAGCTAGGAGCTGGGTTTTGGATTTGGGAAGAGTGTTCACGAGTGAAGCTTGGTTTTTGTTGGATTATTCTTCATTTGTATTATGTTTTGTATTTCATGTATTTTCTATCTCATATTACATTGTGTTTCCGCTGTTTACTTATGGATGTTATGTATGATCTGATGTGAAACCATGTACTTGTGACATCTTTACCCTTGTCGGGTCGGGGTGTTACAATTTATGGTGTCAGAGAATACAGGCACCCGAAAACCTTCGGCTTAGGCCATTTGACCTGTGAGGATCTGGGTAGACATTAGGTTTCCGTCCGCGCACTCTCTTCCGTTGTTTCTGTTATCCCACTTGCTCATGTCGACACCTTTCGTATTCTATTTTGTCATCAATATACTCCTTCTGATCGTTCTGCTAATCGTGTAGATGGTGTCCACGCGCGCTCGAGAGTACTCCGCACGGAAAAAGCAACGATGGACTATCGTTTATCCCACCGGCAACAGGAAGATTGGGAAGATATGGAGAACGGCAAAGAGGAGGTTAATTCCTGCTAGTATATGGCCGTGTTATATCGAGGAGGAGCTGACTATAGTGAACAAAGATGGAGCAGAAGTGCTAGAGTACTCCACCCAGGTGATCTACAAAGATGGAGCGGTCATTCGGTACGCAGGCAAGTGCCCCAACTTCATTGAGGAGAATGGAGTGGTACGAATCCAGCCCCGCAACGTGGACAACCTCGAGGATGACAAGAAGAACCCTGCCGATGCGACTCCTGCCTCAGCCTGAAGAGATCGCCTGCATGATTTGTTTCCTTCTGTTTGTTTGAATGATTTGATACGCATGTTTCCTTTCCGTTTGTGACGCATTGACTTTCTCTTGATTTTCGTACGAATATTTTGGATTTTGATCTAATAATTCCATTCCAAGTTGAATTCTGAGATTTTGGCTTGATTTGTTTTGAGTATTTTATGATCATGATCCGATGGAAGACACCAAGTATGTACTTCATTTTGCTCTACCTTAAGAGAATTTACTCCATCTGTTTATCTCCGTCATCTTACGTTAAGATCCATTCTGCTAAACTATTCCAAGTCTGCTGCAAGTAACGCTTATCTGATCCGGCATGTTCTGTCTCGTTTCTGTCATGTTCGCTCCTCTATGTCCCTGCAAATTTCGAGGACGAAATTTTTTTGTTAGTGGGGAAGAGTTGTAATACCCGAAAATCCTAAACATGTAAAATGACCAAATTGCCCCTGAGAATTTAAAATATGAATAAAACATATGTAAAGCACAAAATAAATTCCAAACTTCTAGCAACGAACAAGTTATGGTCCCAAATAATTTTAGCAACTTCATTTAACATTTAAACAAGCCAAGAAAATTACTAAAATGCCCTTGGGCGCCTAATGTAAATTAAATACAAATTCTATGATTTAAATGAAAGAAATTAAGGGAAATAAAAGACATTAAAGGTAATTAAGCAAGGCAATTATTTCCTTTGACATAATTCCGAAATTTATGTCCATTAAACTCCCCTTTGACCAGCCAATTCATAATTTATATCAATCACACACAATTCCTTTCAAAACCCTAAATTGCCGAGTAATACACACACACAAATTAAATTGCATAGCCCCATTCGATCATCCTAAAATCCCACACTCAATTTTCCGTGATTAAGCATCATCTAAAGAGTCCTAGAAAAATAATACTTCGAATTGTGGTGGCCGGATTCAAGGGTTTTCGAAAATTCTTGTTTAATTCAACCCGAAAGGTAATAATTCCATTTTTGATTCATTCGATCTTGGAAAATTCGTTTCTTATTTTTATGGTGTTCCTCACATCATATGTGACCTGTGAAAATTGGTTTCATGATTTTTAGATCGTTTTTGAAGTCGTGGTGATTTATGGTGCATTTTGGCTATTCGCGTACATATTAAATCGTGCGTCTCGTTCTACACGTTCAAATCTTGATTTGGTATTTTTCTCAGACCCTATATATGTTATGAACACCAAATAAAATGTAAAAGTCGATCCATGCATGATCTAACAATTATTTGTGAATTAAATCTTAAAAACGTGTATAAACCCTAAATAATTCAATTCGAATTTTTGAGGCTTCATATTTATTTTATTTGGACTCCATATGATCATACTAATCTGGGAAAAATTATATTTCGAATTGTTAAGGCCTAAAATAATTATTCTTGATTTATTTAGTTTTACCGATTTAAAGAAAATAAAGAAGAAAAAGAAATAAAATATAAATCGAATTAGGGTTAGACTTTTTGGGCTGTTCTTGTGTGATTAAATGATGATTAATGATGATGATATGATTGGTGAATGATTGGTATTTCTAGGGTTAGGATTTTGGTAATATAAAATGTTATTCGATCCTAATTAAATTATAAGGGGGTGTTTTGTAACTTTTAAAACTCAAGGGTTATTTTTAGAACTTATTTTGGAACATGTACCTACTGTATAAAATATAAAAGGAAGGGGTCTAATGTCATTTTTGTATTTTAGAAGGTTAAAATGTTTTTAGGGTTTTATTATGGCTCGAATTATAAAATTATTAAATAGAGGGACTAAACTTGTAATTTCTGGAAAGTTAGTGCTGTTTTGAGTAAAATAATTCATTCAGGGGGTTATGTGTTAATTTGGTGATTTAAGGGGTTAATATGTAATTATTAATAATATAAAGTTGAAATTGTATAATAAGGGACTAAATATGCAACTTTGAAAACTAGAGGGACCTATTGTGTAAATTCTGTAAAATTGAGGATACATTCTTATAATATGATAAAATGAGTGACCATTGTGAAACTTTGATAAATTAAGGGTCTGAAGTGTAACTTTTGAAACTAAAGGGTGTAAAGTGTAAATTGTGAATTCTTAAGGACCTAATATGTAAATGTGATAAAAGATACCCTAATTCCAGAAATAATGATTTAACTAAGAATGTTGATCCAACTTGCTATATATGGAAACTTTCTAAAAAAAATGGAAACCTGCAAAAAAAATAAAAAAGTACTTAATATGAACATGGGATCCTTAGTAATTCTGTCTCTACTCCTCTAGGTGTCAAGGAGGAGAAGTTTTATCCGTGTCTGCCATTTCATTTGCTTACTTGATCACTAAGGTACAGATATTCTGCTTCTTTATTAAGAGGCCTTCGTTCTCTTATTATGATTCATATTAGTGTTTCTATGTTTCCTTCATTCATGAACTCCGATCTTTTGAACCATCATGATATTGGACCTTTTATGATTATGAACCTTTCATTCATGAACCTTTAATTATGAACCCTTGACCATGAACCATGCTTATGAACCATGATTATGAACCATGATTATGAACTTATGAAACAAGATAATGACCTATGCAAGTAAACTTAAAATATGATTCATGATACTTGACCTTGACCCACAGTTTGATACTACGAGCCACTCACTAGGCATGAGGGTTTCATGTCCATGTCAGTCGATGCACCGATGGCATGACTCTAGGGCAGGAGAGTGATGACCTGTCCCGTCCCTTTTCTGTATTTTATTTGGTGTGTTGGGAGTTATGGCCACCAGGGGCGTATGGATGCATCCTAGATTTGTTCATGTACAAGTTATGTCAAGTTATGTTATGTTATTCATGGTGACTGATGGTGTGTGCGATACACGTCTTTCACACTCTGGGAGCTAGCTACTCCATTCATGATTTCTGGGATTAGCGAGAGGAACATCTCTCGGCATGGCGGTATGATTATGATTTCATGTTCATGTTTCTGGGCTCGTAGAGGATTTCTGTATCACTAGACCTCATGGACTTCTGACCCTTACCCTCATGACACCCATGATATGTTTCTGGACTTATTTCTGTATGGGCATGGTATGTTGGGACTCATGAAATTCTGGACTGGGCTTGGGCATGTTGGGCTTTATGGAATCTTGGACTTATCCTGTACTGGGTTGGTTATATTTGGGCTAGTTGGGACTTTTAATTCTACTCATCAGTATTCATGGTACAACTCTATACTCCTGATATCTCTGCATGCTCTTTCTTACTTCATTATTTTTCATGTACTTTTCTATACCTTCTAATATCTCTGTATGACCTTCCTATCTTTTCTTATCTACTACTATGTCACGTTTTGTTTCTTCCATTTATTTTACTTCATCATTATATCATGATTTGTTCTGCCTTTATTATCTCATCATTATATCATGTATGATTTCTTTCGTGTTTCCCTATTTCATGATTATTATTTGTTACCGTTATATCTGTTCACTGAGCTCGTGTAGCTCAGCCGCGTTTCTTTTCCCGCGGCAGGTATTAAGCTAGGAGCTGGGTTTTGGATTTGGGAAGAGTGTTCACGAGTGAAGCTTGGTTTTTGTTGGATTATTCTTCATTTGTATTATGTTTTGTATTTCATGTATTTTCTATCTCATATTACATTGTGTTTCCGCTGTTTACTTATGGATGTTATGTATGATCTGATGTGAAACCATGTACTTGTGACATCTTTACCCTTGTCGGGTCGGGGTGTTACATTGAAGCTTTGGATCACTTGAAACAAAAGCTTATAATTATATGATCAAAGGGTTTTTAAAGATATGAAATGAGATCTAAATCAGAAAGTTTTTAGTGCAAAAGGTGAGGAAAAATGCCAGGAATGAACCAATATTTATAGCCAAAATTTACAGCTGGAGGAGCGTGGGCGGTCCCCTTAATTAGTGGCCGGCCCCCTTAAATATTAAGGGGACCGCCCCTCCCTGAACGGCCATAAATTTTGTCTTTTACTGGGGAAGGTTTTTCTGGAACATTTTTGCCATTTTTTGTTAAAAATTTGAATTCATATATTTATGATGGATTTAATAAATTTACTTAATATCAAAAATGATTTTCTTAAAGATATAAAATGTTTGTGACATTTTATAAAAAATCTAGTGATTAAGAAAATGTTCCTTTGATCATATAATGCATTAGGCATTTGTTTATTCATACCTTAAGTGATTAAGTTGTTAAAATAGATATTTACAACTAAATACTTGTTTATGTCATAATCTTTCGTTTAATGATTTTACATTTTGTGATTATCAAAACGTAGAGGTATCGAAAAATATTAATAACGTTTTTAGGCATTATTTTCACCCCTAAACAATACACTACACCAAGTATTTTCTTAATTATATGTAAGTGGAAAGATTAATGAACTATTTGATGGATCCTAATGTGTGCCTATGTGCAATAAATGGGAACTTAAGATAGCATGGACTTCTAGACTTGTTAGAAACAAAATTTTAATAGACAAACCATGGTCCGCTTGATTTGACTTAGTTCACTTATAAATGTCATGTACATAAATATAGATGACAAATATGAGATGACCATGCATGATTTAAAGAAATGTTTTTAGCATTATTCAACAATGTTTGAAAGTGGGTTTTTAGGTAGATGTGAAAGTTATTTGAATAAAATATATTGGGTTTTATTTCAAAATGTGTTTATGAAGAATGGGTAAGAGAAAAAAAATTCCCAATCTTTGACTTTGATCGAAACAGAATTATGGACATAGATTAAGAAGAAAAATGAGATAGTAAAACATGTTAATAGAAAAGTGAAATAGCCAAAAAAAAAAAAAAAAAAAAAAAAATCATTTTTCCAAAATGTGAAGTTTCTGTATATTTTTAAAGATACTATATTTTTGACAACAAATACCATTAATCCTAGATTTTAAAAAATGGTTGTTAAAGATCTCATGCTCAAGGGAATTGGTTAAGGCTATTGTCACATGCTACCCTTTTCTACATATCCTATGGTCATAAGGAAGTGATGACGAAATTCTATATGTTTGATGCGAGAGTGTTGAATGGGGTATAACCTAACATCTATAGCTCCTTTGTTGTCGCACACTTATCTAACTTGATGCCATATTCTACGAGAGCTTGTTTCATCCATAGTTTTCTAACGCGAGAAATCTAATCTTACTTCTATGTTAATGATTAATCCACTTAACTCATTTCACTTCATCACCATGAGTTTTCTAATAGTGGACATAGAAGATTTCCATTTTAAACGTTATAGCTTTTAGTCTTCAGTAGATTTTTCTTCAAATACTTCAAGGTGTTATATTGACTTATGGAAGCCAATCATAGATGAGTTTCCGAATTATTCAATGAGTGACGATTTAGCCACTTGGTCCCCATTGTCCCATTTGTCCAAAATTGTTTGAACCAAACATGGTTTGCATTTGCATGTATGGTGAAAGTATTCCCCAAGGGTTGAAACTTGGTTGAAGTGAATAATTCCACATTGGGTGATTATTATTATTAGGAAAGTTTTGTCTACCTTGATTTCTTCTAGGTTGAGGGGTTTTAGACCGAGGATGAGGATTATTTGGTCTATTTGGAGGTGGAGTTTTAGATCTTAATTTCGGTTTAGAAAATCCGGTTTCGGCTTTTAATGATAGTTTATAAAACCTTTTTACTTCCTCATCACTCGCAATAGGTATTTTTCTATCTTTTATAAGTATATACTTAGGTTTTGACTCTAATGGTTTTTGTTTACTAGATTGACAATCAAACTTTACATTTTTATTTTCACTAGTTGAAACATTATTTGAGTTGAATCCTAGACCGGTTTTATCTCCCGAAGTTCCTTGAACACTTATTATTTTCTTAAGTGAGTTACTACTATTTTTAAACTTGTCAAGTTTGGAAATTTCATCTTTAAGTTTTTCGTTTTTATTTTTGACCTCTAGACATGTTTTACATTCTATAAAAACTTCTTTTCCTTTTTCTAAATGTTGTAGTTTAATTTTTAATTCGAGTACTTCATTTTCTAATCGATTATTAATATGTTTTAGTGATTTATTTTTAGCCATGACTTTTTGACCTAATTTGCATAACCTATTATATTCATTATCTAGGTCTTTTTCGTCTAATGATTGATTTTTGTCACTAAAGTATTCGGTTTCGGAAAGTACCTCATTGGATGCCTTGGCTATAAGACATTTTTCATCCTTTGTTATTTCTTTCTCATCTTCATCACTATCACTCCATGCTCCTCCAACGAACACCTTTTGATTTTGATCCCTTGACAACATTGGACATTTTCCGATGAGATGATTTGGATCACCGCATTTGAAGCACTTCCTTTCGCTCTTGCTACTTTTGTCGTCTTTGTTTCTTTGGAATGCCTTTCTTTCATCATGTGGTTGTCTAACGAATCTTCCTCGTCTTTTGAAGAATTTCTTTAAGTCTCTTACGGCCATGGCATATTCTTCGTCATAACTTTCAAATAGTGGTGGTCTTTGCATAGATTGCCCTTCTAAATATTTTTCCTATTCCATAGATTGATTCAAGTTTTAAAATACAATATATTTTAAAAATCTTGTTTGACGTGGCTCTTGATACCAATTGTGGAAAACTAGAAGGGGGGGGGGTTGAATAGTTTTACGTCTTTTTAATTTATTATAAAAACTTTGTTTACTTTTAAAAACTTAGATTCGAATTTATGTGAACTCAACTCTGGAACAATATGAACAAATATAAGTAAATCTAAATTAACAATGCAAGTAAAGTAATGAAATGAAATGAAAGATAGAGATGGAAAGATCAAACCGCGAGACAAAGGATTTATCGTAGTTCGGCTACAAGGATACCTTCCTTGCCCCCTCGAGCACCTAACTCGAGAGTTTTCTTCACTATGTCAACAAGCTCCCTTATGGCGGAGAAAACCTTACACAACTTTTGCTAACACCAATTTTACGACACAAAGCTAAATGTCGAGTTCTAATCATAGCTAGAACCAATCTCACAACTTCAATCACAACTTCTTCACGACTTCTTCACGACTTCTTCACAACTTCTTCACTACGGCTTCACAACTTCTTCACGACTTCTCATGACTACTTCACCACGGCTTCACAACTTCTTCACGACTTCCCACGACTACTACACACCACAACTACTTCACAACTTCTACTCTACTTCTTCTTCACAACACTACTATTTCTTCACAACTACAATCTAGTTCACAACTATACACTACTTCTTCACTTCCTAATACTACTTCTTCACGCCTCTACTTCTTCACACCTTTGCTATACTTCTTACACACCTTAACTTCTTCACAACTTCACTACTTACACACTAATCTAGCCTAAACAATTATGCTCACACCTATCTAACAAATATACACAACTTATACAAATGAATGAATGATTTACAATTTTGATACACCAACAACTTGGATGGAAGAGATACACCAAGTTGTAATACTTCTTGTCTTGAAGGATAGAAGTATTCTTCTCTTGCACTTGAGAGGTTGAAGCTTTGGATCACTTGAAACAAAAGCTTATAATTATATGATCAAAGGGTTTTTGAAGATATGAAATGAGATCTAAATCAGAAAGTTTTTAGTGCAAAAGGTGAGGAAAAATGCCAGGAATGAACCAGTATTTATAGGCAAAATTTATAGCTGGAGGAGCGTGGGCGGTCCCCTTAATTAGTTGCCGGCCCCCTTAAATATTAAGGGGATCGCCCTTATAATTAAGGGGGCCGCCCCTCCCTGAACGGCTATAAATTTTGTCTTTTACTGGAGAAGGTTTTTCTGGAACATTTTTGCCATTTTTGGTTAAAATTTTGAATTCATATATTTATGATGGATTTAATATATTTACTTAATACCAAAAATGATTTTCTAAAAGATATAAAATGTTTGTGACATTTTATAAAAAATCTAGTGATTAAGAAAATGTTACTTTGATCATATAATGCATTAGGCATTTGTTTATTCATACCTTAAGTGATTAAGTTGTTAAAATAGATATTTACAACTAAATACTTGTTTATGTCATGATCTTTCGTTTAATGATTTTACATTTTGTGATTATCAAAACGTAGAGGTATCGAAAAATATTAATAACGTTTTTAGGCATTATTTATATCAACACAAACTTTAAAGTACAAGCTTTTAAGTATCCCTCTGATTCTAAGCAGAAGTAGAAACAAAAGGCTAAGCCTTTTTCGCCTTGCCCACACTGTGGCTTCAATGACCACCTTCCTGAGGATTGCCTAATGGACACAAGTTGTGACATATGTGGAGATCCCACTCATGACACCTCAGAACATGAGAAGGTCATTCAGACTAGAAGAGGAATCACCAACTCATCCTCTCAGTCTACTGAGTCCACTTCTGCAATCAAATGCAAAATCTGTGGAAGGTCAGTCCATTCAACCACTGACCATGCATCAATTGTTACTTTTAAACAGGCCATTAAAGCCAATCCCTCCAAGAAGAAGGGTTCTAGAAAGAACTAACACAGTTTACCATTTGTGTGGAGACATGCCTGGGAGCCAGATTTTGGCATCTAGATAGTGGATGTTCAAGGAGCATGACTGGTGTGTAAGAGTATCTGCACAAATATGTAGAGGAACCAGGACCCAAGGTGGTATTTGCTGACAATTCATCATGTCTCACTGAAGGTTATGGTTCAGTAAACTATAGTGGTATAGTCTTTACTAGGATAGCTTATGTCAATGGTCTTAAGTACAATTTAATCAGTGTTAGTCAACTATGTGATTCAAAATACATAGTTCAGTTTGATGATAAGAAAGGTACCATCTTCAATGCAAATAAGGAAGTAGTCCTTATTGCACCAAGAAGACAAGATGTTTATGTGTTAGACATGAATACTCTAACTTAGAATGGAACTAGTCTCTTTGCTAAAGCCACTGAAACTCTCAACTGGCTTTGGCATAAGAGACTCTCCCATCTAAACTTCAAAAACATAAACTATCTTGCCAAACAAAACAAGGTCCTTGGCTTACCATCACTTGTGTTTTCAAAGGATAAACCCTGCTGTGCCTGTGAAAAAGGTAAACATCATAGAGCATCCTTTAAAACCAAGCAAAACTTTTCCATCAAAAGCTGCCTTCATCTTCTTCATATGGATCTCTTTGGGCCCATCAGTCCTAGATCCATTAACCATGAGAAGTATACTCTGGTCATTGTGGATGAATACTCAAGATACACTTGGGTTTACTTCCTGACTAAAAAGAGTCAGGCAGCTGAAACAATCATGTCCTTTTTCAGGAACATTGAAAATCAAAATGACATTAAAGTCAAACAGATTAGGACTGACAATGGGATTGAGTTCAGAAACCATGAACTTGAATGTTTCTGTGATGAGAAAGGTATTTCCCAAAAAAATTCCTCTCCTTATACACTTGAACAAAATGGTGTTGCTGAAAGGAAGAATAGAACACTCATTGAAGCAGCTAGGACAATGCTAAATGGATCAGTCCTATCCAAACACTTATGGACTGAAGCAGTCAAAACTGCCTGTTACACACAAAATAGATCCATGATTGTCAAGAGACATATCAAAACTCCTTATGAGTTATTCAAGGGAAGAATCCCTAACATCAGCTACTTTCATGTCTTTGGGTGTCCTGTGTTCATTCATAATCACAAGGATCACTTAGGGAAATTTGATTCTAAGGCTGATGATGGATACTTCCTAGGATACTCTCTTGTCTCTAAAGCCTTCAGGGTGTTCAATACAAGGAGACAACAAACTGAGGAAACATTCCATGTTACCTTTGATGAGAGTACTGAAGCAATCAGATTCTCAAACACCTCATTGGAAGAGATAGGCATTGATGATTCATCAAGATATCCTCCTGATGAATATCATCCTGATAGTAATCCTTCCACTTAGTATCAAGCAAATGCTAATATCTCCTACTACATTGTCCCTTACAACCTTCCTTACCCAACCATTACTGAGTTTGTTGAAGCACAGACAAGTACTGATGCAATCAATCAGTCTGAACAAAGTGCTCAGGAACCAATCAATCTCAGTGATCAGCCAAGTCAGTCAGACACTCAAGATCCTGAAGATCATCAAGTGTCTGCACCAGAACCTATACCTCCACCCAATCAGGCCTCCACAAGTTCTAATCAGTATCCAAGACCTCAGGACAGTTGGACTAGGTCTAAAGATATAGAACTTGTTAATATTATTGGAGAGCCTACTGAAGGCATGCTTACTAGAAGCATGGCTACTAAACTGAAGGCAACCTTAGCCAATGAATGCCTATTTGTTGACTTCATTTCCACAATTGAACCTAAAAGTGTCAAAGAAGCACTTAAACATCCTAGTTGGGTTCAGGCCATGCATGATGAACTAGAACAATTTGACAGAAACAAGGTAATGACCTTGGTCAAATGTCCTCAGGATGATTCAATCATTGGCATGAAATGGGTGTTCAAAACAAAACTGATGAAAATGGCATAGTCATTAAAAACAAGGCCAGACTTGTTGCCAAAGGCTACAATAAGCAAGAAGGCATTGATTATGAAGAGACATTTGCACCAATGGCAAGGATGGAAGCCATTAGGATCTTCCTTGCATTTGCAACCTACATGAACTTCAAAGTGTACCAAATGGATGTTAAAAGTGCATTCTTAAATGGTTCACTAAAAGAAGAAGTTTATGTCCAACAACCTCCTGGATTTGAAAGTAGTGAGTTTCCTGACTATGTCTGCAAGCTTGACAAAGCCCTTTATGGACTGAAACAAGCTCCTAGGGCATGGTATGAAACTCTCTCAGCATTCCTCATCTAAAACAAATTTGTCAGAGGCAAGATAGACAACACATTGTTTATCTATAGGACAAATGGTGATGTCATTCTTGTTCAAGTATACGTGGATGACACAATATTTGGCTCAACAAGTTATAAACTTTGTAAACAGTTTGAAAAACTTATGGCAAAGAAATTTGAAATGAGTGTGATGGGAGAACTAACTTACTTCCTTGGACTGCAAATAAAGCAGACTGATAACGGAACCTCTATTAGTCAAGAGAAGTACACCAGAAGCCTACTGAAAAAGTATGAGCTCAGTGACTGTGCCTCAGTCAAAACTCCCATGGTTCCTCCAAACAACCTTGGTCCTGACCTTGCTGGTAAACCAGTCAATCTAACTCTATATAGAGGAATTATTGGGTCACTGATGTATCTACTTGCATCAAGGCCTGGTATCCAATTCTCAGTCTGTTTGTGTGCCAGATATCAGTCTGACCCAAAAGAATCACATCTCATAGCTGTGAAAAGGATCCTCAGGTACCTGAAGGGTATTATAAGTTTGGGATTGTATTATCCTAAATGTTCAGGCTTTGATCTCAAGGGATACTCATACTCTGACTATGCAGGCTGCAACATGGATCGAAAAGCACCTTAGGCTCCTGCCAATTTTTGGTGGAAAATTAGTCTGTTGGAGTGCTAAGAAGCAACAATCAATTGCCTTGTCCTCAGCAGAAGCTGAATACGTTGCAGCAGCTAGTTGTTGTGCAAATGTACTATGGATGAAAAGTCAACTCAGTGACTATGACATCCATTATAAGATGGTTCCCATCTTTTGTGATAACACAAGTGCAATTGCTATCTCAAACAACCCTGTTCTTCATCAAAGAACAAAACACATTGATATCAGATATCATTTCATCAGGGACCATGTCATGAATGGTGACATTGAATTACACTTTTTTTTTTGGGTAAAAGGGAGTAATCTTCCACCCTGGCAAAATAACATTGAATTACACTTCATTCCCACTGAATATCAGCTTGCTGATATATTCACCAAACCATTGGATGAACCAACTTTCACAAGACTAAAAGCTAAATTGGGAATGTTGGATATTGAGACTCAGTCCACTGATTGAATCCATCCAACCAAGTGTAAATTATGAAAACCTCAGGTCCTTGACTCAATGTGTCTCTCAGTGAATAAGATCACTGAATAATCTTCCCTGAACCCCTCATACTGAATGAAAAGTCATTCAGGGGCCTCAAGATGACATTCAATGCTGTACTTAATGCTCTTAAATGTCCTAGGTTGGTAACTGAATACCTATTTAAAATAGGAATATGTGTTCTTTTTCCTTCTGGCATCCATATCTTGGCCCCCCACTTCATCACCACTTCCCACTTGGCATTTAATGCCTCTCCTCACACATAATATATATGTGATGATGTAACTCTGCAAATTACACTTTTGTAGACGGCACAACTGTTCACCTCGACTGTTGCACAAAACCCGGGAAAGTGGAGTTGTGGCATTTAATGCGGATATCAAACGTTTATACAAAACGGTTTTCAAAATTTTTAGAAAAATCCACTTAGTGCTAAAACCACCTCACCTCACCACTTCCCTATAAATACCCTCAAACAAAATAACACACACATGTTTTAGAAAATTTGAATCAAACTCTTGCCTTTTTTTTCAAAAACTAGTGTGTGTGTTTGACCTCTAAACTCAGACCATTTTTTCTTGCAAAAGAAAGACCTTTTCTAAATGGCTGCTTCTAGAGCTATAACCTGCGCCCCTAATGTGGAATTCCAACCAAAGGGTGTGGATTTGACCAAGAACAATGTCGTAGGGAATTTTTCCTACCCGGAAATTTTTTTGGCATATAAGGATGTAGTAAAATACCTTCAAAACTGCTTCTTTCTACGACATTCACCAAAACACCCCCAGTCATATACCATGACTATTTAAGGTAGTTCTGGTGTACAACAGTGGCCACCAGCCCTGATGACATCAAGGACACCATAATTGCGTTCTTAGTGATGAATAGGAGAAATACCCTCTCCCTTAATTACCAAACCTTCATCAAGGCCACAGGTCTTGATTTTGTTGATAACTTTGACCCTCAGCCCACTAAAGCAGAAGTAAAAGCCAATTTTCTTTTACTTGGGCCACATTATGACAAACACCCTGATGTGGCCCCAGGGACCCTATTGGCTAAAGCCCCTTTTATAAAGACCTGGTTTCCTGCTGTCTGGAGGATCCTGATGACCTTTGTCATTCAGGTCCTTGGTGGCAACAAATCCTCCACGGAGAAATTGAACACTACTCAACAAATGATAGTGTTCAGCCTCCTGGAGGGTAGAAAAATAGATATTAGAGAGATGATCTTCAGAGACCTCATAACCAAGCTATCAGGGAAATCTAGGCAAAGACATATATCTTACCCTAGGTTCATTTCATGTGTGCTTCAAGACTTATTAGGCTCCGAGTACGTTAGACCAAACGTCTAGGGATCTAACCCTGATGTCTTACATAAGGCAAACTACTCGAGAGACCTCACTGAGGTTACACCAGTTGCCCTGACCACATACATGTTGATGGTCATTCAGGGCCAAGAAGCTATATCTCATGTGCGTTATCATTCCAATAAGGAGAAGAAGAAGAAGAAGGTAGGGTCCAGGAAGGTTGCTTAACCCAAACCACTCGCCACTGAGACTTCTGCCTCAAAGCCTCAAGAAAGGAAACCAACGGCCAAGCCCACTGAGACACCCATAGTTGAGACCCACTTGGCCAAACAACAACCGCTAACGGAGGGTACTGAGAAATCACCCTTAGGGTCCTCGGGCAAACCCGCTCCTCATGGCTCTGCTGACATATAGAAGTCAGTGGGGTCAGGAACCATTCAACCCTCACATCCCAATGAAGGCATTCGTCAATCACCACCTTTGCCTGAGGGAGAACAGGGTCCTATATCCTCAGTAGAGCCTCACCACTCTGCTGAGAAGGGGACCCACACCCTCTCACATCCTGTTTATAGCTTTGACAAATCACAGTCATAGTCTCAGGGAGTAACGAACCCTAAATCTTCATCAAGGCATCACAACCTTGGTGGAAAGGGGGGCCTCAACATACAACTTCCCGTTTACGGCTCTGAGCAATCACACTCAGGGTCTCAGGGAGAAACGGTCCCTATATCTTCGTCAGGGCAGTACAACCCTGATGGAAAGGGGGCCTCAACAAATCACTACCTACTGATGGTACTGGAGAACACCCACTAGTCCCTGAAGGTACCCAAGGGGACAAAGACTCAGGGGGCATACGACCGCCCACTGATACGGAACCTACACCCCCATGGCGAATCCAGTCTCTCAGGAACTGACCCTGCGGACCAGGCAGAGAAAACCCACTCTGTTCACCTAGAGGGGTCAGGACCTGGCCACAATGAAGGCGAGCCCTTCTTTTGAGGGGGAGCCGAATTCCCAACTGGTTCCAACTCTTACTGATCTTGAAATGCTCCTCAATGATGAATCAGAAGAGGAAATGGTTGACTTTGGAGATGAAGTCCTTGCTGCTGGGGAAGACATGGAGACTGAAACTTACAACTCTCCTCAGCACACTGAAAAACCACCATCATCTCCTCCTCCTGAGGATCAACAAGAACCCCATACCAACCTAACAACATCATCATCATCATCATCATCAGGCAACTCCAAAGACTCTGCTCCTGCTACTCCTCCATATTTGCAGAAGAATGACAATATTCTTCCTCTCACTAAAAGACAGCTGGTAAAGTTCCTTAGAAAAGCCAACACTGCCCTCTTCCGTGAGATTATTGAAGAACAATGGGATCAGCATACTGAAGCGGCAGCCTCCTATGCTGACTTCAGGGCGGCTGTTGAAGCATCTTAGGGTAAACAACATCAGGTCGATGCCTTCACTGATAAACAAATCAGTGACCTGAGGACACCTCTTGATAATCTGGGTTCTGCACAAGACACGCAGTTCTATAATGTCTTGACAACTCTTAGTTCCATTCAAGACGAGTTCAAAGATGATCCTGCCCTACTTACCAAGCTATCTGAGTTCATGGATACTCAGAAGACCACCTCCTCCAACATTGCTGAGCTTCTTAAGCTACTTCAAGAGGTGGATCTTAAACCACTCAGGTCACAGCAAGATGTCATTCAACAATCAGTCTCTGATACCCAGGAGTGCTTGAGTAAGATTTCATCAGCCTTTGATCAACTCTCCACCAAACATAATGAGCTGATCATCCACTACACCACAAGGACACTGATCAATCCACTGCTCAAGCTACCATGGCAGAAGACATTTCAGTCCTAAAGAATGAGACCAGTGACATAAAGAACATGGTCTCCACCATACTGACGATTCTTCAGACTTCTCCAGTTCCACCAACTCCTCAGTCAACGGATGCTTACCCTAAAGCTCCAGCATTTGTTGAGGGGGAGAAACCTGATAATCAAGTTCCTAAAACTGAGGATCCAAATATCACTGAAGCCGTTCCTCTACAAAGCTTCATGCCAGGACCATTGATAACGCTCAAATTGTACATGTTTTTAGGAGCGTTATCGTGGATTTTATGCATATATATTGATCACTTTTATGAACTTATGGTACTTAATGAAGTATAATTTCTATTTTAGGTTCATGGAAGCTCACGACAAAGAAAACCAAGAAAAATATGAGAAATGATCACTAAACGAAGACTTAAGCATGTACGAAGAATTCCCGACAAATGAAAGTCTCTTGGAGTATATTCGAGAAGATAAAGTCATGAAGTTGTCACTCCAAAGACTCAAGAATAAAGCACGAGAAGGGAAACAAGAAAAGAAATGAAGAAAAGAAGCTCAAACGAAGAATTATTGAAAGCCTCGTTGTTCCCGACACACCTCCACCATTTTGGCCATAACTTGAGCATACGAACTCGGATTTAGTTGATTCAAGCGGCCACGGAAAGCTAAGAGAAAGATCTACAACTTTGGAATTTTTCATTTTTGGTCAAAAGGCTACATCCAATCAGATGGAGCCCATCCGATTCTGATGGAGCTAACTTTTTCATCCATCCGATCGGTATGGCCCCGTATCCAATCGGATGGATGAATATGACTTCTCCAAGTTATTTTTAATGTGTAATTAAGTGCCATCAAGCCCCATGTCTGATCACTTGCCTCTATTTACTCATAAACCTGCACTTTTATGACACTTTGTGCCCAAGTAACTTACTTGTTGGCTAAGGGTGGCTTCTACCTATTAATAAGACCATTTTGGCATGGTTTTGAGTGTGAAATTCTAGCCTCCAGCCTTAAGGACGAATTTTCACCAACTATTATGAACCCCAAAAGTCCACAAACCTCTGCCATTTCCAGAAGTAGTGCCTAAGTGCTAAAGAAAGTGTTCGGGTGTAATTTTCCAGTTTGGTTAGAAGTTGTAGTTGATTGGAGGCTTAAAGGTTGCTATAATCCTTCACCTTTACCTATTGTAATTGATACCTTGGGTAAACTCTTGTTACTTTGATGATGTTGAATTCTATTATTCATGTTGAACTTTGGTTATTGATTAATCTTGACATGGAATAGTTTTGTATACTTGTTTGGATATTATGATAACTTGTGATAATGAGATATTTGGATATTTATAGTGTTTGTTTGGATTATGATGATAAAATCATATTTGGTTAAATTGGAGCTTGTATTGTTTATTGTTTTGATTAGTCATTTTTGGGTCTACATGTTGAAAGGATTCTCAATAGTGGTTGATTTCAATTCATTAGTCGACGAATGTTTTCGTCTTGTACTTTGTGATGATTGTATGAGAAACTTAATAAACATAACAAGTGAAAGTTTAATTTAGATTAAGGGTCGAAAGGCATCTTTGAATATGTGTTCTAATCATTATTTTTCAAGTAAATGGAACTTCACAAATTGATGACATCAAAGTTATGGGTCGAAAGAACTCTTTGTTTGTTGTTGGTTTAGGCATGAGTTTTATGACATGACCAATTGATTAAGACTTATGTATATTTGATTTATAAAACACTAAATTATTATTAGTTCTAAAGGTCCAAATGATTACCTTTGATCATATATTTTCCAAACTAACCATCCTAATATCCATGTGATTATTTGTCCAAACATGTATGTTCTTTGTGTGCTTGTTCTTATATTGCTTTTCTTGTTGGTTTGATCCGTGACAATTATAACCATCAACTTGTTACTTGCTTAAACAAAAAAACGACACTTGAGTGCAACCAAGTCTCTTGGGACGACCTTGACTTACCAACCCCTATACTACATATGACTAGGGTATACTTGCCCGAATGTGTTCCTAGTTAATCGGTAATTCTTGTTTATAAATTTAAAACCTCGTGCGAACATATCAAGTTTTTGGCGGCGTTGCCGGGGAATTGGTTATTTGAATTGGTTATTTTACCTGGTAGTTTGGTTTGGTAGTTTATAAGTTTTTCTAGTAAAGTAAAAAAAAAAGTAATAAAGAGTTTGGTTCGGAGCCCATCTGATTCGGATGGAGCTAACTTTTTCATCCATCCGATCGGTATGGCCCCGTATCCGATCGGATGGATGAATCTAACTTCTCCAAGTTATTTTTAATGTGTAATTAAGTGCCATCAAGCCCCATGTCCGATCACTTGCCTCTATTTACTCATAAACCTGCACTTTGATGACACTTTTTGCCCAAGTAGCTTATTTGTTGGCTAAGGGTGGCTTCTACCTATTAATAAGACATTTTTGGCATGGTTTTGAGTGTGAAATTCTAGTTTCCACCCTTAAGGACGAATTTTCACCAACTATTATCAACCCTAAAACACCACAAACCTCTGCCATTTCCAGAAGTAGTGCCCAAGTGCTAAAGAAAGTGTTTGGGTGTAATTTACGGCTTGGTTAGAAGTTGTAGTTGATTGGAGGCTTGAAGGTCGCTATAATCCTTCACCTTTACCTATTGTAATTGATACCTTGGGTAAACTCTTGTTACTTTTATGATGTTGAATTCTATTACTCATGTTGAACTTTGGTTATTGATTAATCTTGACATGGAATAGTTTTGTTTACTTGTTTGGATATTATGATAACTTGTGATAATGGGATGTTTGGATATTTGTAGTGTTTGTTTGGATTATGATGATAAAATCATATTTGGTTAAATTAGAACTTGTATTGTTTATTGATTTGATTAATCATTGTTGGGTCTACATGTCGAAAGGATTCTCAATAGTGGTTGATTTCAATTCATTAGTCGATGAATGTTTTGGTCTTGTACTTTGTGATGATTGTATGAGAAACTTAATAAACATAACAAGTGAAAGTTTAATTTAGATTAAGGGTCGAAAGGCATCTTTGAATATGTGTTCTAATCATTATTTTTCAAGTAAATGGAACTTCACAAATTAATGACATCAAAGTTATGGGTTGAATGGACTTTTTGTTTGTTGTTGGTTTAGGCATGAGTTTTATGACATGAACAATTGATTAAGACTTATGTATATTTCATTTATAAAACACTAAATTATTATTGGTTCTAAAGGTCGAAATGATTACCTTTGATAATATGTTTTCCAAACTAACCATCCTAATATCCTTGTGATCATTTGTCCAAACATGTATGTTCTTTGTGTGATTGTTCTTATATTGATTTTCTTGTTGGTTTGATCCGTGACAATCATAACCATCAACTTGTTATTTGCTTAAACAAACAAACGACACTTGAGTGCAACCAAGTCTCTTGGGACGACCTTGACTTACTAACTCCTATACTACATATGACTAGGGTATACTTGCCCGAATGTGTTCCTAATCGGTAATTCTTATTTATAAATTTAAAACCTCGTGCGAACGCACCAAGTTTTTGGAGCCGTTATGCACAACTTTTAAATTTATAAGGTTGAATTACCGAATCTAGAAACAACACATACGAGCAAGTGAACTCGTCCGTTATAGTAAGATTGTGATGGTAAGTCGGGATCGTTCGCAGGGATTTGTGTAGTGAATCTATGTGTAAGCTAATAAAAGTAAATCTCTAAAACAAGCAATGATAATATGATAATTCAAATGATTAAAAACTACACTTGCTTAGACTAATGTACTACTCTTTGATAAGCATGATTGTGATAACTCATGTAAACATGTTGGTTATGATAATTAGTTGGGTGAACTAATCTATTGTTTCTACAATTTAAACCTTCATCAAGATTTTAGTTTATAAAAACAAGCATTAAGTTTAACCAATCAATTCAAGATCAATTCAGGGTTCATAATTTTTGGTGTACAAACTTAAACACAAAAATAGTCTTTTGTTTTATCAAATCCGCTTAAGAAATGGTCAATACAAAAGGTAACCGATTCATAGAAAAATAGGTCACAATTGATTGCAAACTACTAATCTTTTGACCTTTGAAATAGTTTTCAATCAATCGAATTTGATAGTCAAAAGTATTCTTATTACAACCACAATTAACTTTCATTGTTTAATCAAGAATAATGGGTAAAAATAATCATTCATAGAAAAATGATTATAACTAATTGAATAATAACAAATCTTTCGACCTTTTGAATTATTAACAACCAGTCAAACTTGATTTAACAAATGTCACTACGAAACTTAATCACAATTGGATCTTAGAATCAACTTGAAATTGAATTAAAACATTTTATCACAATCATATGCAAATCATTAACTAATGCACATCATCTAATCAAGTGCACAAAGGCACTAGCCACTCATAGCAAACATGAACATAAACTTAGAACTTTGAATATTAGAACTCATAATTGAAAGTCTTACAATGATTGAAATAAGATTACAAATGATTCCTAAAGTATTGGTGTTGACTTCTTGATGTTTTGACTTCCAAAGGTTGACTTCTTGACCCTCCAAAGCTTCCTGGACTTCTAAGGACGAATTTGAGAGTATTTGGATGAGTGGGTAGTTAATTGATTGAGAATGGTATTGATTAGTGATAGTGTGTCCTCAAAATATGTAAAATGGACTCTATTTATACTACTCCAAAGGGTGTAGGGTTTTTAATGCTCCACTTGGCCTCCAAGTAGGGTAGAATAGTCTAGAATCATCAATGGAAGGCCTTGGAACCGGTTGTATGAAGGTACAATACTTAATGATGAAGTATGGGAAAACAGACAGCCTTCAACCGATCAGTATTAGGTCCAACTGATCGGTCGGTCTTCAAATGTGGCCTCCATCCGAATCGGTTGCGGGCTGCATCCGATTGGAAGGAGTGTTGCTGTTTTACTCTTTTTTGGACTTTTGTCGTTTGGCTTGTTTCTTTCTTTTGGTCCTTGGTTCTTCATCCAAACTTGATCTTTTCTTTATCTTGGAACTTGTCAACTTGAATACTTGGACCTTCATTCTTTGAGATGCCTATTTGGTGTGGAACTTGACACAAGAATCTTCGTACGATCATAAATATTTCCTTCTTCCTCATTCTTTCATCTTTTTCTTCCTTTTTCCTGTACTTGGCTACATATACTTTGCAAACATACTTTGATATGATTAAGCAACAAAAGCATATAAATATTACCAAATAACACATATAAAAGTACGAATAATGCTACCAAAAACATGCACAATTTGAGCGTTATCAAATTCCCCCACACTTAAACTTTGCTTGCCCTCAAGCAAATCTTGAAGTAAAAACAATAATC
Source organism: Artemisia tridentata subsp. tridentata (assembly GCA_021014915.2). Lineage (NCBI taxonomy): Eukaryota > Viridiplantae > Streptophyta > Magnoliopsida > Asterales > Asteraceae > Artemisia > Artemisia tridentata. Next base: position 212,970,308 of record CP139508.1, on the reverse strand, counting down.
CACATGGCACTCAAGTATGTTTAAGAAAAATGGGATGCAAATCTATCAAGTTCAAGGACAAGTTAGATTCATCATTTTAAGATTTTACAATTGAATCATTGAGATGTTTGACAATACCCTATTGATTTTATTGCTTGATGAACATTACTAAACACCTCACGAAAAGGGAACGAGATATAATTCACTCAAATCACTCATTTGTATGATTGGTGGAGTATATAAGAGAAATCACACTCATTGCTCAGTCATGATCTAAATATTACCATAAGCTTCTACAAGAAACAAACTACACTGAAATGGTGTGAGCACCAAGAATACATTTCAAGAGGTCTTTTATTCGGGTTTAAGGCTTCAAGAGTTATATCAGACTTATGTGCAACTATCTTATGCAAAACATAATAGATCGCTAGCAACGAATTCTTGCATTACCAAATAACGGATGGTCACTAAGGATAACCTTAGATCGCTAGCAACGCTATCTAATTACTCAAGAAATCGGATGGTCACTACATGTCAATACACTTGATAATTTCACAAAGCCAAAAGGGTAAGGATAAGACATGGAATATATTTAGAAAAGGTTGATAATAAAGGATATACAAACTAGTCAAAGTCTATTAACCAAATGTTACTAGCTACTTTCGAACCACTATCATACAATCTAGCGAAACTCCATACTTAATCGTTCAACACATTACTCCATAGCTCATTAGCTATTCTTGTCACCTTATAGTTGCGATGACTTATTCACTCTCTCTCTCTCTCTCTCTCTCTCTCTCTAACTTTTATTTATTTATTTATTTATTTTGACATAAACTTATTCACTTGTCATCTTATAGTTGTGATGACTTTTCTTTCACTTTACTTTGATAACTACTTTTGGAGTTTGCAAACTTTCTTCAAACTTTCATGATTTCCCACATAACATCCATCTTCCAAAATAGCTAGCAACCAACCAAGACTTGACTAATGGTAAGGCTAGGCTAAAAAATGTAAAATCTTTTTGTATTTTTCTGGATTTTATCAAAAGAAAAGATAGGCTCAGAGGGTGTAACTAGGGGTATCTAGCTTTAAAGATGAACGCTAACAATCGGGTTTATATTGGTGGTTAACTAGTCAGTGTAACTAGCTAAATATCAATATGGAAGGCTATTTGGGTTAAATCCTAAGGTTGCCTCTTATCACGCATATATTCTTATATCACACATGAAATGTGATCTCACAACGGTCTCGCAATGATTTACAAGCACAAGTTCTAGAATAAATAAAATCACCGGTTACACTCACAGAAAAAGCATAAAAGATGTATGCTATATACGAAACATGCTTAAATCCTCTCATTTTTTAGTGGAAGGGCTATAATATGTGCTAGCTAATGTTATCGATCCCAGAATGGATTGCAATATTAATCGGGACACATCTCAATTTTTCAAAAATTACTAGTTTTACCAGTGGATTGATCTAGTTATTCTAATATATTATCCTTAAAATGACAAATAACTAGATCACAAGGGCAAACAAAATTTAAAAACTAGCTCGAAATTTACAATCTATCCTTAATTTCCTATTCACCCCCACACTTAAGTTAAGCATTGTCCTCAATATGATAAACAAACTTTAAGGAATGAAAATAGGGAAATAAGAGAATAAACCACATTTTCCGTGCTCCATATGATTCTTTGATCCAAGTGTCCATACTTTGTAATCATTACCTGTAGTAATCTTAAAACAAACAAATAAAACAAACAAACACACAAAAATATGTTTTATTAAAAATTAGCGATACACCCCCACACTTAAGTTCAACTAAGGGATTAGAGAAACTTTGGGGTGTAATCATTTTGAAAATAAATAAGAACTAAAAATAGCAAACACACTGGTTGCCTCCCGAGAAGCACTTGTTTTATTAACGATTCATCAGCCTGACTCAAACTTCCTTCTTCTTACATTGGTGCAATTTTTGGTTTCTTCCTAGAAGATTTGGGAACATACACCACGTTTCCTATCACTATTCCTTCTCCATTTTTACCTATGTTATCTAATTTCACTTCTCGGTAAAATTTTTTAAATTTTGTTAATTCCCAACCGATCGGTTAGATCCTCTGACCGATCAGATGGACCAATTGGTTAAAAAAAAAAAGAAACGTTATTTTCATTTTTTTTTGTGTTTGTGTTTAGATCGAATAAGTTTAAACGTATTTTGGTTTTTGCAAGAGTATCATTTCTTTTATTCTACTTAATTTTTTTTTGCATTTTAAATTTTGATAATTTAGTACATTGTGAATAAATAAGTACTTGTATTAAAAAATAAAAATGTTTGAACTTTGTGGGTATGTTCACTGGAAACCCTCACGAGACTTCACTCGTCCGCTCGGGCCACCGAGGTGTTTAAAAGTCTTGTTGCATACGCTAAATGCAACCGTGATGCCTACAAAAGTGAGTTTTAGAATTTTACGCATTTTTTGTAGTTTATTTTATTTTTGCAGATTTAATAAGCTCCTGGAGATTGGATTATTGGTGATATCATACTTGGTGTGGAGATGTTTTGTTGAAAGCGAAATCGATTGATCTCACAAGCTTATGCTAGCATTTGCACCTCATCATATGGAGTTCGATCGCGATTTCTTGGCCCGGGAAGTTTTGTTTCTTTTGGATTATTTATTTACTTATTTATTTTCACTATTTTACATGATTTGAAGTTTATTTTTCACAATGAGTATAATGCGTAACTTAAGTGTGGGGGAAAGTTAGATAGTGGAAAACGAAACTACTTTTCAAATTTATAATTTTTGGATCAATTTAATATTTTGTATACTTGTTTGACCTTATGATCTAATTTTTTCACGCTTTTAGGATAATGTGTTAGAATAACTGGATCATCCCACTGGTGAAATATGTAAATTTTGAAAAATTCGAGATGTGTCCCGATTAATATTGCAATCCATTCTGGGATCGATAACATTTGCTAGCACATATTATAGCCCTTTCCACTAAATTGTGAGGATTTGAGCCTGTTTCGTATATAGCATACATCTTTTATGCTTGGATCTTTTGCTATGAGTGTGCCGGTGATTTTATTTATTCTAGAACTTGTACTTGTAAATCATTACCAGACCGCTGTAAGATCGCATTAGTGTGATATAAGTGTATTCGTGTGATAAAGAGGCATCCTTAGGATTAAACCAAATGGCCTTTCATTTTACATCTAATGATATATTAGCTAACCACATCGGTTAGTTAACCACCAATATTGACCCATTTGTTAGCGTTTATCTTTAACGCTAGATACCTTTAGTACACCCTTTGAGCCATCCTTTTCATTTTTGTTAAATCCAGAAAAATACAAAAATATTTTACACTTTAAACCTTAGCCTAACCCCTTGTCAAAGTCTAAATGGTGGGTTGCTAGTTGGTTGGTATGTTGGATTGTTTTTGATGATTATTAGTTACCCACACTTGGTCATTCGCGTGTGCCATTCTGACAAAGACGAAGACTGCAACTTCTTATTTGTATTTTTGTGGTGTATGCTTATTCGAAGTGTGGGGGAGATGTGATGTATGAAAGAGAGGTTTTGAAAAAAAAAAGAATAAAGAAAAAAAAAAAAAAAAAAAATTATATGTGATGACAATTATTGCCAATGTGCTATATTATTATGAAGATGAAGGAAGAGGAAGTATATTTGAGATATCGATTAGCCAATGTGGTAAGATGTGATATACATATATATTTGGTGATCGATATGTGAAGAGGAGAAGATTGTAACTATAATCATTTACGGGTTTGCGGATTTTTTGGTAACTAGCAACATGGGTATTAGACTTGACTTTATTTTTCTTTTAAATCCAATTTCATAAATACTCCCATGCCTTATCTCTACCCTTACCAAATTACTTTATTCGTTGTTAGCTTTCGAGCATCCGGATATAGTGATGGCTTTGTTAAGATATGTAGTGCATGGATATTGTAGTGACCATCCAGTTTTTGTATAGTTAAAAAATGCGCCTGCGATCTAGTGCATATTTAGGTGACCATCCATTATGTAAGTAATGCGCCAGTGAACCTAGGTACAATCTAGTGACCATCCGTTGTTTGGCTAGTCAAAAATCCGCGCTAGCGATCTAATATGTTTTTGTATGGGATATTTAAACATAAGCCTGGTACAACATTGAAGCCTGTACATTACAACCCGAATAAAATACCTCTTTAGATGTTTACCTTTGGCGCTTACGCCATGTCGGTGGAGTTTTGTTTCTTGTACAAGCCTATGGTAATAAACGGATCATGACTGAGCAATGAGTGTGATTTCTCTTATATATACTCCACTACCTAAATAAATGAGTGATTGAGTGAATTATACTTCATTTCTTTTTCGTGAGGTGTTTAGAAATGTTACTCAAGCAAGAAAATCTTCATACATCTCGGTTTTTCACCATAACACTTAACAATGATGAATCGTATCTTGTACTTGTACTTGGTAGATTTGCATCATAATTTTTATAATCATTTTTCATGCACCATGTGGTATCTATTTTTCTTAATGTTTGCTCGAGGGCAAGCAAACCCTTAAGTTGGGGGAGTTTCCGCTCATTTTCTCATTTTCTCTTTTATGAAAAAAAATTATTTACGATCTGTCCAACCGATCGGATGTGCGAGCATCCGATTCGGTTGGCAAGTTGCATGTTTTTACGAATTGTCCATCCGATCGGATGGAGATGCAAACCGATCGGATGGATGCGAAGAATTTTTTTTTTCATTTTGTCATTTAGGTATGAATTTCTATTTTTCTTTTTCAAGATTTGCTTGAGGGCAAGCAAAGTTCAAGTGTGGGGGAATTTGATAACGCTCAAATTGTACATGTTTTTTGGAGCGTTATCGTGGATTTTATGCATATATATTGATCACTTTTATGAACTTTTGGGTCTTAATGAAGTATAATTTCCATTTTAGGTTCATGGAAGCTCACGACAAAGAAAACCAAGAAAAAGATGAAGAAATGATCAATAAACGAAGACTCATGCATGTACGAAGAATTCCCGACAAATGAAAGTCTCTTGGAGTATATTTGAGAAGATAAAGTCATGAAGTTGTCACTGCAAAGACTCAAGAATAAAACACAATAAGGGAAACGAGAAAAGAAATGAAGAAAAGAAGCTCAAATGAAGAATTATTGAAAGCCTCGTTGTTCCCGACAAACCTCCACCATTTTGGCCATAACTTGAGCATACGAACTCGGATTTAGTTGATTCAAGCGGCCACGGAAAGCCAAGAGAAAGATCTACAACTTTGAAAATTTTCATATTTGGTCAGAAGGCACCATCCGATCGGATGGAGCCCATCCGATTCGGATGGAGCTAAGTTTTTCATCCATCCGATTGGTATGGCCCCATATCCAATCGGATGGATGAATCTGACTTCTCCAAGTTATTTTTAATGTGTAATTAAGTGCCATCAAGCCCCATGTCCGATCACTTGCCTTTATTTACTCATAAACCTGCACTTTTATTACACTTTTTGCCCAAGTAACTTACTTGTTGGCTAAGGGTGGCTTCTACCTATTAATAAGACCATTTTGGCATGGTTTTGAGTGTGAAATTCTATCCTCTACCCTTAAGGACGAAATTTCACCAACTATTTTCAACCCAAAAAGACCACAAACCTCTGCCATTTCCAGAAGTAGTGCCCAAGTGCTAAAGAAAGTGTTTGGGTGTAATTTTCCAGCTTGGTTAGAAGTTGTTGTTGATTGGAGGCTTGAAGGTTGCTATAATCCTTCACCTTTACCTATCGTAATTGATACCTTGGGTAAAATCTTGTTACTTTTCTGATGTTGAATTCTATTATTCATGTTGAACTTTGGTTATTGATTAATCTTGACATGGAATGGTTTTGTTTACTTGTTTGGATATTATGATAACTTGTGATAATGGGATGTTTGGATATTTGTAATGTTTGTTTGGATTATGATGATAAAATCATATTTGGTTAAATTGGAACTTGTATTGTTTATTGTTTTGATTAATCATTGTTCGGTCTACATGTCGAAAGGATTCTCAATAGTGGTTGATTTCAATTCATTAGTCGACAAATGTTTTGGTCTTGTACTTTGTGACGATTGTATGAGAAACTTAATAAACATAACAAGTGAAAGTTTAATTTAGATTAAAGGTCGAAAGGCATCTTTGAATATGTGTTCTAATCATTATTTTTCAAGTAAATGGAACTTCACAAATTGATGACATCAAAGTTATGGGTTGAAAGAACTCTTTGTTTGTTGTTGGTTTAGGCATGAGTTTTATGACATGACCAATTGATTGAGACTTATGTATATTTGATTTATAAAACACTAAATTATTATTGGTTCTAAAGGTCGAAATGATTACCTTTGATAATATGTTTTCCAAACTAACCATCCTAATATCAATGTGATTATTTATCCAAACATGTATGTTCTTTGTGTGCTTGTTCTTATATTGCTTTTCTTGTTGGTTTGATCCGTGACAATCATAACCATCAACTTGTTACTTGCTTAAACAAACAAACGACACTTGAGTGCAACCAAGTCTCTTGGGACGACCTTGACTTACCAACCCCTATACTACATATGACTAGGGTATACTTGCCCGAATGTGTTCCTAGTTAATCGGTAATTCTTGTTTATAATTTTAAAACCTCGTGTGAACACATCAATGCTCAACCTCCTCTGCTCTCATTGTTGTTACTACCACTCCAATCCCAACTAAAGCAACAACAACAACCGAGTTCCTAGAAGTCTCATTCAGTACTCCTACTCCCAATGACAAAGGGAAAGGAATAATGGAAACTGAAGACTCTCCTCCTAGGTTAGTAAAGGCACTAAGAGAAAGGCGTCCTAACTCAGATGAACCTTTTGAAGTCATCTTAGATGATTGGAGAAAATTCAAGGGAACTAGGGAAGAAGTAGCCGCAGTCCTAGATGAACAAGACAAATCCAGGGCCAAAAGACTCAATGGGCCAATGATTGCTGAAGTGTCCAAGGAGGTCATCAAGGAAACTGATCAGGTTATCAGGAGAGAAGAATTCCTCAAGCTTCAAGCTGACCTAATAAAAGAAAATAATCTTAAGGTCAAGCTAAACAATGAAAGAAAGAGGAAGACTTATGTGAAGCATCTGTGGTATATGACAAAGATTAAGGGTGAAGGCACCATAACCGACATGACCATTCACAACACCAAGCCCATAAGCATTACAGTTCACAAAGGGCCAAGGAAATCTGAGAAAAACACACCCTTCAAATTCTCAGATTATGGGCTAAAGGAATGGGACATGATGGGGCCCATCCTGAGGAAGAAGCAAAGCATGATCATTTTTAATCTTCTAGCTGCCCTGAGCAGCAAATATTAGGAAATGGAAAGGGTGGCCAGGAGCCTGGGAATAGATCCTGAGAAGGCACTTGCTTCTCATGGACTTGCAATTCCTGAACCTACTCAGAAGATTGGGAAGAATAGGAAAGCTGCGGGATAGGAACCTGACCAATTCATAGCAGCTCTTCATTGCAACAGAACTCCTCCTCAGGGGTCAAGTTTGTTCCCAACCAAGTCATCAAGCTTCCTGAGTATGGTATCTTCTTCGTTGATGAGTTTGGCCAACAGGCCTTTCAAAGAGGCAATGATATACACCTTGTGGAAACGACAACTCTTCTGGCATACAAGCTAATGGCACTTCACGTGAAGAGCCCTAAAAATTAAGAGTTTATCAAGCTGATGGATTAGATGATGAATGAAAGACCCGACAAGGAGAAGTTGGTTCTAAGAAGGCTAAGTTGGAGCTCATGGGAATCTTGGAAGCCTGAGTACAGATCCCTTAACATTATGTTTAGATTATAGGACTTTGTAATGATATGAATAAATTGATGGCCCACGTTTTGTTATATCAGTGTCCTATATTAGCTTTCTAATATATTCAGTGTGAGAAGAAGCCCATTTGCTCACTCACATTGATAAAACACTTAGGCATAATTTATATCCAAATAGGGGGAGATTGTTGGGTCCATTCAGTACCCAAGCGGCTTGAAAACAAGGATTTGAATACAAATTAGCCCAAGTGTTAAACAACCATGAACACTCTCAGGTCACTGAGTGAATAGTCACTCAGTGAGTTATCTTCAGGATGCTTAGGACGAGTCTAAGAAGAAAGATTCACCATTTAGGAAGGTGGAACTCCCTGTGTGTTACTTAAGCCAAAGAAAAAGATAATGGGTTTAGTGAGTGATGACAATAACTCACTGAACCCCAGTCTCCTCAACAACAATTATAATTGAAGACTGAAGACGAAGACTGAAGAATCTGAAGTCTGAAAGAAAGGCAGGACAATGCGGGAAGAGTTTGAAAAGATAAGGAGAAGTCCTTATCAGGCCAAAGTCAAACTTTCCCTGAAAGGCTTGAGAACAAGAGCAGTGTCATGACTGTCATTCAGAAAGCAGTATTAACCTATTCCCAATATAGATTCTTGTAACAGTGACAAAATACTGTTGTATTTTGTCATAACTAGCTAGGTCATTCTGTTTGTCTTTTTAGTCACAAGTGCTCTTCTATACATGTGTATAAATGGGATCATAAGGGAGAAAAGTGGACAAGTTTTGTGCATTAAAAGCTTAGACATTCACAAAACCACTTTTCTCTCCCAAAGAGAAAAGTGGTTCATTAAAAGCTCAGTGGTTCATTTATTGTTGCCACTCAAGCATAGCTTGAGTTTAGTGAGGAAAACATACCATACCTTGTCGTTTCAAACCCAAGTGTTATTTCCGCTAAGACTTGGGTATAGATTCTTTTGATTAATTTCTAATAAGAATTTAAATGTTGAAATACTTGTGTTTTTATCTTTACGTTTTACTTATTTGTCTAAATTAATCAATACATTAAATCAGTAATGGAACACAATTAGATTAACTTTGTAGTTATTTCTACTTGTGTAACGGGATCAACCAGTGGCGGAACTAGGAGCTAAGTTCAGGGGTAGTGAAATACGGAAATTTGCTTAGGGGTAGCGAAAATTTGTTTCAGTGGTAGCGAAATCGCCAAAAAATGGCCAAAAATGTAAAAAAATGGCCAAAAATTCCACTCCCGGGTAAAAGTTCAGGGGTAGCGACCGCTACCCCTGGGCTGTACATAGCTCCGCCCCTGGGATCAACAATATACTTATTTGTTTGTGATACGTAATTACACTGTGCAACAAGTCCATTACACTGGCTTCCTTCTTTTTAATAACCAAATAGCTGTTAGGTTTGAAAATGGTTTCATCTCTGACCTCACTACTGTACGAGAAAATATTGTGTTACAAGTTTGTATCGTCAGGGCTTGGATGCAAGCGATTCTCAATAAGCCCAAGATAACCAACCTAGAACTCATCATTATGGACGAGCAGGTATCACAAATAATTCAATGTTAGTTAGTGTCACAACATTTAAATCATTTTATTAAACGTTTATGAGTACGTGTATTTTTTTTAATTCTTTTAGGGTGCTAAAATTCAAGAAACAATTAGGATGGCTCTGGTCCCTATGTTCAAACAACAGTTGAACGATGGTGATGCGGTTGTCTTGAAGATGTACAATGCGGGACAGATCCAACCGAACTATCAAAATGTCCGCAACCCTTTAAGACTAAACTTTGTTAGCAAGACCCAGGTAAATCAGTGTGTTGATTTCAAGGGATCTGTGCACGACTTTGTCTTCAAGCCTTTCAAATAAATTCTTTAATTTAAAACCGAAGTCGTGTGCCAGTTTGGTAAATTTTTAGACTTGAAGTATTCTGTACTTTGATGAATTGCATTTCGGTTGGATATGTTTAACATGACATGAATTGCATTTTGTTATCGATAATTTAACATTATATGAATTTGGTATTTTTATACATTGCATGTTTAACATGGTACTTGATAACGATCCTTTTATACATATTTCTATGCGCGTTATCTGTGCTTTTATGCTTATAAATTGATGATTTATGTGAACTTTTGATACTTAATAGATTAAATATGATATTGTAGGTTCATGAGATGTGTCGTGGAGGAATCGGAAGAAAACACGAAGATATGAAGCTTAAACGAAGAAACAAACTCAAGTTAAAGATCTCCCGACACATGTCCACTGTTTTGGTCATATTTTGAGCATACGAACTCCGTTTTAGGTGATTCAAGCGGCCACAGAAAGCTAAGAGAACTATCTACAACTTTGGTCTGGTGTCACCCCCGACACCAGCGGTTTTCCTAGGAAAATCGCGGTACTTCACGGTCTGATCAGCAATTATGCACATTTATGACTCCTATTAACTCCATGACCGATCCTGTACCCTTTCCTTGGTCCATAAGTATTAGATAGCCTATAAATAAAAACAGACCATAAGATACCCATCCATCCACGTACAAAATCACTAAGTAGAAAGGGTGATTCTTACACCAAGATCACCTTTGATACCACCACATCCATTCCCAAACCTCAACAACGATTCCTAAGCATGTTCCAAGTCCCAGAAGGTGTGACATACCTCTGATCATTTGTGGCTCACACAGGAATAGTGGCGAAGGGTTTGTAATACACATTTCGGGTTGTTAAGCTTGTGTTTGGCAAAAGCATTTGTTCTAAGTATTCATACTCTTTTGGATTCGGTACATTTCTATTACTTATTTAATATGAATGGTTCTAAGAATTCTATGTTTATGATGTTTTTTAATTGTTTAATTATGGAGTAATCATCTTGTGTTTATTCAGGCGATATGTGATATTGAATATGGTGTATTTGGAATTGTGGTAATACTTCAACTATGAAATGATGGAACATGATTTACCAAGTGCATAGGTCGAAAGGGCACTACTAAATTCGTGTGTTATCATTTCATATATTTATTGGTTTCAATAATGTCTATAGGTCGAAAGGATTCATTGTTAACTATCCTAATTTATAATATATAAACACTATCCTAAACACCTCCATATCCTAGTGATCAAGCCTAAATAAACATATCTCAATCATTTGGTTCTTTACTCGTATCTAATTGCTTGCCGTAATATTGGTTATTTACAAGTTTGGTCAGGTTAATAAGTGACAATTGAATTGACCTTGGCAGCATTGTAAATTTTTTGAGAAAACTACAATTCTCTTGGGATGATGTAGGTCACATATCAATCATTGTTACATGAGTTTGGATTGTGTTTGTGTAGAGAGAGAGAAAGCTATAGAGAGAGATATATGGAAGGAACTTGTAAATGAAATAATTAATATTGAATAACCAAGAACCAACCACCTTCCCTCGGTGAGAAGGGGTATTTATAGTATAAAAGAGAGTATGGGGCGTTGCCCTATTAAGACATATGGGCCGCTCATAGGCTTGCTTCATGAGCGGGCCTTGAAACTAACTTACAAGCCTAACAATAAACAACCTATTACATATTTAATATAACCGACACTTTATAATGAATACACGTAATTCCAACAATCTTCCCCTATGGGTTGGTCATCGTGGTCTTCAAACATAGGTCGTTTGACGTCTTTATCACTTCACTTGATCATTGAGTTTCTTTGCTTTAGACGTCTTTGATTCTTTTCTTCTTTGTTCTGCGTTCTTGTTGTTGTTGTGATCGTATGTTGGTTTTGCCTTCCTTTCATCAACATCTTTGTTACATGTATCTTTACTTCCTTTCCAACATGCTCATCCTTCCTTTTGACTTTGAATCTTGATACTTGTGTAGTTCTCATTTAATTGTTTCGATCTTTGTATTTTCAACTTTGTAGATTCTTTGGCTTTAATGTAGAGTCTTTCTAAACTTAACTTTGTTATGATCTTTGGTGGGAACTTTCTTTAAACATTGTTTAACTTTATCTTTTGTAATGTTGTTGGTATGAGCATGTGGATCTTGAATGTAAGTTGATGATTATGAAGATGATGTTGGTATCATCTGGAACTTTTGGTTATATATAAGTACCTGCGTGAAAATAGTTAGCAATAAAGTTCCCCACCCTTGATCGCTGGTGCGTTCCTTGAATATTCTCAGAACGGATACACGAATGCTGGTGCGTTCCTTGAATACTTTTGGACTGGATAGTCACTTGGATGTATCTGTATTTGATATCTTCACATTGTCGTTATGATTCGCTGATGTATATCGAGGTATCACCTCACAACTATAGACTGTTTGAAATCATTGATGTTGCTCATGTAACCAGAAATCTTTTTGTAAAATCTCTCAAAGTGTTTATATCATGAAAACATACTTTTTTAACACTTTGAGAGTTTTTTTTTTGTTATTTTAGAAATATTCCCCTTCACGTGTACTCATGAATTTTAAAAGAAAACTGCACATTGAAGAAAGGAGTTGGTGATTTCGAATTGATTGATATTCAGTAGACATGCCCTTTGCGAGACACGCTTAGGTCGCTAGTTAAAGAGATCCATTGTCAGCTTTTAGGTGACAACTAGCTCTGATAACTACCTTGAAGTTATTACCCGTCTGGGAGAAAGTCCAAAGAAAATTTCTTGAGATGGTACATTCTACTAAAACAAGTCCTTCGCGAGACACGTTTACATCACTCGTTAAACCAGCTTGAAATCATTTCGATTACTGACTTTGTTTTACTCGTCAATTCGTAGGTGATATCTGAATCTTTTCAATAAGGTACATCCTACTATGACAAGTCCATTGCGAGACACGTTTACATCACTAGTTAAACAAGCTTGAAATTATTACCCATCCAGGACAAGTCATTTCAGTTTTTAACATTTGTTCTCATCATTTCATTGGTTACATCTGAGTTAAACTCGATACAGTACATTCTACTTTTACTAGTCCATTGCGAGATACGTTTACATCACTAGATAAACTAGCTTGAAATTATTACACATCTAGGACAAGTCATTTCGATTACTAACATATTTCTACCGTCAATTCTTTCGTTATATCTGAGTTTTACTCTTATGAAATTCCGCACAGACCAACATGTAAAAACTAGAAGGGGGGGGGGGGGTGAATTGTTTCACAATTTTTGATTAGGTTTTCAGATTTTAAAACCTTTTTATTATTTTTTGAAAATCTTTTGATTCGAAGTTATGTGATATCAGTTAATGATATATATGAATATAATAGGTATACAAAGCAAAGAATAGAAGAATGTAAGAAAGATAAAAGAAAGGAACAACCAAACTGAGACACTGATAAACTCAAATAAGTACATTTTATTACTATCATTTATCCTATTAATTTGACTTGTTTTACTATATTATGTATGAGGATTGATACTTAATCGTTTACTTTTGTAATTCTCAGGTAAAAACAAGCATTTGGTGAAACTTGGCGATTTTGGACTAATTATGGAGCAAAACGTGCATAAAGTGAAGAGTCTACTGAAATGAAGAAGATCAAGACTAATCTGCTCCAGATGCGCCGCATCTCACTATCAACATGCGCCGCATCTATATCAAGATATCACCAGATACGATCCAAGATACAAGAGGACATGCGCCGCATCTAATCAAGAGTTACGCCGCATCTTCTGGCGGTGTACGAATATTCCTGAATATTATAATCTTGGACCCCACGCGAAGTTACGTACATACGCCGCATCTACTTAGTAGATGCGCCGCATCTTCCCTCAGACACAAACTATAAATACCCCGTAGACCAGACGAGAAAAGGAGTTCGAAAACCTAAAACCGAAGTTCGGACAGCAGAGCAAAATGACGAATTCAGTCAAGAGGCAGCACAAGACACACCCAAATCGAAGATACAAGAGCTGTAAGAAGGTGCTGCATGTATTTAATTCATTAAGTAGTTTTGTTTTATTGTTTTAGCAAACTTTAATTCATCAGGATTGGTGGCTTGTGTAATGTGACAACGGAAAGATTGCACTCCCTTTAATACTTGCTTTCCCATTAATTAAAGTTTATATGTTGATGTCTTTGGTTACTACTTATTAGTGCATTGATAACCTCTGTGTTTATTAGTGGCTTGCGGGCATCCGACTGCGGGACAAGATGTGGCTCCCACGGTTGTTTCTAAATTGATCACTTAGGAATAACTTTTAGACATAAGTAATCATTAAGGGTTTACTCGCCGATAAGAATAGGACCAACGAGAAAGGGTTAATTACATACACTTCATATAAAGCTATCAATAAAACAAGTGACAATCTACTTAATCATAAGGACAGCCCTCTTATTGTCTCAAGTATCTATCTGTGTACGTGTGTGCTACTTGCTGATTCGTGCCTATTGTTTATTTTACTATTTACTTGCAAACAAACTGTGCCAGTCTCTCAGGCTGAAACCCCCTTGCGTTAGGATATTAAAATACTGATTAGATTAACGAGATTATACGTTCCACTCTTAGTGATCGACACTCTACTTACCATTATCTTCATACTGACCGGGTACACTGCTCGTTAAGTGTGTGTGTTATTGATAAGTCGGCTAAATATAAATTTAAAACTTGAGTAGGCATTAAAACTGCTAAACCGCAACGACACATCACGCGCATCAAGTTTTTGGCGCCGTTGCCGGGGAGTGAATTGTTATTTTCTGTTAATTTGATTAGTGTTTTAATTAGGTTTTTTCTTTTTTATTAGATTAATTGCATCATTGTACTATTTTGCATATTTGTTGTATTGTGTGTTAATTGTTTTCTTTTATTTTTGTGTGTTTATTTTTGTTTCGTGTGTTTAATTTTTATTTTTATTTTTCGTATTTTTCTGTTCTGCTATCGTTGTACTGTGCTAAATCAAACGATACGGCGCATCTGATCTCTCAGATACGGCGTATTGCGTTTAATTTTTATATACAACGCGTTTAATTAATTCGATACGACGCATCTTTTCCCCAAGATACGGCGTATCTGTTTTTAACAAGAAAATTTTTCTAAGCGATAAAGTAATACGACGCATCTGCTTTTGTAGATACGGCGTATCTGTTTTGATAAAAATTTTTTTTCTAAACGTTAACGCCATACGACGCATCTGCTTTCGCAGATACGGCGTATCTATTATTTTAATTAAAAACAGTTTGCGAATTATTAAACAAATACGGCGTATCGATTTCCGTCGATACGGCGCATCTTACTGAATCAAAAATCTTTTATTTTAAACGTAACGAAAATACGGCGCATTAACTTTTGTTAATACGACGAATATAATTTGATAAATATAGTTGATTTTTGATATTTACCTTGATCGGTCCGCTACTCTCGCGTGCAAGTTGTTTATTTTCAGGATAAATGATGACTCGAGCATCACCAAGAAGGATTACATTCTGAACCAAACCAAGAGACGCTAGCTGAAGTGACCGAACATAAAACGACAAGAGTGGAGGAAAACTCAGTACTGGTAACATTGAACTTCTTTAATTCTTGAAATAGAATCCCAGGTAAACTCTACGATAATTCAACTGCCCAAAGGAAAGTTCTCTACACTATGATCTCAGTTTTATTATCCTTATTATACGTCTGATTCAATTCGTAATCTTAATTTTGTATGCTCAAAAACGATATTTGTTCCTAACCTCGGAATAAATCCTTATCCACTAAACAATAAGATTACAATTATTAATGAAACGTTTATGCCTATTACTCTTATTTTGAATTCATCTATATGGTGTGCCGTTTTTTACCCAAATTTGATGTATAAGGAACTGTGTTGCGGAGGCCAAGGTACGTTCTTCATTTAAATTTCGTTAACTAACATAGAGATACGGCGGATCTAAATATCCAAAGCGCCGTATCCCTGACCAACTAGGACTTATTGACTAGTCAACGGAATTAAATAGATACGGCGCATCCCAATTTTCTAATACGGCGCATCGTGTCGCCCTATAAATACGACGGGAATACGCCGCATATATACACACAGTTAAGAACACGCACTAAAATTATACTCAAAATCCGATCATCTTTCTTCAATCCGCCTTTAATCCGAGCATTAAAACGTTCTCCTAATCACAAATACTAAGGTAATTGTTACATTTCGATTTAATTTTGATTAATACGAAAATTAGGGTTTATAGGATTGAATCGATTCGCGCTTAAACAATATAGGGATATGATTAGAACTTGGCCTTGATGATTTCCCCTAAGTTAATTTTAGATTTGGACATCGAATTTGGCACTAATTGAATCGACCGAAAATTTAGGTTTTGGGTTTGATTTTGAATATTTAGCGGGAAGGTAAATTAGCTGTGGTTGATTGAGATATTTGAACTGATATAAGGAGAATATTATACTGTGATATTTAGTGGAAGTTTACGTCACGGATACGGATTCTTGAAAAACGTGCCTAACCCTTTATTTTATACTGATATGCTTTTAGATGCGGCGCATCTAGGTTGATTAATGCGGCGTAACGACCTATTTCAAAATTGCTAAAATTATAGATACGCCGTATTGACTAATCTAGATACGACGCATCTCAATACGCCGTATCTACTGTCTTGCACCGCATCTCTTATACTTTATACAGATACGCCGCATTGATCTAATCCAATGCGCCGTATCTACCTATGTTGCAGACTGTTTACTTACTGTGAATATTTATTTCAGATGGCGTTACCTGAGCCTGCACGTAGACACCCGTGGCTTCGTTTTGAAACAATGGGACTAGCACAGGGTGCTGTTGATGATTACATGACTAGGCTTAGAAAGTTTTATCAGAGGAAGGTATTCAGTGTTCCAGTTTTGGATTTTGACAGCATCGAGAATATTGACGAGGGTAACGCTGCTGAGAGGTTAAGAACTAGGTTTGAGATGATACACAAAGATCAGGAGGGGCAGGTTTTATTCAGGTCTTACACCTGGGAAAGGCTGTTTAGGATTGAAGAACCGTTGATTATGGTTTTGATGCTAGAGTTTTTCTGCACTATACACTATAGGGAGACTGATCTCGGTCTAGACACATTTGACACTCTGGTATTCAGACTGGGTGGTTTTGAGAGAAGGATGTCTATGGGGCAGTTTATACTAGCTCTTGGGTTGCATACTACAGCAGAGATGGCATCTCCAGGTTTTACAGATTATTGGGCTAACAGTTTGAGAGCTGTTTCAGATCGTGGGGAGTTGGGAGATTATTGGGCTGAGATCTCATCTGGAGGCGACTCTACCACCACCACTCCCTCATATACACTGATTAGAGAGCCGATGAGGAGGCTCTGTCATCGTATGATTGCCCTGACTATTGCCGGGAGGGGACAATCCCCTGAGAAGGTGACTACTTTAGATCTTTTTCTATTACGGAGCATGGACGGGGGAGCTGTGGTGAACATCCCTCACTTCTTAGCACATTATTTACACAGAGTCGCTCCAGGGAGAGATGGTAGGAGCCAAATGACAGGGGGTCACTTTGTCTCTCGTCTTGCTAGGCACTTTGGGGTATTAGGTGATGAGATTCCCGATGATCTTCCGGTTGATGTTGCTAGATTACCCGGTATGGATGCGGACTACCTTACGACTAGGCTTGGGATATGTGCAGAGATGATAGATGGGTACTACTGGGCACCACTAGGACCACCGAGGCCTGCTGAGCCAGAGCAGGGGGATGCTCAGGCAGCCCCGGCTGCTGCTCCCGCTCAGGAGGAGATACACGCTCCAGCACCAGCTCCCCGCACTATTGGACAGAGAGTCGAGAGAGTGGAGCTAGAGGTTAGGTCATTGAGAGAGGCTCTCGAGGCACAGAGAGTTGAGCTCGCTGAAGTGAGGAGAGATACGAGTTGGTTGGTCGACGGTGTCAGTAGGTTGATGGCTCTTAATGGGGTCAGCCACAACCTCCCAGACGGTGCTTATGTCAGAGGGATTATCAGATACGAGCGCAGGGTTCGACGCAGGACTGACGAAGCTAGTACTTCTGGGGCCCAATCAGATGACGTGACTCCCGACCAGCCCACAGCTTGACCACTCTTTGCATTTTCATTATGGACACGTTTCTTCGTACATTACTTATATTCATTTTGGATTGTACTAATCGCTATTCTTATGTTTATTTAATGTTTCAGTTTATATTTCTTGTTATGTTTGATGAAGACTGGCATTAAGTTCAGCATGAGAGTACGAGAGGACGTATGAGATTAAACCGTGGAACGAGTCATTTTACAACAGACTGTTATCAGTCTGTTTGGTTACTACATGCGCCGTATCTGCTTAAACAGATGCGACGCATCCTATCCTTTATTTCATTTTTATTTTTAATTTTCGACTTTAAAACTATTTATCAGTTTATTTTAATGCGGCGCATCCCTGGTTAAGGATGCGGCGCATCTTTATTCTGATCCGTATTTATTCCAGGCTCGATACGGCGTATCTTCTTCAATAAGATACGGCGCATCGACTGACCTGATGATTTTCAGTTTTAATTTTTAAGTTTTATTTTTACCTAACTACTAATGTATTATGCAAGTTGAACCTTTCTTATCTTAGGTGTGTTTTAAAGTGTTGGTGGTATTATAGTTTCCTGAATTTCCTGTGGATACATCAAGTATGAAGCTTTAACGTTCTAATCCACATGGAGGATGATTTTTGCTCTTACACTAATGGAGGATCATACCGAGCAAATCTCAGGGGAGTTTTCCTGTTCTAATTCTTTTTATTTTCCAGTTTTTAACCTTTTATACAAACAACGAGGAAGTTGTTTAACTTAAGTGGGGGGATAGGAGAATTAGAACACTTAACACTTACTTGTCCTAAACTTTTTCAAAAATTATGCTTAAAATGTGCTTAATATATCAAACTTAAAAAAAAAAAAAATTTTTTTAGCATGTTTTTGTTTAAGATCTAAGTTGCATAGCTGCACACATGACGTTATTTTCAAAAATTGTGATTTTTCAAAATTCACAAATCTATGAGTGTGCCGGTGACTTGTAGACTTTAGAACTTGGCTTGTATACTATTCGAGACCACCATAATGAGTATTATTTATTTAATTGGAATGACTTGTCTAACTTGGTAAAATTCTAGGATTACACCCAAAAAGCCTTTATATGTTATGTGTTATTAGCTAACTACACTGGTTAGTTAACCCCCGTATAAACCCTTTTGTTACTCTCATTTTTAGAGTAAGATACCCCTAGAAAAACACTCAGAGCCATTCCTTTCGTTTCTTACACCTATGTTTAAAATGTTTCGTTACACCTTACACCTTAGCCTACCCTGTAGATTAGAATCCGTGGTTGGTTAATTGCTATAGGCAGAGTGTGTTTCCTTACATTACCTGTGTTCGCGTGCGTAATTCATTATCTATGGTTAGGTCGGGAAATTGCACAATGCAATTGGAGTGAAAGTAAATATTGTATATTTTAGAGTTTATTTTTCGTGTGTTTACTACTTTCACTATTACCATTATTTCTGAAGTTATGAAAAGTATGAAAAAAATTATCCGGAAAGAAAGTTGTAGTGATGTGGTGAAATTTTACACATCTATAAAAAAAAAAAAAAAAAAAAAAAAAAAAAAAAAAAATCGAAAAAATGAGAAAAGAAAAAGAAAGAAAAAAGAGTTGGATGTTTATTTTAAGCCAACGATGTAAAGTTATGTAAGTGGTTCATATGGCCACTATTTGTTGTATTATATCTATGGATTGAATGGGAATTGGCAGTTATGGGAACGCCAATTAAGGTTTATTCTTTGATTAAGATCTTGTTGAGTATAATTCGTGTCTACCTAAAGCGTGTGTTTCAAGTGTTAAAGCGTGAGTTATTCAATGATATGAGTCTTATTCATGGGATGGTTGGGATAGTGATTAACCACACTTAGGATTTTAATTTATTTGTTTTGTTTATTTTTTATTTTTACACCAATTTATATCCCAAATGTTATCCATACCCTATTCTTTATCCAACCGAACCTTTGATTTATTGAGATTGGGGATTTGAGCAATCTTAAGTATCGTAGTCGTGGATTCGGCTATGTATTTATGATTTTGTCGCCCTTTTTGATATATTATTATTGGTGAAGTTTGGACCTATCTTTAGCCTATTCGATTTAAGGATTTGAGCAATTGCAAGTATCGTGTTCGTGGATTCGATCATGTATTTGTGATTTTGTCGCCTTTTCTGGAATTTGAGATCGATAGTGAAATAAGAATAATTAACCCTTAAGCCTAAAAACCCTTTTTACCGCTTTAGACTTGTTATTCCTTAGCTTTAGTGGTGGAGATGTGTATACTTGCCAAGCTTATGATAGAATATTCGTCGCGACTGGACAGTTAAACGATTAGATTTGCTTTTATCGACTTATTTTATTTTACTTCTAATTCGTTAAGTGTTTAGTTGTGTGATTATGAGAAAAACGAATACATGCTTAAATATAAAAATAAATCCTAACATCTTTTAGGATACATTTTCATGAGATTTAATCTAAGGTTTACTTGGGGACAAGTAAAGTTCAAGTGGGTGGATATTTGATGAACTCAAATAAGTACATTTTATTACTATCATTTATCCTATTAATTTGACTTGTTTTACTATATTATGTATGAGGATTGATACTTAATCGTTTACTTTTGTAATTCTCAGGTAAAAACAAGCATTTGGTGAAACTTGGCGATTTTGGACTAATTATGGAGCAAAACGTGCATAAAGTGAAGAGTCTACTGAAATGAAGAAGATCAAGACTAATCTGCTCCAGATGCGCCGCATCTCACTATCAACATGCGCCGCATCTATATCAAGATATCACCAGATACGATCCAAGATACAAGAGGACATGCGCCGCATCTAATCAAGAGTTACGCCGCATCTTCTGGCGGTGTACGAATATTCCTGAATATTATAATCTTGGACCCCACGCGAAGTTACGTACATACGCCGCATCTACTTAGTAGATGCGCCGCATCTTCCCTCAGACACAAACTATAAATACCCCGTAGACCAGACGAGAAAAGGAGTTCGAAAACCTAAAACCGAAGTTCGGACAGCAGAGCAAAAGGACGAATTCAGTCAAGAGGCAGCACAAGACACACCCAAATCGAAGATACAAGAGCTGTAAGAAGGTGCTGCATGTATTTAATTCATTAAGTAGTTTTGTTTTATTGTTTTAGCAAACTTTAATTCATCAGGATTGGTGGCTTGTGTAATGTGACAACGGAAAGATTGCACTCCCTTTAATACTTGCTTTCCCATTAATTAAAGTTTATATGTTGATGTCTTTGGTTACTACTTATTAGTGCATTGATAACCTCTGTGTTTATTAGTGGCTTGCGGGCATCCGACTGCGGGACAAGATGTGGCTCCCACGGTTGTTTCTAAATTGATCACTTAGGAATAACTTTTAGACATAAGTAATCATTAAGGGTTTACTCGCCGATAAGAATAGGACCAACGAGAAAGGGTTAATTACATACACTTCATATAAAGCTATCAATAAAACAAGTGACAATCTACTTAATCATAAGGACAGCCCTCTTATTGTCTCAAGTATCTATCTGTGTACGTGTGTGCTACTTGCTGATTCGTGCCTATTGTTTATTTTACTATTTACTTGCAAACAAACTGTGCCAGTCTCTCAGGCTGAAACCCCCTTGCGTTAGGATATTAAAATACTGATTAGATTAACGAGATTATACGTTCCACTCTTAGTGATCGACACTCTACTTACCATTATCTTCATACTGACCGGGTACACTGCTCGTTAAGTGTGTGTGTTATTGATAAGTCGGCTAAATATAAATTTAAAACTTGAGTAGGCATTAAAACTGCTAAACCGCAACGACACATCACGCGCATCAGACACGGAGATTTATAGTGGTTCGGCTACGAAGCTCACTCTTTGCCCTACTCCATTCCTCGAGTATCACACTCGAGAGTTCACAATCACCATGTCAACAAACTCACTTCAGGCGGAGAAAACCGTACACCAAAGCTTACACCAATTTACGACACTAAGCGGAATGTCGAGTCCTAATCCTAGCAAGAACCAATCTACACAACAACACACACCGCTACACGGACGTACACCTTGTCCACTTGGACTTTCACACGACCTAAGTCTTTACACTACTCTTCACAGACTTTCACCTAGTCCTAATCTTCACACACCAATACATGGACTCACACGAAGTCCTAATCTTCACACACCTATACACGTACTCACACCAAGTCTTAATCTTCACACACCTATACACAGACTCACACTAAGTCCTAATCTTCATACACTGATACACAAACTCACACCAAGTCTTAATCAACATACACCACTTCATGGGCATACAATTTGTCTAACTCTACATTAAGAAACCTAGTATCGACTAACACACAGGCCGGATACACTAATATACAATAGAGAGAAATGAGAGAGTTTAGACGAAGAAGTGAATCATAACACAAGTTACGTGTGTGTGTTGCCTAATCTATAACACTTCGTTTCTTGATGAATACGAGCATTCTTCTCTTGCACTTGGAGGTAGAGGATGATGGGATCACTTATAAACACATATTAACGAGTCATTGTGATCAAAGACGAAGATTAATAGAACATAATGTTTTTGTGCAAAGAGGCCTAATTTTCTGCAGGGAATAGTGCAGTATTTATAGGCACCAGGAGGAGCGTGGGACGGTCCCTTAAACATTGGATGCTCCCGTATATATAAGGGATAATCCACCTTTATGGGATCGTCCTATGGGACGCTCCTATTTTTGTCCTGATGTGGTGAAAATTTATCTGGTGGAAATTTTACTTGATTTGCTGTTGGAGAATTTCAAATTCAATTTTTTTCCTTATCAAAACATATCTTTATAAATACAAAAATACTTTGTAAAATTGTTTTGTCACATAAAAATGTGAGGTTTGAGGAAAAATAAATTATTTCATCACTTAACTAAGTTGGTATAGTGTTTGTTCACACCTTAAGTGATGTTGTAGTCGAAACGAGTGTTCCCGATTAAAAAATTATTAATTGTAGTTTTACGTAACGTGTTTTTATATTTTGTGATTATTAAAACGTATAGAGATCGAATAATGCAAATGACGTTTTGACATTATTTGTATTAACAGTCTCCCCCCTTTTTGCTGATCACAAAATATAAACTCATTTGAGGTAAAAGTATGTTTTGATAAGTTTTTCGTTTACTTCTCCTCCTTTTTGTAGAATCAAAAAGGTTTCGTCGATGTGTAGAGAGGAAATAAATCAACGATGCAAACACTCAACTTTAATTAGTGCTTCCCTTGTTGAGGGAATCGGGGAATCGAGCTATGGTGTCATGCTACAAAAATATGTTAGAGTACAAGCACATATATGTATATATATAAATCAGAGAGAAAAGAGGAGAGATAAATCAGACATAAAAAAGAGGTTAGAAAGAGAGAAATCAAATATAGAACAGAGATAGAGAGGAAAAGAATTTAGTATGACTAGGGACGATCCCAAATATACATTGACGGTCCCTTTATATATAGGGGACCGTCCATATATACGGGACCGTCGCAGTGTGACAGTTTTGACAGAATGTTGTTATTTCAATTTTGCCATTCTTAAGTTGGTTAATGTCACATATTATACAAGCAACCATGATAAGTATCACAAGATAAATGTATACATTTCATTAAACATATCAAGAAAACATACATGAAACAAGCATACATAGCACTTAGATGAAGTCATACATAACACACTTGAATCTAAGTTGAGAAAATAAAAACTACAAGCTATTTATAGAACAACCTAAGTCCCTAGAACATGCTTGGCCCAAAAGATAATCCTTGATTAGTTTTAACTAAACATATAAGGATGTTTAGTTGGAAGGTGGAGAAGAAGGTGGAGGAGTTGGTGGCATGGTGGATAGTGGAGTTGTTTGCGCATTAGGTTGAGAGAGAAGGTAATCAACATGGGCAAACATGTAGTGAAGTTCTTCTCTAAAGGATGAGATTAGGTTGAAGTTGTGAAATCAACAAGCACAATTCAGGGTGTGGTGGTTGCCAAAGTTGAAAGGAAGTGGATAGCCCATGATTGGAGATGGTGGCGGAGTAGAAGGAGTTTAGTCCAAGGGCCCATTTGGAGATAGAGACAATGAGGTGGTTAAGTATGGTGAGTTGGAGAGGGTAAGAAAAGGTGACAAGTTTCTAATGAATGGTGAGAATGAAGAGGAGTTTGGTCTTGAAGAGGATGAGGAGGTTCCTTTGGTTGAGGAGTTTTGATTAGTGCACTAGGAGCAAGAGGAGAGATTGGCTAAGATTTTGGTAATGGAGTGTTGCCTTCTTGAGTGAGATCAATGAAAGTAGTTTTTGGTGGTATGATGGTGATTTTTGGCCTTTTGTTGGAGAGTGTTAATGAGGTTGAAGAAGAGGCCATGGTGGAAGATGATGAATATGAGATGGAGAAGAAAAGTGGTGATGATGAAGAAGAAGAGAAGTGTTTAAATAATCAAAGATGATTATGATTTAGGAAAAAACATGCATTAGGAAGTTTATGGCACTAAATTTTTTTTTGCTAATCCTGGAAATGGTGGTGAATTTCATGAAATGGGTCAAGACTGGAGAAAAGGAAAACAGTGCCAAAATCCGTGACCACCTGCGGACGGAACCATAAATAGTAGGACGATCCTTTAAATATCTGGGACTGTCGCCATATTTAAGGGACCGTCTCCAGAAGGTGTCCAGGTTTTTGCCCAGTTTTTCATTTCTGCAACCTGCAACTAAAATACTTCCTAATAACCCATATATCTGCAGAATCATATAAAACTACTAAAAAAAGATAGATTCCAATCAAATCCAAGAAATATTCATGCAACCAAGTGGTAAATATCATAATATGACCAAGTTTGAGCATGCATTTAAAAGAGCAAACTAATATATTGTCCAAAGGTATATAATTCACATTCAAGCAAGCACATAATCATAAAACTGAAGAAACTAACCAAGATATACATACGATTAAACCGTTAGGTGGTAAAATTGAAAAGATCACCCGATGCTATCTTTACATTGTCAGCAATAATAATCGTGCTAATAAGAACCAAGCATAAAGTCTAAAACAACAAAGTATAGTCATCTACTTAGGTAATAACCTCGTAGTCCTAAGATAGCAAATAGTAAGCATAAATAATTATCATGATATCAAGTATTCTACTTCTTCTTTTTCTATAGGTTGCTTATTCCCTTTTCTATTGACTTTAGCCCACTCTGATGATCATCTCTCATTTGATGTTGCAGATTCAACATTTAGATTTGACGAGAGAAAAGGTTTGACATGTTTTGGTTTTCAGGAAAAGGATCTTTGAAGATTTCGGGAAGGACAGACGGTAAGGAGTTGACGTGTGTGTTGGGAGATGGAGTACTGACTCGAGAAGTGCGCTCATCATTGTCATCACTGTCATCGTTGGGATTAGATGATGATGCATGAGAGGAAGACCAGGGAAACATAGGCCTTCTAGACCTAAAATCTGACCTTGTCTTCCGCTCAATATTGTGAGTGAGGAGAAGCATGACATGCTCATAGAATACATAATCTACCGACAAGGTGAGGCTAGTCATGCATGACTTGATAGAAATGACGAGTCAACAACATGCCGTAGGGCAAGTTCATCCTTGCTTTTTTACGGACAAACTCCATTCTTCTAGCCATGAAGAATGCAAGATTTTATGATGTAGAAGTGGCAACAAAATAGAGCTTGTGACCAAGACAGGCAGGAATGTGATCTCGGTTGCCACCAAGGTAAAAAGCATTCTCACGAATGATTTGAGCCCAATATTTCATGACATTAGTAATTTCTATAGTTAATATTTGGTTATCTTCAACTAGAGTTTCCACTCCTTTGTGAGATCGAATGATCGGCTCAAGCCGTTTATTTTGAATGAAGGCTTTGATCTCATTTTTAGTGGGAGGTGTAGTAGCGTATCTTCCACTTGTAGGTAAGCTCCTAGCTAGAGCATCAAGGCTCCATTCATTAGTGAATAAACAATGCCCTTCAGTGGGAACGCCAATAATTTGACCTAAGACTGGGAGAGGGTAGGAGACAAATTGGTTTTGTATTACGAATTCAACATGTAGTTCGCCCTCGAGATCATTGTGCAAGTTAAGTTGACTATAGAAATCGAGGACAAAACGTGGGATGATTTTCTCATTTATTTTTTGAAAAGACAATCAAAATCAATCATCTATGGTATTGAGATAATTCATGTTGTCATAGTCCTGGAAGACTATTCGACGCTCATGAAAATATTGAGTTTCAATGTTTTGAAATGCATGTGAAAGAGGAGGAGGGTAGAGAGTGGAGAGTATGGGAATATAGTTACGGGTTTCTTGGTGATCGGTACCAGTAGGTTTAGGCATTTTTCACCTATTACAAAAAAATGTATTATTGCGAGGTTTACCATAAATTTATAGTTTATGCTTATATGAAACAAAAATGTGGTGTTGTGATTATCCCAATTAATCTTATGTGTCAAACCAAACACTCCTCAATTTTTACCAAGTCTAAAAACCATATTCATTTTGAGAAATTTGGCTTATGTTGTTGCATGGTTGTGAAAACATTTTTGATATGTATTAACAATGCACAATTACATTTTTTGTTATGTTCTTAAACACGATAAATTGTTACAACTCGCATAGGGAATTATCACATGTTTTGACACTTTTCAAGACACGCTTGTTTCAACAAATCCTCCATCTAGGTGAGTGATAATGGTAGTACATTGTTAAGATTTAGTGTTAATTTTAATCAATTACATCAAAATTTGAAAATCCCCAATTTTTGATTTCATGTTTATATAAACCCTAAAATCGAATTAACGAGTAAATTGATGAAATGACTTACAATTGATGATGTTGATAATGTAGCGATTGATAATCCTTGATTGTTGAGTGTTTGAATTAAGTTTTAGTTGTGGATTTGATGATTTGGGTGTGTTTTAGGTTTATTACTGCTACTACTCGTCAACAAGGGAGTGTTTGGATTTTAATTTTTGAAAACTGAAAGTGAAGAGTGACAATACGTGTGACTTACTGGTGACGGTCCCTATTAAATAAGGGACTGTTGCAGGGACTGTTAGTATATACGGGACCGTCGCCAGTGTAGATTTTTTAGAGATTAACATTTTTTCTTATTATTTTTAACTGGACTTTTATGAAAAGAAAGTTGTTAAAAACTCTTAGGATCGACTAGTTGAAGTGATGTGAAACAATCAAGTAAAAAAGTGTATGTTTGAAAGGATGGAGAATATGTGAAATGGAGGAGATGAATTTGAAATGTTCATGACACTTAGAGAGACACGCACGAATAATCTAAGGGAATGGGTGTTGAGGACAATCGAGACAGGAGAAGTAGGAGAGACTAGTTTTAGATGAAGCAGTTTATGAGACGCGGAATATAGTGTTGGAATAAAGTCGTAACATAAGAAGTAGAAGAAGAATACACGATGATTTGACGCGGAATTTTGATGTCAAGATAGGATTGAGACTGCACAAAAATAGAAGAAAAGAATTTCAAATGTCTAAGACATTTAACTGACGCGCATTTATAGTCTAAGGGAAGGGGTGTAGAGATAGAATTGAGACATAGGAAATAGAAGAGACTAGTTTCAAATGTGAGATTTACATGAGGCTGAGTTGAAGTCATGATTGCATATAGGAACATAGTGGTTGAGAATTTGTATGATCCATAGTGATCATTTGTCATGCCTTTCCGGCGAATGTGTATTACGACATTATTTATGGATGTAGCAAAAGCAATTTGTGTCTCACGAAGACCAAAAGTTGTACAAGTATTGCTAGAGCTTCCATAAATTTTCTCATAATATCAGAGTCAACATATATAATAGGATTTATATACCGTTACCCTAAGCATATTGTTAGGAATTAAGCTATAGCAGTTAGCACGGTTGAAGAAGAAAATTGGTACTGCTAATGAAGATTGAAGACAAGAGCACTTAGTACGGTTATAGTTTGTACTGTTTATTATTTTGTAAACGGTTAAGTAGATAATTATGGAAAAGATATTGTGTATATCTTATACGATTAAGTTGATAGTTATCTTGTAAAGGAATCCTTAGTCTATAAAAGGATCTCCTAGGTTAGAATAGATAAAGAGAACCGTATCATTAAGATTCAAGGTTGTAAACCCTAGTACTAGTTGAGAGTACTCGTATTATTATCATTAATAATATTGAATCATTGAAGTATATTAGTGTTCATTGTTCATTGTTTCATTCAAATCATACAAAACACAAACACATAAATCTTTTATGTGCTAGCTAGTAAATTCCGCGTGCTAGACTAGACATCATTCAAAGTATCACATCTAACACAAGGAGTGTGTGTAGATCCGGTCAAGTGGTATCAG
This sequence comes from Artemisia tridentata subsp. tridentata, assembly GCA_021014915.2. Taxonomy (NCBI): domain Eukaryota; kingdom Viridiplantae; phylum Streptophyta; class Magnoliopsida; order Asterales; family Asteraceae; genus Artemisia; species Artemisia tridentata. Next base: position 212,942,040 of record CP139508.1, on the reverse strand, counting down.
AGCCAGGTTGCTGATACTTTGGTTTAGAAGATCAAGAAAGAAAAATGGACATGGAGACACCTCAAACCTCAACAAACATTGCTGCTAAGCTCCCAATGCTTAAACCTAATGAGTTCGACATGTGGAGACTTCGTATTGAACAATTTTTCCAAGTGCAAGATTATGCACTTTGGGAGATCATTGAAGAAGGCAACTCTTTTACACCTGTGTTAACAACAACTATTGTTGAAGGTACATCTGAAACAAAGTTGCAGACAAAGCCAGCCACTAATGAAGAGAAGGCAAAGCACAAGAATGATGTTAAGGCTAGAAGTTTGCTTCTGATGACTATTCCTAATGATCAGTTGCTAAGTTTTAGCAAATTTAAGTGTGCTAAGACTTTATTTGAGGCCATTGTTGCAAGATATGGTGGGAATGAGGACACCAAGAAGACACAAAAGACTCTTCTTAAACAACAGTTTGAGAACTTTTCTGCTACTCACTTTGGATCATATGTTCAATAGGCTTCAAAAGCTGGTAAGTCAACTTGCTGTACTAGGAATTGAGATTCCTCAAGAAGATCTCAACTCAAAATTCCTAAGAAGTTTACCCTCAGACTGGGCCATGCATGTAGTTGTCTGGAAAAACAAGCCAGACATAGACACAATGAGTCTGATGGACCTTTACAGCAACTTCAAGATTGTTGAACATGAAGTAAAGAAGTCTGCTGGATCAAGCTCAAGTTCTGGGAATTTGGCTTTTGTATCAACTTCCAGTACTTCAAGCCAAGAAGAAGAAGTGCAGTTAGCTGGAGCAGTTGGTACTGGTGGTTCAAATTTTGGTACTGTTAGCACTTCAAGCAGTACTAGTGGGCTGTTGAATGAAGATATCTATTGTGCTTTCTTGACTACTCAGCACAATGGTTCTATGTTGACTCATGGAGATCTTCAAGAGATAGATGAAGATGATATGGAAGAGATGGATATCAAGTGGCAACTCTCTCTTCTTAGCATGAGGGCTAAGAGATTTCTTAAGAAGACTGGAAAGAAGATTGTCATAAACAGCAATGATGTTGCATGGTATGACAAGTCCAAGATTGAGTGCTTCAATTGTCACAAGAAGGGACACTACTCAAGGGAATGCAGACAACCAAGAAAACAAGATGGAAAGAGCAGAAGCTATGGAAACAAGTCAAGGGTTGTGGATGTCACTGATTCAAGCTCAAAAGACATGGTTGCTATTGATGGCTTAGGGTTTGATTGGAGCTACATTGCTGAGGAGGAAGCAGAAGCATCTACAGAGATTGCTCTCATGGCTTTTTCAGACTCTGAGGTACAAGTTTCTAAGTGTTCCAAATCTAGTGAAAATTTAAAAGAATTAGAAACCCTTAAGAGTGGGTATGATGCATAGAGAATAGAGCTAACCCAAACAAGTTTTAATCTACCAAATCATAAAAGGGCTTTAGCTGCGGTAGAGGAACACCTTACTCACTATAGGAATAATGAGTCTAAGTTTTCTGATGACATGATCATAGTTAAAAGAGACTTAATGCTTAGAGAGAATGAAATCAGTGTGCTAAAACATGAGCTAGAACAGGTTAAGAAAGCTAAGGAGAACATTCAGATGAGTGTAGACACACTTGAATACACATCAAAAGGTGTTCAAAAGATAATTGAGTGTCAGATTCTTAACAAAGCTAAGTCAGGCCTAGGGTACAAGTCAGTTCCACCTCCCTATAGAGGAATTCCTACACCCCCAGGAATTAACTTAGAACACACAGGACTCCCTGAATTTCAATTCCCTGAGCGTGAGTATGGTCCTCAACCTAAGGAGGACATAGATGACAAACCTGTGTATAAAAGTGCAAGTGATGCCTCACTTTCTGAGGATAAGGTGTCCTCAGCTAAGAACTCAGATGCTCCAACCATAGAGGACTGGACTTCTGATGATGAGGATGATCAGGCTGTGGTTAAGCCTATTAGTGTTAATGTGGAGGAACCAAAAGTTCCTAAGATGGTAAAAACTGAGACTGTTAGGCCTAGATCAAATGCTAAACCTTTTATACCAACAGTTAGGTATGCAGAAATGTACAGAACCACAAACAAGCCAAGAGGTAACTAAAGGAATTGGAATGACCTCAAATCTCATCAACTAGGTGATGATTTTGTCTGCTATAAGAAAGCTTGTTACTCATGTGGTAGCTTTGACCATCTTGCAGCCTTTTGTGATAAGTGGGTGAGAGGGTATACAAACAATAGGATGAACCTAGAAAGACCTCAACCTCTTCCTAGGAATGATAAGTTGATACCCAATCAGTTCTTTTGAAGTCTGGCCTAAGATCTCTCCAAACTGGTAGACCAGCAGTTCAGACTGTCAGACCAATTAGATCTATTCACCCAAGGCCAACAGTTCAAAATGCAATAACAGTTTTTAAACCAGCATACAAAACTGGTAAAAGAACTTTTTATCAGAAAGCAGTTGTGAAAAATCAAGTTTGGAAACCCAAGGTAACAACTACAAAGCCAGCAGTTCCAACTGCTAGCAGAGTATTTGGTACTGGTGTTAATAGAAACACTGCTAAGGGAAATATGGGTAATGGAGTAAGTGCATCAGCATGTTGGGTATGGAGACCTATCCAATCCAATGGTGCTAAACATGTTTTGAAAAGAATGAATTATGTTGATGCAAGAGGGAAGCCTAAGTCTGTTATGGCATGGGTTCCACAAGGAAATTAATTTTCCTTTTTGAGTGCATTGTTAGTCATATGCTTATATGTTGTGAGACAAGTTCTTTGTGGCTTGTTTCTTTGTTTTTGGACTAACACTTGCAGGTTATTGATGAGAAGCACCAAGGAAATCTAGATGTTTTGGGCTAAATGGTGATTTGAAGCTAAGTGTGTGAACTGTGCACACAACAAATGGTAATTGGTTCACCATGTCTAACCCACATAAGAACCAACTAGTCCAGAGCAAACGGTATCTGGTAAAGACTTCTCAAATCCGTTGATGGCTGACAATTTACCAAAAATTGCATGGTTATCAACTCACCATATCTGACTGTGAAGAGTTGGCTAGTCCAAAGCAAACGGCTATTGGTAAAGACATATCAAATCCGTTGATAGCTGATAGTTTGCTAAAAACTATGTTTGAGCCATGGTATTTTAAATGTTTTTCAAATAAGTTCATACAGCTCAACAAAATTTTTTTTCCAGCAGTTGGTACTGTTTGTGTGCAAAGTTGGTACAGCTCAAATAGCCGTTGTAAAAATCTGTCAGTAATAAATTTTTATAGCCGTTGGGGTAAAACCGTTTATTCTAAGCATACTTATAGGGATTTTTCTAGAGATAATTATCTTTTTACCATAAATTGATTTATTCTTTTTCCTAAGATAACTTATCTCATACGCAAAATTCTCAAAACCCTAAGAGTATCTATATAAACCCAATTGGCTACATAAAATTTCAATTCCACTCAAAACGATCATATTATTGCTAAAATCTTTCACTTCTCAGCATTAAAACATATGGCTGATTTAGAATTTGTTAAGCGTCACAATCAAGTTGCGTTTTTGGAGAAAACAGAGGAGGGAGATGGACCAAAATTCTTTGAGATTGTGGATTTCCTCAACCAATCTCACATAAGGTATGCTTTAATCGTCTCTCCTACTCTATATGTCGCACATCACACAGTTCTGGCATAATTCATGTGTCTTGACTAGTGAAAATGGAGACGTAGAAGAAATTAGGTCAGTAGTAGATGGTGTAAATTTTGTTGTTACCGAGTCTATAATTAGGAGACATCTTAAGATAAAAGACTCAACTGGTATTAACACTATGCTCAAAACTGATATATGGGAAGAACTTGAAAAAATGGGGTATGATACATCTGAACATAAATTTACTTTTCAAAAAGGATGTTTCTCACCTCAGTGGAGATTTTTGATACATACCCTTCTACATTGTTTGAGTCTAAAAAGACTGCTTGGGAGCAGTTCAGTAGCAATATTGCTATTGCTCTCATTTGTTTGTCTACAAACAGAGTTTTCAACTTTTCAAAATACATTTTTGTGGGTATGGCAACAAATGTCAATAGCAAAACAAAGTTTCTAATGTATCCACGTTTTGTTCAAACTCTTTTGAATAAAAAGAAAAATTTGCTTACAACTCCAACAAAAATCTTTCCTACACCTAGCCTTCAATCAAAAGTGTTTCAAAACATGGCTATGGCTAGTAGACTTTTTCAAGGGGAACCAGTTCCATTATTTCCTCAAATGCTTCAAAACTGAGTTGGGTGAAGGATCAGCAGTTCCAACTGATTCCCATCACACACCGACTCAAGTACCTGAAACAACTCAAACACCACCAGATATCACAACTTATAGGAGAAGATCCACACCTAGTCATACTAGAGTGGCTACCGGATCCTTGCCCCATGATTCACCTCTCATAGCAGGTCACACAGCTAGAAGTGATGAGGGTAGTTCTAACCAAAATGAATTGATGGATATGTGTACCAAGTTAGCTGCCCAGGTGAAGAGTATGGAAGAGGATCTTAAAAGCTCCAAGGAGGAAATTCAAGCTCACAAGAAAAAGGTTGCTAAATTGACTCTTAGGGTGAAAAAGCTTGAAGATCAGTTAAAGAAGAAAAGGGCAAGAATGGTGTTGGATGATGATTCTTCTAGTGATGATTCAGATGATTCAGATGATGCAGATGGTGGAAATTCTTCCAAACAGGGGAGGAAATTTGATAAAGACAAGGCTGGATCAAGTTTTCAGGGGAGGCAAAGTGAAGAGGAAGAAGAACAATTGGATATGGGTTATGGTAATGCTGATATGGAGATTGTTGAAGCTGGTAAAGAAAAAGCAGTTCAGGCATCTGAAGCTGTTCAGACTGTTGAAGCAGCAGTTCAAACTACTGAGATAGAAGCAGTTCAGACTGTTGAAGCAGCAGTTCAAACGACTGAGATAGAGCTATTAACAGTTCCAACTGGTGATACTTCAGCTGAGAAAGTATATGAAAGAAAAAGGGCAGGCAAGGGTAAAAAGCTTATGACACAAGAAGAAGAAGCTGCTCAAGAATTGGAAAAGCTCAAGAAATCAAAACAAAAACTCAGGTTCAGATAAATTTTGATGCAGAGGTAGCCAGAAGGATTCAAGAAAAAGATTTAGCTGATGAACAAGCTAAACAAGCTCAGATAGCTCAAGATGACGAATTAGCAAGGCAAATGGATGCTGATAACGAAAGAAACATAGCTGGTTTCATGGATAGAACAAGAACAGAGGATTTTAATCAAGAAGAGTTTAATGAGCAACTACAATACTTATTAGATTCTGATTTGATTATAAAAGCTCATGCAGTGATGATTCTTAAAGATCTGGAGTTAAATGAAGAAGAAAAGTCAGAAAAGCTCAAAGAATTCATTTTGTCAAAGAATAGAGAAGCTACTTGGAATGACTTGATGCAAAGAATCAGAGAAAGACAAAAGTCAGGTTACAAGACAAAGCTGCCTACAAGAATAGACAATGTCTGTGGAAAACTAGAAGGGGGGGTTGAATAGTTTTACGTCTTTTTAATTTTATTATAAAAACTTTTGATACTTTTAAAAACTTAGATTCAAGTTTATGTGAAAAATAATACTTGAACAATTTTGTTGATTGTATGTTTACCCTTTTAGATTTGTTATAAAAGTTTTACTTTTTATGAATGGAGTTTTGATTTGATCTTTATGTGAAGTCAACTTCTAAGTAATACTAACAATTATATATATGCCTATGTGTATGAAAGTAATAACGATGTAAATAAAGAAATAAGTAAGGGATGGAAAGATCTAACCAAGACACGAGAGATTTATAGTGGTTCGGCTACAAGGACACCTTCCTTGCCCTGCTCCACTCCCCGAGCACCGAGCTCGAGAGTTTTCTTCACAACTTCAACACCACCACGACTTTGGCTGAGAAAACCTTACACGACTTTGGCTTACACGGGTTTAACGACACAACTTCTTCACGACTTATTCACAACGGCTTCACGACTTGAACTCTAGGACTTCATGACTAGGACTTCACGACTTCACACGACCGCTTCACAACTTCTATGCTACGGCTTCACGACTTCAACACTAGAACTTCACTAGTAGAACTTCACGACTTCAACATGACCGCTTCACAACTTCTATGCTACGGCTTCACGACTTCAACACTAGGACTTCACGACTAGGGCTTCACAACTTCAACACCACCGCTTCACAACTTCTATGCTACGGCTTCACGACTTCAACACTAGGACTTCACTACTAGGGCTTCACAACTTCAACACGACCACTTCACAACTTCTATGCTACGGCTTCACGACTTCAACACTAGGACTTCACGACCTCTACCTTACGGCTTCGTGACTTCTATGCTACGGCTTCACAACTTCTTCACACCGCAACTACTTCACAACTTCACTATGCTTCTACACTACTTCTTTACACCACACCTATTTATATATACTTTGATCTACAAACAACAACAACTACACAAAGAATTTACACAACTATACAAATGAATGAATTGAACTACAACACTTCTTCACTAGATGATGAAGAGCTATTCTTCTTTTGCACTTGAATGGAGGAAGCTTGGATCACTTGGAAACCAATGCTTAAGAAGATATGATCAAAGGATTTTTGAAAGTATTTACAAATATTAGAGAAGATTTAGAACAGAAAGTTGAGTGTGCAAAAGGTGAGAAAAATCCAGGGGAAGGCTGGTATTTATAGGCAGAAAAACTGGATAGCTGGAATGCTACTGGAGCGGGGCGGTCCCCTTAATTTTAAGGGGGCCGCCTAGCAAAATTAAGGGGGCCGCCCAAGCCAACCGTTGCCGAGTTTTGTCTTTTTGTGGGAAAGGTTTTTCTGGAACATTTTGACTGATTTTGGTTAAAAATTTGAATTCATATTTTTATAGTTGATTAAACATATTTATTTAATACCAAAATTTTTTTTCAAAAATATAAAATGTTTTTGACATTTTATAAAAAGATTAGTGATTAAGAAAATGTTCCTTTGATCATATAAAGCATTAAGCATTATGTTTATTCATACCTTAAGTGATTAAGTTGTAGAAATGAATATTTACAACTAAATACTTGTTTATTTGATAAGTTTATGTTTAATGAGTTTATATTTTGTGATCATTAAAACATAGAGATATGAATAAGTATTAATAATGTTTTTAGGCATTATTTATGTCAACAATCTCCCCCTTTTTGATGATTACAAAACTTAAACTCATTAAATTCAAAAATTTATGTTTGGACAAATATTTAGTGAGTTTACATTCACTTCTCCCCCTTTTTGTAGAATCAAAAAGGTTATGCCGACTATATTCAACTAAGAATTATGTCGGAAACTAGAACTCCCCCTTGATGTATACTCCCCCTCGTTTGAGGGCACCAAGGAATCGAGATATGGAATACTTGCAAGAAAAATATTAGAGGCACAAGTATATGTAATAACAATAAGCAAGCATATAGAATAAGCACATTCATTAAATAAAAGTGTTGTGTATAAATACACAACCAATTAGAGTACATCATAAGGCATGCAAACATACAAACAAAGCAACTAATTATACTACATAATCATTCCAAAAGCACATGATCCCTATAAAGCTTGCAATCAAAAAGGGTGGAAAACATTTTTGTTTTGAAAGCATTTCAACTAGTTTGGAGAGAATGAAGGAGATGGTGGTGAAATAGGTGAAGATGGCGAAGGTGGTGGTGATGGAGTGGTGTTGTCTTCTTTAGTGAGATCAATGAGAAGGTGTTTGGGTGGTATGATGACCATTTTGTGTTTCTTAGAGGACTTGGAAATGGAGGATTTTGGTGATAGCATTGATGAAGTGAGGGTTTATCATTTGGAGGGAATTTATAGTATGAAGGTAAGGTTGGTTTGGGTAAGATTTTGAGGTTTAGTGGTAATATTCCAAACTCAGTTGGGTTAATAAGAGAAAGGGCAGCTAAGACTAGAGAAAAGGGGTCATAAGATGCAAAAGAGATCAGTGAAAATTACTGTCCAGATGGCCGGTCCCCTTAATTGTAGGTCGGCCCCCTTAAAATTAAGGGGACCGCCTAGCAACATTAAGGGGGCCGCCCATCTGGTATTTCCCAGACGACCAGAATTGAAATTTTTTCAGAAAAGGGTCAATTTTTGGGTTGTGTTTGCAGCAAGCTCTATTTGAACCATGTACATTGGGAATGCTTTAATAGTAACAATAACATATCAAAAAGAATAATGTACGCATGTATACCATTAAGATCATATTAAAAGCATATCATAAGCATATATAAAATGAAACAAAATGATGAGGCAGCATATTCATAGCAAACATATATAAGAAAGAACAAAACATTCATTAATTAAAAAAATGATTATGTGTCAAACATAATCATTGTTACAACATACATTGTGCTTAGAGCACACATTTGTTAGAGAATTCTAATTTGCCTAAGAAATCCATTTGACTTGCTTGAATTATTTTGGATGAATGATGGTAGAGTTTGAGGGTGAAGAAATGGGATTCATGTGGATGGAGAGTTTATTTTGGAGGTGGTGAGTTTGGAGTGGACCATGTTGGATGAAGGTTTTGATGTTGCTCAAGAGTGGATGTTGGATGAGATCTCGTGAGAAGATACTCAATCCATGTGAAGTGCTCATTTAGAGCAATGGTTTGTTGTTGGAGAAAGATGCAACAAGGACAATTGTTGACATGTTTCTCAATATGACTCTTGTTGTGTGGTGATGGTGGAGAACTAGATGAAGGTTGGTCAAGGTTGCTTTGAGCAAGATGTAGGGCAAGAAGAGCATTTAGCTCATGGGCTTCCTTGAGTTCGTCAATGAACTTCAAGTGTTCGGTGGACGGTGATGATGGTGGAGTGTGGTTGATGGTTGGGATGGATGTTTGTACATGTAACAAAGGTGCAACATGTGATATGGTAGGAAGTGGTGGTGACAATCTTGGTGGTGGAGACACTTGTGAGCTTGGGTAGTCATGAGTGGGTGATGGTGGTACATTGATGGATTGAGGAAGATGTGGGGTGATGTGAATGAGATTTGGGTCATTGTTTTGGGATTGTTCTTGTTCTTCACATGGGTGTGATAAGGGTGTATTTGTGGGAGTAAGAGTATGAGGCTTAGGCTTAGGTTGATTTTGAGCAACATCACTTGTGGAGTTGGAGTCATGACATGTGTCAAGTTTTCGTCTCCAAACGGGTCTAACCGAGATCTTAGCAACTCTTGAATACTTTGATCTTGGGTTGTTGGAGGATGACATGTTTGAATGGATGATATGAATGAGCATTTATGATGGAGATGAGTATTTATAGTGAAAGAATGATGTGATTGAGGAAGGTAAATTTTTGGTGGGTGATTTAGGACAAAATGTGTTTGTGAATTTTGGGAAGTATAGGATGAAATGGGTTGGAAATTGAAAAAGGAAACAGGAACCTCGACCAACCAGATGGCCGGTCCCCTTAATTGTGGCCGGTCCCCTTAATCATTAAGGGGGCCGCCCATCTGCTGATTCCCAGGTTGCCAGGAATGGGTTTTTGGCAGAAAATTTTTTTAGAAAAGGTTGTGTTTTTGGGTTTAGATTCAAGCAAGTTCAACTTCTTTTTGAGGCAATTTAGAATTTAATAACTCATGTATGCTAAGCACATTCAATTAAGCAATTTTATTTAGCATGCAACCTACTCATTAACCAAGTAACATATATGTATATATGAACAAGAAAGCAACATATAATTACCAAGTAATTCATAATATCATTATTATGACAATTAATTGGCTAGTTAATTAATCCTAATAAGTGCAAGGAAATGGGGAGTTGAGATAGCATGGACTTTTAGACTTGTATCAAGCAAGATCATAATGAACAAACATTGGTTTTTCAGATTTGATTTATTTCACATGTAAATGTCATATATAAGAATAGATGACAAATATAAAATGACTTATGCAAAAAGAAATGTTTTTAGCATTATTCAACAATGTTTGAAAGTAGGTTTTATGTGGTTGTGAAAATCATTTTAACAAGATAGATTTGATTTTATTTCAAAGTGTTTTTATAAGGAAGGAAAATAAGTTGTTACACTTTTTGGCTTTGATAAAAACATGTTCAATAGAGAGGTGACTTAATCTTTTGAAAAATCATTTTCCAAAATATGAAGTTTTGCATGTTTAAAAAGAATTGTTGTTAAAAAATCTCATGCTTGATTGGTTAAGGCTATTGTCACATGCTATCCCTTTCAACATATTATGCAATTAAACGATAGTGATGACTAAATTCTATATGTTCGATAGAGAATACTTTATTTAATGCTTAGGGGGCTAACTTAAGGCTTTCTAGTTGATTAACACGTAATATGGATATAACTAATAGTGTAAAGGCAATGCAACCTATTAAACTAAGCATATCCTAAGGCAACGATTAACACCAATATATTTAAGAGGTAGCTACTTATGAAATTTTAAGAAGAAGACTTATCTCAGGTCCAGCTTTTCAGACTTCTATCGTCTTATTAGATCAAAACAGCTCGACCCGAATATGCCTTAATATTGACTTATTTGATGGATAAGCCTTGATGAAAGTAACGCCATTTTGTTGAGATATTCACATTAGATGATCCATTTGTCTTCACGCGTGTGTTTTGAATTTGAGTAGGTTAACGCAAGATTTAGCTTTATTCCTTTGTGTGTTCATTACCTAATCAAATAAAATAGCTTGGTACCCAGATTCTCATGGGTCCGAGATGGTTAGTTGGAGACATCCATTGCATTTGTATGCACATGGAGAGGATGTCGCCAAGAAGTACAAGAATTCCTTGATAGTTTGTTTTGATGCACAAACTATAGATTTCTTGACTTATGAAAATTATAATCACAGTAAATAGCCTTATATCTAAATTTCTCTACTAGGTTTTACAATTTTAATTTGTTTGGATTTACTTGTTGATGAGTTATTCGAACTAAATCATAAACCGGTTTTATCATTAAATGGCTTTTAACAACTTAGTAGGTATTTAAGTGATTTTGAGCTTTCTTCAAATTTAGCTATTATTTTTGCTCTTTCATTTAGTCTTTTAATATCATGCTTATATTCTTGACATGTTTTGCATTCTAGATCAATTTCAATATTACTTTCAAGTCTAGACATTTTATCTTCTAAAATTATTTCTTTTTCAAAATTGCTTTCAAAAGTATTTGATGATTCATTTTTAAAAGTGGTTTTTAAATCTATGTTGCAACAATATTTAAACTCATTTTCTAATTTTGAAAATTCTAAAAGGAATTGATCATAGCAAAAATGTTTGGTTTCGGATTGTACCTTATTTGGAGTTTTATCTAATTTGCATTCGTCACATACCGGATGGTGATCTTCTCCTTCGTCTCCCATGATTTTGGACTGAGTTCACTTTGGAGTTGATTCATGTAGTCTTCGTCGTTAATACCTTCATTAACAACATTTGAACTAGTAGCACATGTATCTATTTTATCTAAATGTTTATCTATTAAATTTTCTAAGATAACTAATTCATGTACAAGATCAAAATCCTCATCTTTGGCTTGACATTTTTCTTGATGAAAGTTTAAGAGATTTTTCCAAATATCATTTGCCGTTTGACAGAAAAATATTCTTTCATACTCAACTTTCGGCAAGGTTTTATAAATGATTATTTTAGCCTTATCATTTAAGTCATTCTTAGTTTTGAAATAGTTATTTTGATTTTCAAAATCTGTTTTTGTTTGACTTTTAAAATCCGTTTTTGTTAGTTGAAAATCACCAATCGAAATGACATGCCAAAGATCTAGATCAATTGATTTCACATAAGTTTCAAATTTATTTTTCCATTCAAGAAAAGTATAGTTTTCAAATAGTGGTGGTTTTTGCATAGATTCCCCTTCTAAGTATTTTCCAGATTCCATAGATCGATTCAAGTTTTTAAAATACAGTATATTTTAAAAGATCTTGTTCGACGTGGCTCTGGTACCAATTGTGGAAAACTAGAAGGGGGGGGGTTGAATAGTTTTACGTCTTTTTAATTTTATTATGAAAACTTTTGTTACTTTTAAAAACTTAGATTCAAGTTTATGTGAAAAATAATACTTGAACAATTTTGTTGATTGTATGTTTACCCTTTTTGATTTGTTATAAAAGTTTTACTTTTTGTGAATGGAGTTTTGATTTGATCGTTATGTGAAGTCAACTTCTAAGTAATACTAACAATTATATCTATGCCTATATGTATGAAAGTAATAACGATGTAAATAAAGAAATAAGTAAGGGATGGAAAGATTTAACCAAGACACGAGAGATTTATAGTGGTTCAGCTACAAGGACACCTTCCTTGCCCTACTCCACTCCCCGAGCACCGAGCTCGAGAGTTTTCTTCACAACTTCAATAAGCTCCCTTATGGCGGAGAAAACCTTACACGACTTTGGCTTACACGGGTTTAACGACACAAAGCTAAATGTCGAGTTCTAATCGTAGCTAGAACCAATCTCACAACTTCACAACACAACTTCTTCACGACTTATTCACAACGGCTTCACGACTTAAACTCTAGGACTTCACGACTAGGACTTCACGACTTCACACGACCGCTTCACAACTTCTATACTACGGCTTCACGACTTCAACACTAGAACTTCACTACTAGAACTTCACGACTTCAACACGACCGCTTCACAACTTCTATGCTACGGCTTCACGACTTCAACACTAGGACTTCACGACTAAGGCTTCACAACTTCAACACCACCGCTTCACAACTTCTATGCTACGGCTTCACGACTTCAACACTAGGACTTCACTACTAGGACTTCACAACTTCAACACGACCGCTTCACAACTTCTATGCTACGGCTTCACGACTTCAACACTAGGACTTCACGACCTCTACCTTACTGCTTCGCGACTTCTATACTACGGCTTCATAACTTCTTCACACCACAACTACTTCACAACTTCACTATGCTTCTACACTACTTCTTTACACCACACCTATTTATATATACTTTGATCTACTAACAACAACAACTACACAAAGAATTTACACAACTATACAAATGAATGAATTGAACTACAACACTTCTTCACTAGATGATGAAGAGGTATTCTTCCTTTGCACTTGAATGGAGGAAGCTTAGATCACTTGGAAACCAATGCTTAAGAAGATATGATCAAAGGATTTTTGAAAGTATTTACAAAGATTAGAGAAGATTTAGAACAGAAAGTTGAGTGTGCAAAAGGTGAGAAAAAATCCAGGGGAAGGCTGGTATTTATTGGCAGAAAACTGGACAGCTGGAATGCTACTGGAGCGGGGTGGTCCCCTTAATTTTAAGGGGGCCGCCTAGCAAAATTATGGGGGCCGCCCAAGACAACCGTTGCCTAGTTTTTTCTTTTTGTGGGGAAGGTTTTTCTGGAACATTTTTACTGATTTTGGTTAAAAATTTGAATTCATATTTTTATAGTTGATTAAACATATTTATTTAATACCAAAAATGTTTTTCAAAAATATAAAATGTTTTTGACATTTTATAAAAAGATTAGTGATTAAGAAAATGTTCCTTTGATCATATAAAGCATTAAGCATTATGTTTATTCATACCTTAAGTGATTAAGTTGTAGAAATGAATATTTACAACTAAATACTTGTTTATTTGATAAGTTTATGTTTAACGAGTTTATATTTTGTGATCATTAAAACATAGAGATATGAATAAGTATTAATAATGTTTTTAAGCATTATTTATGTCAACAATGTCAATTTCTTGAAGCACTATTTGAAGAATCAAGCAAGATACAATATGAGTGACTTCAAAGAATGGCAGATGCTGAAATTGAAAAGAAGTTCTTTGAAACTTATGCAAGGCTGAACACTCCAATCAAAGAAGACATCATCAAGAGAAAGAAAAGAGAATCTGAAGTTTTAGAGTCTGATGCTACAAAGAAATTGAAGTCTGGAGAAGAGTTGACTGATGAGCAGATCAACAAGTAAAAACCCAAACCAAGAGACTAACATGATGAGTGTTTGGAAGAATCCCCCACATCTGGAAGAAGAAGCTTAATTGAAGAAACTTAGTGATTCAGGAAGAAATCATAAGTTTAGGGGAAGATAATACTAATCCTAAATATGTAGTATCTTTAATGTGCTTAAAAAAGAAATCAATCGCTTTGAAAAGATCTTCTCAAATACGAGCTCAGAAGCCAACACTAAATATGATATTGAGACTGCTAGCCGTTTTACCTAATGTATCCTAATACTTGGAGTCATCCACAGACTCACCTTCATATGCGTCTGTGAGTTTTGTACCCAAGGACATAGGTAACTATATAGATCCTAATATGCTACCAATCTCATACATATAGTATTACACTATGCTAATAACCACGAAATCTATATTATTCAATCATATCCTATAATGAAAAGATTAAGAGAACATACCTTACTAAGAATGTTCGTTTTCCAGAGTGTTAGTTATATTACCTCTTGGGAACACATTTCTTATGTAATCAAGTCTTGGTCATATTAATTAGGTTGCTTAGGGCTTTATGTTTGTATTACAACTCACAGCCCTATTAGAAGCCCTATGGGCCGTGAGATTTAGTGATAGTTTCTAAAAGATGTCAAGGCAAAGTGTTGCCCTAACACTTGCCTATAAATACACATGTAATCTACTCTTATTATTGTTGGTTATTCACTTATGCTAAGGAAACTCTTGCTCAGTCATGCGTGTGTTTAATCTGACCTTCTCTTCTTCTTCTTATCTTATTCTCTCATCTTATACGTGTTAGTATACTTGTGTTATGCTTAATCTAGGACCTAACAAGTGGTATCATTCGCTAGAAGATAATTGATTTGTGTGTTTTTGAGTAGTTCGTAGCTTATTCATAGTTAACGTTTGGTTTTGTAGTGAATTAGTGACAAAAAATCTCATTTCTATCACTTTCTCTTCACACTTGTAAAGTGTTAAGATCATTATAGTGATTAGAAGTTTGATTTAGAGTCAAAAGTTTAGATCTTTTTCGAATAACACTAGATTTACACTCGGTTTCATTAGTTGCATCTCATCGAAATTCATCAAATTTCGTTTAAAACATTAAAGCTTGAAACTTTATTATTATTTAAGTATTTTTAAATGTTTTGATCCAAAAAGATTCAGTTTAAACATCGCTTTTGATTGGTAAAAAGCGTTTTGATTAAGCTGTGTTTCTATCGGAATTGGTGAAAAGGGTTTATCGGAATTCGTTTCGAGGGTTTATCGGAATTGGTAATTAGGGATTATCGGAATTGGAGCAATTAGGGTTTATCGGATTTGACGACTTAAGGCTTATCAGATTTGTTACTCAATAGATTCCTTGCTTGTACAAGCTTGTGAAAATACTTCGACTTTGAGGAAAATCTCCTATCTTGTATAAGGTAGTGAGAAAATTATCGGAATTGCAATTCAGATACATTATCGAAATTGCCAAGTTCTATCGCAATTCAGATAAGTTATCGAAATTGCAAAATTCTGTTGCAATTGCAAAGTCCATCCCAAGATCCATCGAAATTAACTAATTCATCAGAATTCAGCTACTTTTTTCGGAATTAGATAAATCCATCGGAAATGGAAATTTCATCGGAATTCAGATAATCCATCGCAATTCAGTGACTTCGTCGCAATTGGCAACTGTGAACAGTGTTTTGTCGAAATTGAAAGTGAACAGTAAAACATCTAAATTCACACTTAACCAAAACCAAACTTTATAACTCATAACACACTTCTCAATTGTCTACAAGATCCATAAAAACACAAGTTACTTCTACAAGAATGTCTCAACCACCGAACTACAACTACTTTTACAATCAACAACAACAGTATCATCAGCAACAACAATATCCTCAATAACCACAGTATCCTCAACAACAACTCTTTGTGCAACAACATCAATTTTTCCCTCAACAAAAAATCCCTCAACAACAACCATATCAACAACAACCAATGCAGTCCTACCCACTTCCAGCAAAACAACCACACTGGTTTGATCAGATGTGTGAAGCACTCAGTAGTCAACAATCAAGACATGAGGCTGGATCCTTAGACCTCCTATGCTCACTCCGGGTAATTATGTGCAATGGGCAAGTCGATTCTTACGATTCATTGAACTCAAGAAACAGCATGGCAAATACATGAAAAAGGCTATCATTGAAGGACCATTTCAAGATCCAACAACAACGGTTCCTGGAGATCCAAATGCCATTCCTCCCAGAGTGTAACACCCCCGTTTTTCGATTTACGCAGAAAAATATGAGTCGGGGTATTACTTCATGGTTCACAGTCATGATAATAGAAAATGACTCGAAAAGAGACGTTTTTAAATAAAATTGTTATCATTCATTTATTTATCAGAGTACATTATTTAGGTCCTAACAGGAAGTTTTTGAAATACGTAATAAAATACATTATTCTTTGAATGATAACAAAGTGGACACTCTTGTTATAAGAAGAAAGTCCACAGCCACTCCGTGCCAAGTCATGCCTTTAGTCACCTGAGATAAACATGCTTAAAAAGTCAACACAAAGGTTGAGTGAATCCATAGTGTTTTCAGTTGTAATAAGTTTTGAACACAAGCTAAATAAAAGTAATCAGTAGTACTGCAGTGAAAAGTATATATGTTGCACTAAGTCTCATGGCACGCAAAACGTTAACAGGTTATCTTCATAGTTATGAGCTATGAGATATAAATTACCACATAATTAAATGTAAGTAACCTTGCCCCCGAGTAGGAGATTGCCAGTCTCTTTATTAAAGTCAAATAAAATGCATTTGGTTACGTTACGGTAACACAAAGGGGCTGTCAAACCCAATAGATCTATTCATATTATTCGCGCTCACCCGCAGGTGATTAGAGGTCCATGATTAGGGGTCTTTTTGGGAAATAGCAAACTTAGGCAAAATAAATCAGGAAAGCATTCTGAAAAATACTTGTGTTCGGTTTGAAGCATGTATCTCCCCACAAGTTTGGAAAACGTAGTAAAAAGTGGGACTATGAACTCACCTGGGTAGTCTGGATGAATTACAAAGTTAAGTGAAGTTGATAAACGTCTCCGGCACGCTACCTGGGTTGGTGTGTCAAGTTCTCAGTAATTGTTTCAGATTATATAAGTTTTTATTATTCGTTTCGTAACGTTTTCGGTAAATGTTAAATTTAAGATGACATGAAATTTCTCCAAAAGTTATAAGATTTTATCTTATTTCTTATCTGTAAGTTTTGGTTCTGTCTGTTCATTATTTAGACACTCCGTTTGTTAGTTACTACACAAAACGTATATTAGGTTTTAAAAATCCTAATAATAATAATAATAATTGTAACACCCCAACCCGAAAAGGGTAGAAGTGCCACATTATGGTGACATATCAAAGCAAACACAAGCATAAGACTTAAATAATACAAAATGAATTTCAAAGGTTACAAAGGAAAAATCTGAAAATACAAGGTTACAAAGGGAACAATAATAAAATACTAGGTCTGAAATGCAAATCTCTTCTAGTCATCTCTAAATCCATGATAGCAATCTAAGTATAGTCTTCTAAGTCCAAGATACTCTCCACTCATACCCAGCTTCCAACTAAAACCTGCCGCAGGAAAAGAAATGCGGCTGAGCTACGAGAGCTCAGTGAACAGATATAACGATAACAAAGCAGTAATAGAGAATAGTGAAAAGTAAATGAAGTAAAGATCATGCAGATATATCAAGAGTTAAGGAATAATTAAATAGATAAGAGTAAAGGAAACAGTAATCCACCACGAGCCCAAGTCAAGTCAAGTATCAAGTCAAGTAACCAAGTAGCCATGTATCCGGAGGGGAGGCCTCGGGATACCAAGTATAATGTGAGGGGATACCTCAAGGGTTGGAGTCATGAGCTCCCAAGATGTGAAAGACGTGTATCGCACACACCATCAGTCACCAAGTATATAACAAGTAATATCATGATATATCCAACGAAACAAGTAAACAAATCTAGGATGCATCCATACGCCCCAGTAGGCCAATTACTTCCTCTACGTAACAAGTCAAGTCAGGGACGGGATAGGTCATCACTCTCCTACCCTAGAGTCATGCCATCGGTGCATCAATGACATGGACATGAAACCCTCATGCCTAGTATACAAGTGGTGGCTCGTAGTCTCAAACTGTGGATCAAGGGTCAAATCAAGTATCAAGTGTCCAAGTTCAAGTTTCATATCAAGTGGTTCAAGTCAAGTTTCCATTTCAAGTATGTCATATCAAGGTTTATATCAAAGTTCAAGTCAAGGTTCAAATCAAGAATCATGGCATAGGGTTTATAGCAAAGGTTCAAATCAAAGTTCAAATAGATCATATCAAAGGTTCATAATCAAATGATTCGTAGGTTCATAGTAAAGATTTAATTCAAAGGTTTCATATCAAACGCGTATTTAGAAGTAATCTTTTCAATAAGTGACTCTCATAAAATGATATTTAGTAAAGTCTTTCATAAAGATAGTCTTTAAAAGTAGTTTTCATAAAACTTTTAGTAAAATTTCATTTAAAAGTGGTATCGCATCGTACTCAACAACATCGTTTTAAAATAGCTTTTCTTAAAACATTTTCATATATAATTAAGAAAGGTTTTCGCATCCAGTTATAATATCAAATGAACCTTCAAGGTATCCCAGGATTTGAATATTCATGTCACAGGGTGACGAACGAATTATATCAAGTATCAAGGGAACATAGCAAGGTTCAATTTATCAAGGGGAGCATAGCAAGGTTCACAAATCAAGGGGAGCATAGCAAGGTTCACAAATCAAGGGGAGCATAGCAAGGTTCAAGAGAGTAAGATAGATAAGAGAGAGAGAGTTCATGAGAAACCTGTGAGAAGGTCAGAATATCTGTTAGGGGTGTTCGTGGGGCGGTTCGGTTCGGTTAGTTGGAAGATTTAAATTATCCATCGCGGGGCGGGTAATTACTTTTACTATCCGAAACCGAACCGTACTAGGTGGGTAACCGGACAAGCGGGTACCCGAAATGAGCGGTTACCCGCGGTTCGGGTCACGGTTAACCATTTTAGACATTTAATCGAGTTTAACCTTTTAAACAATAACATGTTCTAGAACGTAAAATGTCATTTTAGTAAAATTAAATGACATTTAATAGATAATAGTCATATAAAAGTTATCTATTAGAATAATTGCATTCAAATATCCATACATAATCAATTAACAAAATAATAGTTATTCGACGTTTATAGATTACAATCACATTTATCAACTTTAACACATAAATGTTTAGAAATGTTCACATTAGGAGCGAAAAAGGCGTTATACAATAAAATTAGTGCAATAATATAATTAATACTTGTACAATTATTTGAATATTTAGTGAAAAAAACCTTCATGTATTAATCACGGTTCGGTTCGGTTAACCACGGATATCAAAAAATAAAAAACGAAACCGAACCGTGATAAGCGGGTTTTTTCGGTTTCGGTTTTTTTCGGTTTCGGTTTCTTCGGTTTCGGGGTTTTTCGGTTTCGGATTGAGCGGTTCGGCTCGGTTCTTCGGTTTCTCGGATTTTTTGAACACCCCTAATATCTGTACCTTATTAGAAAGCAAGCAAAAACACAAGAATAGCAAACACTGACAGGAATCAGATCCCTCCTTCTTCACACCTAAAAGAGTAGAAGACAAAATTACAAATGGTTCTTAATTACTGATTTTAGTTTATCTTTCCATTTTAAGTTACTTTCCAAATTTAGCAACTTTCCATATATGGTAACTTTCCATTTATAGTGAGTTTCCACTTTAAGTAAGTTTACTCATTTTATGTAACTTTCCATTTTTAGCAGGTTTCCCAAAATTAGTAAGTTTCCATTTTTAGAAAGTTTCCTTATTTAGTAAGTTTCTATAATTAGCAGATTTCCATAATTAGAAAGATTTAAATATTATAATTTAAGTTAAGTCATTAATTAATTATTATTATGGAAATAGGGTTCATTTTAGCAAGTTATAATAGTTTAGGGTTAAATATGACAACTTTTTATATTTTAGGGTTTTAAATGCAAATATACCAAAGATAAAGGTCTAAAGTGCAAATATTACAAGTTATTCATTTTAATCCATAAGTTTCCCATAATTACAATTCCAATCCTTTAATTTTAACAATTTTACAAGTTAGACCCTTTAATTAATTAATTTTACAATTTAACCCTTTTTAATTAATTAAGATACCATTTAATCCTTATAATATTCATATTTACACATTAAGCCTTCAATTTTCCAAAATTTCACATTACACCCCTTACCTTAATGTTTATACGAATTGACCTTCATTTTACATAATTTACAAAACAAGTCCCTCTATTTTATTAATTTCCAAATCGATTTTAATAATTACATAACTTACCATTTAAACCTTTTTGTTACAAAATTTACATATTATACCCCCATTTTATATTTTATACGATTCATCCATGGTCCAAAACATGTTACAAAAATAACCCACAAGTTTATAAAATTACAAAACACACCCAAAACTTTATAATTATCAATCGGTTTAATATTAAACAATATAAACCCTAACCCTAAAATTTACCAATCATTACCAATCATTGATTTAACCTTAAAACACATTTATTACATCAATTCCATCATCATAAACCCTAACCCTAACCCATTCGATTTTATTTCCTTTTTAAATTTCTAACCGATAATAACAATAAACAAAATAATTTACAACCAAGGTTCTAGGCTTCAAATAATTTTGAATCCAATTTTCACAGGTCACATATATCCTATTACAGATTATAAAAATATGTTTGAGGTTCATAAAATTAATATAAAGCCGTATGAAGTTTTGCACATTTTTAGGGTTTTTGGTTCGTTTAATTCCAAACGACCTTAGTAGCATGCATGGATCATGATAACCATTTTATACAGATCATATATGATGTAAAGAGAGTCACGAAAATACCAGATAGTTTTTAGAATGATCGAATGAGGCGT
This sequence comes from Artemisia tridentata subsp. tridentata, assembly GCA_021014915.2. NCBI lineage: Eukaryota > Viridiplantae > Streptophyta > Magnoliopsida > Asterales > Asteraceae > Artemisia > Artemisia tridentata. Next base: position 212,921,006 of record CP139508.1, on the reverse strand, counting down.
GGAGAATTAATACCTCTCGGCAAGAACTAAACTCGAGCAAAAATCAAAACCAAGCGAACCAAGCTTCTATAATTTGAACTCCTATTTTTCTAGCCTCCTTCTAACTCCAATGTATCCAGGAAAAATGCCAAGAACTTGTAGAAAATTGTGGTGGTCGATTGTTGAATTTTTGGTTTGATCATTTAGGGTTTAATTATATAAAATGGAAATAATGATGAAACCGTGTATAAGGATGAGGAGAGGGCATGGATTTCAGCCCAAGGGATCAAGGAGGATCAATTTTCTGATTTGCAAAGATTTCCTCTAATTATATAACATTTATCCCTTTGTTATATATATTTTATTATTTAAAAGAAAATAATTACATAAATAAAAATACATTCGGCCCAAGTGAATTTTTATAGAGTGACAAGTATTTTTAGGACATTTAGAATATTAAAATGTTCATGCAAAAATTATCATACTTCATATGTAGCTAGTTTCCAAGGGTTTGTGATTTATTTGATGTTTTATTTAGTTATTAATTGAAATTTTAAGTTACAAGGGTATTTTGGTAATTTTGCATGTTTTGAAATTTTGGGTTTTACAATAATAATAATAATAATAATAATGATTTATAAATAATATTATTAAATTAAGAATTAGGGTTTATAAGTACATTTTCACTTTAAACCTTTTAGTTTCTAAGATTGGCAACTTTTACCCTCGAACTATATGGAAATGACAAGTTTTACCCTTGGACTTTTAGAAATATACAATTTTTACCCCTGAACTTTAGTTAATTGACACTTTCTACCCTTAATTTTCAAAATTGACCATTTTTACCCCTAGGGTTTCACTCGACTGCAAATCTAGTCCATATTACAAAACTTACTAGAGTCTTGGCAAAATTAGCCCTTGAGACTTCTAGTTTATTTCATCTGATGTCCCTTTTCACACAAAAACTCTTTGTTTCATACGATTTGTGACGAAACTTTTTACGAATTCTTAGCCAAAATAACTATTAGTGTTTTAAGAGTATTCTTGCAAAAATTTAGACCATGGTTCGATCGCATGACCTCGAAATGAATTCTTGAAAAGTTGCGACTTCAGTTTACTCGACACAGGAAGTCGCTTGACTAAAGTGTCTGGTTCTCACTCGTTACTCAACCAATTTTGCTAATTCTTTTTCCTATGTTTAGCCCTCTTAGTGACCTTCATTCATGCCAAAACATAGAATTTTAGGAGCTCGTTAACTAGTCAAAATTAATCATACAACCACAGCAGCTGCTGTGTTGCGCGACAGAAGAAAAAGAAAAGAAAACTCTTGGTTTTTGGCTTTCGACTGTATTAGCTAGTATACTTAGATTATTTTTAACGTGTTTAACTTATTTAGAGTGTGTCTAGTTTATTTTAAAGATCCTAGAGCTTTTAGAAAATTATTTCATATGTATACCACTCGATAAGCATAAAAATGAAACAAAATTCGATTCTGAGTATTTCTGGGCTATGTCATGTTTTAGGAGTGTTTTAATATGTTATTAGATATAAAATAAGTAATAGAAAGTAATTGAAAATGGCCAAGAACATACCTTTGATATTAAAGTCGATTAGGGTATGAATTGGGAAACTAGGGTTCGAATTGCCTTCTCTTTGGTTCTAGCCTTCTCCAAAGCTTCTTAAGGACTGATATGATCTTAACTTAAGGTTGTGGGATCAGAAATGAGGCTGTGAGTGGCTGTGAGGGTGTGTTCGATTAGGGGTGATGGTGGTTTAGGGTTTCTAGGGTTCACTCCTATTTATAGAGCTCATCTAGGGTTTCCATGGTGTCCTAGGGTGTTTATGGAAGTGTGTGAGATGAGTTGTATGGTCATTAATGCGCCACATGTGGAGGAGGGGGGAAATGGTGGTGTAGAAGTGTATGTATCACACATGTAGTACTTATTCTAGAAGGAGATGTTGTCGCTTGCTATTGTTTCAACGAATGGATGATTAGGGCTTAGATTCTTCTAGGGTTTGGTTAGTTTAGGGTTAAAATCGAACCATATAGATCAAACTAAATTAGTTTGATTCGTTGGTAGCTTAAAGCAGTAGTACCTAGGGCTTAATTTGCTAGTACTCTAGGGTTTAGGGCAAAACTAGGGTTTCTAATCCTATGGTTTTCACAAAGATGAATTTTAGATTTATGTGACACATTTTTGTATATATCTGATGAGGCAAAAAGTGTACCGCTTTTAAGGGGTCATTTAAGCCCTAAATCGTATTTATTTGATCAAATATTGCCCTAAATCGTTCCTTTTGTCATTTTAGGTACTTTTGAGGAGAAATCTGGAAAAGGAGGCATTTTGGACGTTTTTGGAGCATAAAAGTGAAGAAAACGGCAAAGTCTCAAAAATCGGCTAAAAGTTACTCCAGACGGCGTCACAATTAACTCTGGACGGCGTCATGCCTTGGCAAGAAAAGTTGGATGTGAAATTTACTCATGACGGGCCAGTGAGAATAGCATGGAATTCTGACGGCGTCACGCTTTAACTAAATCAAGGGCGTCACGGCTTAAATCATAAGGGGACGGCGTCACGTTCATGGTCCGACGGCGTCAAGCCTTGATAAGCCAGAATGGATTTTTGAAGAGCTAAAGAGGGACGGCGTCAAGAAGGTCATCCGGGAACCCTAAAAGCGGCGAGGTGACGGCGTCACAATCCATAAGGTGACGCCGTCAGATCCAAAAATCTATATATAGTTTTCTAATTTTTTGTCATTAAGGAGGGCTTAGTGTGTGGAATTTTGGGATAAAACCCTAAGACGATTTTAGCTACTTTTTCAGGGCTTTTTGCCTTGAGATCTTCCATGTTTCATTGAAAGATAAGTTATCAATTAATCATTCAATATGTCTATGTGTTGTTTGATTCTATCTTATGCTTGTCTTTTGTTTAACATGTTAGGCTAATTTTATCTTGTGTTTGCTTAGATCTAATGAAACCTAGCTATTGATTATTGGTTGTTAGTGTGTTATTAGTTGTATTGGATGATTGTTTATCTATGTTAGGCTTAAGAAAACTGGCTAACTTCCTATTCGGTAACTTGCTTGAACGTCTTAAGAAACATGAACCAAACGCGTACTAAAGGTTTTTATGGTTGTATTTAATGCACAAGCGAATTCTAGTGATCCCATGTTAGGAGCTTCCTAGCCGGCTCGACATAGGAGTGAAGTAGGAGCTTGTAGAGTTGGGGAAGTAAGTACGCCACCCCACGAATGGTATTAAGGAATACACCCGTCATCCACGCGACTAATACACACTAATTAACCGGTAAAAGATAGTTAGGGAGTAAGGAAATCTAAGTAAACACATTTCTCTACACATAAGTTTCTCACCACATTTTCATTTTTGTTATTTTATTTTATTGCATTCGTAGTAATTTGGGATAGTTGACTAGCAACTAATTCCGCCCACTCCTTCAAACCCGAGATTTTACTTGCTTTCATAAAAATATAAAAATACAAAAAGAATCTTCCTCAACCCTTAGACCTAATTAGAGTAGCCTTTCATACCTAACGAACACTATTCCCTGTGGAGAACGATCAATCCCCCGTACTTACCACTACACTATACTACATCGGTCAGGTACACTGCCTGGTGGGGTTGTAAGCCTCTTGAGATCCCTTGAGAGGTAAAACCTGTTGTAAGGTTGCAAAACCCACGCATCAAGTTTTTGGCGCCGCTGCCGGGGAATAGTTATTGTTTAGGTTGAATTTTTATTTCTATTAGGTCTACTCACTAGATTCCTTTCTAGTGAGATTTTTATTTTATTTTTCTAGGTTTTCTTTAGTCTATCTATTTTCTTCGTGTCTTTGTTCGTAACCATACCGTCCGACATCATGGAAGATGGTAATATCCTTAACCCACACAACCCACCACCACAACAACCACAACCACCTCCTAGAGCCCGTACTTTAGGAGAGTATTCCCGTCCTAGCCACCATGGCTATCGAAACACCATTGAGCTCACTCAAGGAGCCAATATCACACCCTTGCGATCCGACACCATCCGGTTGGTGCAAAGCGGATGCGCATTCCATGGACTTCGTTCTGAAGATCCTAATCAACATCTCAAGGACTTTCTTAAAATCGTTGATTCTATAGACCTTGATGTTGCCACTCGAGAGACGACCCGATTGCGTCTCTTCCAATTCTCTTTGCGGGACCAAGCTAGTCAGTGGCTAGAACGTCAACCCGCAGGATCCATCACCTCTTGGGATGATCTCACCACTCGTTTCCTTGCTCAGTTTTTCCCACCGGGAAGAACTACCAAGCTAAGGAATGATATCTTGATGTTCCAACAACGTCAAGGCGAAACTCTCTACGAGGCATGGACTCGATTCAAGGACTTACTCCAAAAAGTCCCTCACCATGGCATAGAACTTTGGCTCCAAGTCCAAATCTTCTATGACCATATCAATCTCTCCACGAGGCAAACCATTGACCAATCGGCCGGTGGCAAGCTACGTGATCTAAGTGCGGAACAATCATGGGCTCTCCTAGAGGATCTTGCTCTTTATGACAACGAAAGTTGGAGTGATCCCCGTGATTTGAATAAAACGGTCAAGGCAATATCTTTGCCTTCGAACAATTCAAGCACTTCCGACCGTAGGATCATAGAACTTGAAGACCAAGTCAAGTTTCTCATGAAATCCTACGAGGCTCCTAAACCTTCAAGCCAAGTGAACAAAATCACTTCTTCATGTGAATTATGTAGTGGTCCCCACGACACTCGTGATTGCATGGAACTCCCCGAACAAGCTTTTGTGGACTACCCATCCTTGCGTACCGACGGAGCGGGAGACAAGTGGTACACTTTCAAACCCGAGCCAAACCATTATGGTGATTCATACAACCCCTCATGGAAAAATCACCCGAACCTTAGGTGGAAACAAAACCAAAACCCACAACAAACCAATTCTTCCAACCCACCTAATCGTTTCCAATCAAGCGGTTCCAACTCGAACCGTACTTTCAACAACAATCCTTCCGGCAATGGTAGTACCAATAACTTTGAAGGATTGATGTCCCAATTTATGGCATCTCAAGAAGCTCGGATAGCTAGATTCGAATCCGAATTCAATCAGCAACAAACTGAGATGACCAATAAAATTGACAACTTGTTGAAAGCCCTCAATAACCAAGTGCTATCACCTCCGCATAAGGACGCTAGGAACACAAATAGCGGACCCCAAGTCAAAGACCCTTCTTCATCCAAACATGTCCACTTCGTCAACGTTGTCACTATTAGACCAATCGATAGGAGCATGGAAGAAAGTGACAAGAATGAGGGTAGGATAGAAAGTGAACCTAAGGATGAGGATAGGAAAGTCGAGGTTGATAAGGAAGTTAGGACAAGAGTGATTGAGGAAGTAGATAATAATGAGGACTACTTCAATAGGCTACCCACTAAGGAAGAGCGCGCATATCATACAAACTTATTCGATGACCCCGAGACACCATACTTCCTAGGTAGACCAATCATTGAAATAGGCGACCCTTCTAATCTCAACATACCATGCAACATCGGGCATTTGCATGTGTGGAAAGCCTACATCGACCTTAGATCACCCATAAACATCATGACTAGAGCCCACTACAACTTGATAATGAAGAATCAGCTTGGGTATAGGATGTTCCCTGACAAGGGTTGGATGAGTAACTTCACGGGAAGAGTTAAGGGATTACCGGTTTATGTAGGAAACTTCACCTATGTCACCGACTTTGTAATTGTAGAAGATATCCGCCCAATAGTCGATGCATCCTTAACTCAAGTGGTTTTTGGAAAACCATTTGTTGAGGTCTCTAGAATGACTTATGAACCCTCCTTAGGGATAGTTAGATTTAAGGATGAGACCGATGAAGTAAGCTACCAAATGCCATATAAGATAGAACAATTCCAACACTTGTCAAATGTTGAGAAGGAGCTCAAGCAAGCGGTCTACTATAGGAATGATGAGGATAGAAGTAAAGGAGTAGACTATGTTATGGAAAGGATATTCGGTTTCTACAAGGATTGTTTGAAATTAGGACCGGAATATAAAACCGGGAAGGAGGATGGCCTAGGAACCGTGACCGATGATGGAGTCACGTAATGTACGTGACTTTGAGTCTAGCTACGAGACTCGTTAATAAAGAAAAGCGCTTCTTGGGAGGCAACCCAAGCTTTATTTGTTTTATTTGCTTTGTGTGTTTATTTATTTGTTTGTTTGATTTTATTTGTTTCCGTATGTGTGTTTAATTTTTATTACTATTGATTCATGTTAAAAACTAAATTGTGAAAATGCTTTATGTTGTTTTTAACTTCGTCTTAACTACATATAAAGGTATTTTGCAAAAGTTAAGTGTAAGGGAAATCTAAATCGGTTTATTAGAACACAAATGAACATGAATCATAATAATAATAAATTAGCATACATATTCGTATTTGTTTGAGTCAAATGCTTGTATCGAGTCATAATGATGTTTTGCAGGATTTCCAGGAAGTAAGGTAAAGGTTTTTCCAGAAATTTTCCGGAAACTTAAAATGAAAATTTTTGTCAGGTCATTTCTGACGGCGTCAGGACTTATAACCTGACGGCGTCAGATTTAATTTCCAGGAATTTTTGAAAGTTTTGTTTTTAGAAAAGTTTTTACTAAAATCTCCAACTTATAATCTCCAGGAATCTGCAAAATTATCATTCCACAAGCATTATATCCTTATATATAGATTTTTCCCGCCGATGTTATGCAGGTTTTCGTGTTTGTTTTCTCAGGTTTAACAGGTTATTTTGGACAAGGAGATGTTTATGGAATCAAGCTTATGGCGATGCATTAGTCATGGAGCTTCAACATTCTCTTTGGAGGAAGATTTAACCGTGTAATTTCATTATCCACCGAGCGAATCAGGGGAGTATTTGATTTCATTCTTTTACTTTTTGCTTTTACATCTTGTTATTTGAACATTGGGGACAATGTTCATCTTAAGTGTAAGGGGGGGGGGGGTAAAAGTACGATTTTAGAGAATGCTATTGCGCTTGATTTTTGTTTGTTTGATGGAAGATGTGTAATAAAACTGAGAGAAATACTTGTTAAGGTAATTTTAGTGCCAAATTTAAAATTTTTTACAACATATAGGAGTGAAACTTTGATCTTAATTAGCGTCTCACGGATAGGAGTTATATGACTAGCACAAAAACCGTACCACTAAAAAATTTTCCACCCCCAAATATGTGAGGTTCGCCCCTAGAATTGGTAGGAAAAGCATTTATGCTATGATGTGTGTACCGGTAGCACTTAGATTCTAGAACTTGCGTTAGGACCATCCCGAGGCCACAAGTGAGACTACATTCGTGTAGTTAGATTTACTACATGATAAGAGGCATTAGGATTAACCCATTGTTTTACACCTGTGTTTTTGTTATAATTACTTTGGCTACATTGGTCAAGTAATTCTCCCACACCCTTTGCGTTGTACTCATTTTTAGTACACGATACCCCTAGTACACCCCTCAGAGCCTATCTTTTCGTTTCGACCTTTAAGCATTTTACTTAAAGGAAGAATTTGTTACACCCCACTAAAATGTACACCCAAATCGCCTTAGCCTACCTTGTATGCACTCATCTTTAGTGCATTATTGTTACAACATTTGTTTAAACCCAAGTTAATTATCTAGTTGATTACATGGTTGCTAAGTCGAGTCATATCCTTGTACATATTGTTTTGGGACGATTGGGACTCATGGGTAAAGTACTAGTGTAATGGAGTAATGGGGAAGAACATCATTTATTACCCCCATATGTGCTAAATGTTTTAAAAGTACTCCAAGTTTTTCAATTATCTTAATTCGAGTCATTAGATTAGTATTTGTAAAGTTATGTAAAAGTTCAAGTGTAAGGGGAATGCAATGCCCCTATGATGTATTATTTTGGATGGTAGGGTAAAAGTGTATGCAAAAAAAAAAAAAAAAAAAAAAAAAAAAACACAAAAAAATGAGAAAATGAAAAATAGAAAAAACATACGGACTACCATCCCGTTTCATTTTATGTTTGTTTTATATTTTTGTTATTTTGTTATTTCGTTTCTAGCTTAAGATCGAGTCTAGTCTTGGCTTAGCAACATTGTATAGTACATGTAATTAATCAAGATCTTTAACTCGCCACCAGTAAAATATCCCGTATCCAACAAAACCGTGTTTTCCTTTTCCCTACACCTAACATTATAACCCATGTAAAAGCCCTCTTTGATAGTCTATCTTAGGTGCTTACGCCTAGTGGAGGAGGTTTTCGATCCTTTCCCAAGCCTATGGTAATCTATTTGCTATGACAGGTAGTGAGAGATATTTTCCATTTTCATTTATGAGATTTATTTTGATGACACTTGAGAGATGTGAGTATCTAAACACTACTTGTGAGGTGCTAGTTTGTAATCTCCGTGCTTATGATGATTAAAGTGGAACGAATATTTGTTGTAATTACTTTTATGTTTGCATTAAATAACCCCTATCTTGTATTTTGATTAGAATAAAAGCGCATTTGCTTGAGGACAAGCAAATCTCAAGTGTAAGGGTATTTGATGAGGCGAAAAGTGTACCACTTTTAAGGGGTCATTTAAGCCTTAAATCGTATTTATTTGATCAAATATTGCCCTAAATCGTTCCTTTTGCCATTTTAGGTACTTTTGAGGAGAAATCTGGAAAAGGAGGCATTTTGGACGTTTTTGGAGCATTAAAGTGAAGAAAACGGCAAAGTCTCAAAAATCGGCTAAAAGTTACCCCAGACGGCGTCATAAGTTACTCTGGACGGCGTCATGCCTTGGCAAGAAAAGTTGGACGTGAAATTTACTCATGACGGGCCAGTGAAAATGGCATGGAATTCTGACGGCGTCACGCTTTAAGTTGATCAAGGGCGTCACGGCTTAATTCATAAGGGGACGGCGTCACGTTCAAGGTTCGACGGCGTCAAGCCTTGATAAGCCAGAATGGATTTTTGAAGAGCTAAAGAGGGACGGCGTCAAGATGGTCATCCGGGAACCCTAAAAGCGGCGAGGTGACGGCGTCACACTCCATAAGGTGACGCCGTCAGATCCAAAAGTCTATATATAGTTTTCTAATTTTTTGTCATTAAAGGAGGGCTTAGTGTGTGGAATTTTGGGATAAAACCCTAAGACGATTTTAGCTACTTTTTCAGGGCTTTTTGCCTTGAGATCTTCCATGTTTCATTGAAAGATAAGTTATCAATTAATCATTCAATATGTCTATGTGTTGTTTGATTCTATCTTATGCTTGTCTTTTGTTTAACATGTTAGGCTAATTTTATCTTGTGTTTGCTTAGATCTAATGAAACCTAGCTATTGATTATTGGTTGTTAGTGTGTTATTAGTTGTATTGGATGATTGTTTATCTATGTTAGGCTTAAGAAAACTGGCTAACTTCCTATTCGGTAACTTGCTTGAACGTCTTAAGAAACATGAACCAAACGCGTACTAAAGGTTTTTATGGTTGTATTTAATGCACAAGCAAATTCTAGTGATCCCATGTTAGGAGCTTCCTAGCCGGCTCGACATAGGAGTGAAGTAGGAGCTTGTAGAGTTGGGGAAGTAAGTACGCCACCCCACGAATGGTATTAAGGAATACACCCGTCATCCACGCGACTAGTACACACTAATTAACCGGTAAAAGATAGTTAGGGAGTAAGGAAATCTAAGTAAACACATTTCTCTACACATAAGTTTCTCACCACATTTTCATTTTTGTTATTTTATTTTATTGCATTCGTAGTAATTTGGGTTAGTTGACTAGCAACTAATTCCGCCCACTCCTTCAAACCCGAGATTTTACTTGCTTTCATAAAAATATAAAAATACAAAAAGAATCTTCCTCAACCCTTAGACCTAATTAGAGTAGCCTTTCATACCTAACGAACACTATTCCCTGTGGAGAACGATCAATCCCCCGTACTTACCACTACACTATACTACATCGGTCAGGTACACTGCCTGGTGGGGTTGTAAGCCTCTTGAGATCCCTTGAGAGGTAAAACCTGTTGTAAGGTTGCAAAACCCACGCATCAATATCGATTTCTATTTATAATGGAAAAATGATTTTTGTGCTTTAGGGTTGTACCTTAGGCTTGAAAGAGTTGTACTAGGGTTAGGTAAATAAGAAAAATATAATTTTAATTATTTCTTAATTTTATATAATTTTTATGTAATTTTTATTAGAATTTAAATACATATAAATGAGTTTTTATGATTTTATGCATTAGAGGGTTGTACATTGAGTTTATGGAGTTGTACAAATATTAAATAAATTAATAAATTATTTTTAGAATTTATTGTGTGAAAATATTACATAATATGTCATTTAAATAACTATTTTTAAAGTTTTTATAAGATTTTTATTTTCATTTAAGTGTTAAGCTTAAATGACTTGTACCTTGGCTTAAAGGACTTGTACATAATATTTTTATAAAAATATTAACTAGGGTTTGTAAATAAAATAATAGTTTCTGTGAAATTAGGGTTTTATCGAGAGTTATAGTAGGATTAGGGTTTCTATGTTTTAGTGACTTGTACATTACCTAGGTAACTTATACTTTGGTATTTCTAGGGTTTCGTTAGTTACATTTGGTATTATAGTGGTTTAAAGTCTCATAGAAACTATATCGGGTGTAAATGGTTTAGTTAAACTAGTACGTTAACGAATTAACGTAAAGTGGCAAATGGTAATTTGTAAAGTACTATACTTGACATAGGAAAATGTATAAACATAAAATAGGTCAAGGTTAGGTCGCGTGCGAATACGTTTATCATATATGTGAGTTACGTCACATGAGATAGTGGTTACGCTCAGGCAAGTAAATAAATTAAAAAAAAAATTATATGTGAAAAATGGTTAAGTATAATGTGTTACCAGATGAGATTTTCGCAGTGGTTACAGTATCCCCCCGTTGAAGGAATCTCGTCCCGAGATTCAGTCGGTGTTGGTCGGAGTGTTTGGGAAAAGATGTGGGTATTTTGCCCGGATTTGATCTTATCGTTCCCAGGTAAATTCTGGCCCTCTCTTAGAGTTCCATCTTACCTTGACGATGGGAACGCGACTTCGCTTGAGTTGTTTGACTTCTCTATCCATGATCTCCACAGGCTCTTCCACAAAATTAAGCTTGTCATTGAGACGAAGCTCTTTCATAGGAATAACGAGTGTTTCATCGGATAGACATTTCTTTAGATTAGAGACGTGAAAGACGGGATGGATTTTACTAAGTTCTATGGGAAGCGCGAGTCGATAAGCTACTGGACCGATTCTCTCCAGAATCTTTAAAGGTCCAATATATCGGGGTTTCAACTTTCCTCGTTTGCCGAATCTAACCATTCCCTTCCATGGTGATACTTTCAGCATTACTCTGTCTCCAACTTCAAACTCCATAGGTTTTCGCCTCACATCTGCATAACTCTTCTGCCTATCTCGGGCAGCTTGCAGATGTTGTCGGATTTGCACGATCTTGTCAGTAGTCTCCTGGACTATCTCTGGTCCAGTAAGTTGAGATTCTCCGACTTCTGCCCAACAGACAGGTGACCGGCACTTTCGTCCATAAAGTGCTTCAAACGGTGCTGCTTTGATGCTTGCATGGTAACTATTGTTGTACGAGAATTCTGCCAAAGGTAGATGTCTATCCCATCCTTTGCCAAAATCTATTACACATGCTCTAAGCATATCTTCCAGCGTTTGAATGGTCCTCTCACTCTGTCCGTCAGTTTGGGGATGATAAGCCGTACTCATATCTAAATTAGAACCCAAAGCTTTCTGGAGTTTTTCCCAAAATCTTGACGTGAAACGAGAATCACGATCAGAAATAATGGAAATCGGCACTCCATGCTGAGAGACTATCTCTTTTAGATATATCTTGGCTAATTCTTCTACCTCATCAGTTTCCTTGATCGGCAAAAAGCGAGCTGATTTAGTAAGACGATCAACTATGACCCAAATGGTGTCATACCCGCTTGACGTTCTAGGCAATTTGGTGATAAAATCCATAGTTATCCTTTCCCATTTCCATTCAGGAATCTCAGGTTGCGTCAATAAACCAAATGGTCTTTGATGCTCAGCCTTAACTCGTGCACACGTCAAACATTTACTGACATACTCTGCAATGTCAGCTTTCATGTTTGGCCACCAGTAAAGCTTCTTAAGATCTTGGTACATCTTTTCAGATCCTGGGTGGATAGAATACTTGGATTTATGTGATTCGTGCATAATCACATTTCTTAAATCACCAAAGAGTGGGATCCAACTTCGATTCTTAATACAACGAGTCCCATTGGGGCGAAGTTCAAACGCTTTGTCCATGCCCCTTAAAGTCTCAGCCTGGATATTTTCTTCCTTTACTGCCTCAGTTTGCGCGTTGAGAATTTGGGATGGTAGGTCTGAGTTAATGGTCATGACTAAAGCCCTTACTCTAAGTGGCTTAATTCGTTCCTTCCTGCTTAAAGCATCTACTACAACATTTGCTTTTCCAGGGTGATAACGAATCTCACAGTCATAATCACTTAATAACTCTAACTACCTTCGATGTCTCATATTTAACTCATTCTGGTCGAGAATGTGCTGTAGACTCTTGTGATCTGTAAAGACAACACACTTTGTACCGTACAAATAGTGTCTCCAGATTTTAAGAGCAAACACAACCGCTCCTAACTCTAAATCATGAGTCGTATAATTCTTCTCATGAGTTTTGAGTTGACGGGAGGCGTAAGAAATAACTCTGTTTCTCTGCATTAATACCGCACCTAGACCTTGATGTGACGCATCGCAGTAAACAATGAAATCATCACTTCCCTCGGGTAAAGCTAGGATTGGTGCTTCACAAAGCTTTTGCTTTAACAGCTGGAAAGCTTTCTCTTGATCATCTCCCCATACGTACTTCTTATTCTTCTGTGTCAATTCCGTTAAAGACTTGGTAATCTTCGAAAATCCCTCTATGAATCTTCGATAATAACCTGCAAGTCCTAAGAATTGACGTATCTCGGTGGGGTTTGTCGGGGTCGACCAACTCTTAACTGCTTCTATTTTGGAAGGATCCACGTGAATACCCTCTCGGTCTATCACGTGCCCAAGAAACTGTACTGTATGAATCCAGAAATCACACTTAGAAAACTTTGCGTATAGTTTTTCAGTCTTGAGTAATTCCAAAATAGCCCTTAAATGCTCCGCATGCTCTTCTTCGTTTCGAGAATAGATAAGAATATCATCAATGAACACGATCACGAATTTATCCAAATAAGGTTTACACACGCGATTCATGAGGTCCATGAACACTGCAGGTGCATTAGTTAACCCAAATGGCATCACTTGAAATTCGTAGTGACCGTACCTCGTTCGAAATGCGGTTTTAGGAATATCCTCTTCCTTAACACGCAGTTAATGATATCCTGACCTCAGATCTATTTTCGAGTAGACGCTTGATCCTTGCAATTGATCGAACAAATCATCGATCCTTGGTAATGGATATCGATTCTTAACCGTAAGTTTATTCAACTCTCGGTAATCGATACGCATCCTAAAAGATCCGTCCTTCTTTTTAACAAAGAGAACAGGAGCTCCCCAAGGTGACGTACTGGGTCGAATAAAACCTTTATCCAATAACTCTTGCAGTTGGTTGGATAACTCCTGCATCTCTGCCGGTGCTAAACGATAAGGCGCTCGTGCTATTGGTACTGCTCCTGGTACCAAGTCGATCTGAAACTCTACCTGTCGTACAGGCGGTAGTCCAGGTAATTCTTCAGGAAAGACTTCCGGAAAATCTCGTACCACAGGTACCTCTTCCAGTCGTTTTTCCTCCGTCTCCTTCTCGGTAATATTAGCCAAAAACACTTGACATCGTCTATTGATGTATTTCAGTGTTTTAAGGCAGGATATTAAGCTTAGTCGGGTCTTACTCTGATTACCTCGTATAATCAAAGTTTCACCTTCGAAAGGAATATGAACTACTTTTTCGTCGCACAGAATTCTAGCATGATATTTAGATAACCAATCCATGCCAACGATGACGTCGAAACTACCGAGTTCAATGGGCATAAATCGATGTCGAAAGGTTGATTTAGTAAGGTTAGAGTGCAATTTCGGATTATAGTGTTTGTGCTTACTAATTTCCCATTAGCTAGTTCGATTTTGTACGCGTTATGTAAGACGGTAGGAGGGATTTTAAGCAAAGTAGCGAACGTAAGAGATATGAAACTTTTATCAGCTTCGGTATCGAATAATACTTTAGCTAAATGCTGATTAAGAGGAAACGTACCGGTGACTATGTCAGGGTTTTCTTGAGCATCTCCAAGCACATAAACCCTTCCGCGGCCACCGTTGTTCGGATTGTCGTTCGCCTTCGGGCACTGGTTCTTGTAATGCCCTTTCTCACCACACCCGTGACAGGTTATGATTACCGGCTGCAAATTTGCTCCAGTTGCTCTACAGTCTTTGGTCTCATGTCCAATCTTTTGACACTTTGCGCATTTGATAGCACACGGACCATGATGGTGCAACGAGCATCGATTGCAAAATGGCTTGGTTCCGACATAACCACTTTTCTCAGCAGGTGCTTTGGCATTTACTCTGGTGGTCTCTTGGCGGCGATTTTGTTGATAGTGATGGTTATTACGATTTTGCTGGTAATTGCTCGGGTTATTTCAGTTAAAGTTGGGCTTATTGGGATCGTGATTGGGGAAATTGGTAATTTTCCGATCATCAAACTTTCGTTTGTTATCGAAATTCCCTTGGGTAGAACCACGCTTAATCTCACGATCCATCAGCTGTTGAGCTATGGTAATCGCTTCTTCCAACGACTGAGGTTTAGACGCAGTAACATTTCCTTCAATGCTACGGGGTAAACCCTCAATATACTTCTCCAACATCTTCTAAAGATCAGGCACAACAGATGGACCTAGGAGAGCAAGCTCCTGGAACCTCCTGCTGTAAGCCTTCAGATCTGTCCCTCTCACAACTAGCTGGTGAAACTAATCTTCCAGCTTTTTAATCTCAGTTGGTGGACAGTACTTTTTCAACATCTTCTTCTTAAGATCCCCCTAAGTGATCTGATGAGCTGCTTCTACTCCCATTGTCTGGGTCATAGAGGTCCACCATGACAGGGCATCTTCCAGGAAAGTCCCTGTGGCAAAGGTAACCTTACAGTTATCAGTACACCCACATCTCATAAAGACTACTTCAATATGCTCAAACCAACGAGCTAACTCTGTTGCTCCTTCAATTCCTTTGAAGAAAGTTGGTTTGCAGTTTATGAAGTCTTTATAAGTACACTTGCGACGTGCTGTTATTTCATTCTCTCCATTCGGTCGGCTGGTACTTCCGGATCGAGCTAATATTGCGGCTTGATTCTCCAAAGCTGCAGCGACGCTATCGTTGACGAGCTTTGGAATAGCAGCTTGGGACATGATGGGGTCTGGGGAATTGCGAGGCATTTTCTACAAGAAAACACATGTTTAGATTTCACATATTTGATCATATCAAAATATGTTTGAATCATCATACATGTATTTAGACCTATTACTAGCCCATATATGTTTATATCGTTCGCAGCATTTTACTTAACCACGTATAGATATATGTTGATGCAAATAATGTTTAAAAACGTTATTTATATCTTTCGATTACTTCACGTTTTGAGGATGACAAAATGTGAGATAACATTACGTTAAAATTAACGTAAACAAGTTTTTAATCGGAAGATCCTATTTCTACGCAAATCACTCTTGAACAAATTTACAACTTGTCTAATGATCAAAGAAGTGAATTTGTGTTTTGAGAGTTTACATTTTTAATGGGACAAAACATTTTTTCAAAAATAACAAATGAAAAATTATTTTTGAATTATTAAGAAATGTTTTAATGGAAAAATAAGTTTGAAAATCACAACAGCTATTTTTCCCCCAAAATCAGCTCCAACCTTCCCCAAACAAGTTTTCACCAGAAAAGACAAAATTTCGAGCGTCCTAGTCTAGGACGGCTCCACGGTTCCATTAAATTTAATGGAGCCGTGGAAGGTTTAACGGAGCCGTCCGTACAAAAATTTCTGTAACGTTCATATTTTCTTTGCCTATAAATACCAACCCCTCTCACAGATTTTAGGCACCCTTTCACACAGAAAAATTCCCTAGTTCAAACCTCTAATTCTTTTTGATCTTTTAGATTAGTTTTCTTTTGTTTCAAGAGTGATCCAATCATCCACCAAGTGATCCTCTTCATCCCTCTTGATTAGCAAGAGAAGAACACAAGTATCCTTGAAGATACAAAGTGTTCTGATTCCTTTCCAAGTGCAAGAGAAGAACTCAAGGTATCAAAGAAGATACAAGGGTTATAGTTGTTAGGTTCTTGTAACATTTGTTACAATCTTGTTGTATCATTGGATACATCAAGCTTATCTTTCTTGTGTGTGAGTGAGAGTGAAGATCAAGAGTGATCTTATAGAGATAGTGCACATCTCTTAAAGTCATTGGGCTTGTGTGTTTGATCAAGAGGATCAAGGGTAAATAGGATAGTGCTAGGATAGTGAGTGTTGATTATAGTGATCGTGTTGAGATCTTGGTGATCTCCTGTAGCCATTGGGCTTGAGTGTTTGGTCACGTGGACCTTGATAGATTGGTGCTAGCTAAGATTAGCACTCGACATCTAGCTTAGTGTCAGAAATAGGATAAGCGACGTGTACGGTTTTCTCCGCCTGAAGGGAGGTTGTTGATATAGTGTTTGAAACTCTCGAGTGCGGTACTCGGGGAGTGGAGTGGGGCGAAGAAGAGCTTCGTAGCCGAACCACTATAAATCCTTTGTCCCGGTTCAATCTTTCCAACTCTACTCTTTACTTTCATTATTTAGTATTAGTTGGATTTGTGTTTAGTTCATATTGGTATTGATTGATTACACACAAAGTTCGAATCAAATTTCCAATAGCAAACTTTTAAAACTATATTTTAAAAGGAACTTAAAAAAACCGGTAAAACTATTCAACCCCCCTTCTAGTTTTTCCACAATTGGTACCAGAGCCACGTCAGTCAAAGTTTTTAAAATATATTGTATTTTAAAACTTGAATCGATCAATGGATTCTAACAAATATCTAGAAGGGCAATCTATGCAAAGACCACCACTTTTCGAAACCGATTGTTTTATAAATTGGAAAACAAGATTCGAAACGTATGTGAAATCAAAAGACATTGATCTTTGGCATGTTATTACCGAGGGTGACTTTCAACCGATTCAATTTAATTCAATAACTAAAAAGGATGAAATTGTTTCATATGACAAACAAAGTGATGAACTAAAAAGAAAACTAGCCAAAAATAATGAGGCTAAAATGATGATCTATAATGCTTTGCCTAAAAGGGAATTCGAAAGAATTTTCATGTGTAATCAGCAAAAGATATTTGGAAAACTATGTTAGTCACTCACCAAGGTAATAACCAAGTCAAAGAGAACAAGATTGATCTTCTTGTTCAACAATATGAACAATTTTCCATTTCGGAAGATGAGTCAATAGATAATGCTTTTGCTAGATTTAATACTATTATCACTAGTCTTAAAGCTCTTGATGAAGGTTATTCTAGCAAGAATTATGTTAGGAAGTTCCTCCGTGCTCTACATCCTAAATGGAGAGCAAAGGTCACCGCCATAGAAGAGTCAAAGGACTTAGTGACATTGTCACTCGATGAACTTATAGGAAACTTGAAAGTTCACGAGATGATAGTCAAGAAGGACTCCGATATAGTCAAAGGAAAAAGTGAGAGAGTTAGATCTCTAGCTTTGAAAGCCAAGAAGGAGTCTAGTGAGGAGGAATGCTCAAGTTCCGATAGTGAAGATGAGGAATACGCACTAGCCGTTAGAAACTTTAGGAAGTTCTTTTGGAGAAGAGGTAGGTTCGTTAGGCAACCTCACGATGAAAAGAGGACATCACAAAAGAACCATGTAGAAAAGAAAGGGACAAGTGACAGGAGTTGCTTCAGATGTGGAGATCCAAATCACTTCATAGGAGAGTGCCCTAAACCACCAAAGTCCAACTAGCAAAGAGCCTTTGTAGGAGGTTCTTGGAGTGATAGCGGTGAAGAAGAAGAGAAGAAGCTTAACGATGAAACATGCCTAATGGCTCAAGCTTCTAACGGGGTACATTCCGACTCTTCTTATTATAGTGATGATAATTCGTCAATAGATGATAGTAGATTGCATGACGAATACAATAAATTGTGCGTAGTTAGTACCAAGATCTTAGGAAGAAATAAGAAACTAAAATTAAAACTACAAGAACTAGAATTACAAGTTGTAGAACTAAAAGATCAAGTCAAGAGACTTGAGAAAAACAAAGAAGTAGACTTAGGATGTGGGTCATGTGTCAAGCTTCAAATAGAAAATGAAAAGCTTAAAGAAAATGCTTTAAGTGTCATTAAGTTTGATGAAGGAACTAAAAAGCTTAATGATATACTTGAAAACATTAGATATAGTGAACATAACCGTTCGGGTTTAGGATTTGATCCAAATCAGGCTTCTACAAGTGGTACTAAACAAGTAAAATTTGTAATGCTTGAAATGTCCAAGTCAGAAGGCGATGGCACCACTAATGCTACCGACGGCACCACTAAATTTAGTGGTACCGTGGTACCGTTTGGTGCTGAGGACAAAACTAGGTCAATTCTGAAAATGAACTTGAGTCCTAAACCAAGTCACGTAGTTGTAGATAGTACTAGAGTGTCTACACCAAATAGAGAGAAAGCCAAAGGCTTTTACAAACCATTGTCATCTCCCGAACATAGGTTTGTAAAGCATGGCACTAGGTCTACTACTCCTCCACCCAGAGGAACAAATTCTCCCAAACCTCGGTCTAGAACTCCTCTATCGAGAGGTAACTTTAGAAGACAAAATCATCCAAGTAACTTTCCAGTAACTTGGAATAATTATCCATCACAAAGTTACTTACCATGGGAAATGTGTCCTCCGTTCTCACATCCTAAACTAACGCAAAAAATGCGTAGGATGTTTGACTCTAACAACTTTGGACCCATGAGATATTAGGGACCAGATGTTTGAAATTTTGTTTTGCTAGGAAAACATGAGTGTAAATAAATTTTCGAGTCTATCAAAAGGAATATAATGTATTATCAAACACATCCGGTGACGCAAATTTCAAGTCGTGTCTTATATGCTCAACATTCAACAAAGGTAGTCTAATCTTCTATTTTTAAGAGCAACACCTCAGGCACAGGTATGCTTCCTTAAAACACCCTTTGTTAGTAGAAATGTTTGGCATGAAATAGTGTAGTTAGAATATAACATAGTAGGCACTATCTCAAAGAAACAAAGATTCACAACTCATCATGACAAACTCAACTTGTCCAGAAATGTACGATGATCACTTGAAGATCATGCGTGACAAGCTTGAATGAAGCATTGATGAGTGAATCAAGTTTCCTCCCTTGTACATAAGTAATCTTGCCTAAATTAAGTATCCATATAAACTTATGTATACTATATGTATGAGATACATAGTTTAAGTAATAGTCTTAATTGACACTGACGCCCATATCCGCAAAAACGAATCTCACAAGAGACGAAGAAGGTGAGTGCGCGGATATAACTAGGTTAGGGGCATAATAGGTAAAGTAGTTTACCTAACGGCAAGTAGGTCCATTATCAGTCAAGATGCCATTAGACTTGACCGGGAACCCTGAAGTTTGCTCATGAACAAAGCTCATCGAAGTACATCATCTCCTCTGTCACGATAAGGTCAAAAGAGAAATCTTTTCTTTGAAAAGTCTCTTTTGAAAGACAACATCGTCAATACTCCAACCAATACGTTCTCGTCACCCCACTCATGACTATTTAGATAATTCTTCCGAATTATTAAAGTCATCGTCCACTTCTCTCCTCATGACCTCTTAATAATTCACTTGAAATATTAACGTCATTTCTCACGTCTTGTTTTATGACTCATTTGTCATTTCCCTCACATCGTCTCATGACTCTTAAGTCATTCATTTCATCTCGCTTATGACTATTTCAATATTTCAATGGAAATATTAAAGTCATCTCTCGTGTCATATCTCATATCTTTCCACTCCTCCTATAAATATTTCACGACAAATATTGATGTCATTCTCTACGAATCACCCATGAATTTTTAAGTCATCATTCTCACTCATCTCATGACTTTTAGAAATTTCTCTTAGAAATTCTAAGTCATTCCCATACTACTCGTCACATGATTTCTCAAATATTTCACGGGAAATATTAAGTCATTCCTTACGTTCCGACTAAATAAATATTTCATGGGAAATATGTTAGTCATCTACCAAAACACGACTCATGACTTCTATTTGTTTCACGGGAAATATTAGAAGTCAATTCTCGTCCAATAACAACTTAGTCAAACACTAAGGTCATTCCTTGTCATCCCGCCTAATCGTTTGCATCAAAGAGTTTGTTAGGTATAAACTCTTTCCTCGTGTCAAAAAGTATTACTAAATAAGTAAGATTAATCAGCCAAAAGTCAAAACAGAAGAAAAGTGGTAAGAACAGACACACGGCTCCATTAAATATACACGGCTCCATTAATTTTTAATGGAACCGTGGTGCCGTGTATCTGAAAAATGTGCCTATTCCTTTCTTTCTTCTGCACAGCTTTTCAAAACAACCGAAAACCAATTCCACTTGCTGTCAAAACCGAACACTCACACCCAAATTCAATTAAACCCTTTTTGATCAATATTGAGGCATTGGAATCAACAAGTCAAGTCCATAACAACACACATTGTAAGTTAATTGTTCTTAATTTCTTTCAATTTGAGTCTAGGGTTTGTTCTTGAGTTCAAAATTGAATTGGGGATTTTCTAATTTTGCTAATCCTTTGTGAAATTAAGACTAGGATTAGACAATGTAGCATTAACATGATTCCCTAAACCTAGGATTTTTATAAACCCACTTATGTTTCAAAAGCTAGTCCGAATTTAATACCTAAAATCGGATTATGATTGATTATTTGTAGTGGAATCATGTTTAGGATGATTAAAATAGCATTAGGAACGATTTGCATTAAAGCTTTTCAAACTTAAAGCTCGTTGGCACCATGTTAAGGCATTTGCAAAACACCCCCAATTCGATCATTTTCCGAAAAACTTCACTAGTCTAGGATCATGAAACCTTTTTGTGCATTGTTGATGCAAGTTAAAAACGTTTTTGCATGCATACATGAACTCTCAAATATGGACCGAATTACATAATCAATATGTAATGTTCGACATATTTGATTGAGCTGTAGTGAAGTAAGGAGCGTTTGGGTAATCTCATTAGGATAGTCTTAGAGTCGAGATTACCGCACCTCCACATTGTTTGCATTTAGGCACACACACACACTAGAAGTGTAACTATTAAAAATGCAACAAATTAACATATACAAAATTATGCTTTTGTAGGTAACAATGCCTCGTGTTGAATACAAAGATACCAAACATTATATTCCTCGTCTCGTTGACGATCCTAACATACCCGATGAGCAGAAAGCTCATGTCGCCAAAGTGCAAAATCGATATATACACGAAGGGCGTGTAATCGATGCACTTTATGTCACGTCTGACAACATCCGTATCTGTTTCCCTGCTATTCAGTTCGATTGTTTATAGAAAATAAATGATCAAGTCTGTCCTCGGTTTATTCTCGAGTTTTATAGTCGTGTCCGCACCTACACTGATCTTGACGAAAACGTCTTTCTTGATTTTTGGATTCGACACCAAAACATCTCCTTGTCCGTCACCGAGATTGGTGACATTCTCTATGTTCCCTCTCATGGTCAATGTGCATTCACTAAAGACCATTCTCTAGAGTCTCTTTACTACAATCTTGAGAACAAAGGTGCTTATTGTACCGAACTTCCCGAAATTGAAGTAATCAAGGAAGTCATCCAAATTTCTTGAGTCGCCAACACGTATCAAAAATGTGATGGTTCCGTTTTCTTTCTCGATCCAAATAAAATCTACCTCCAAGAACTCCGTCCTGACCTTAGAAGTTGGGAACTTCTTATGCGTAAGAACGTGTTAAGCCTTGCTGGCAGCCGTGATCATGTTTCGGCAAGCCTTGCCCACATGCTCTACTGTCTTAGTATCGAGGAACCATACAACCTCGCATAATACATGGTCAAACGGATGCCACCATTCATGGTCGCTCCGATGAGCTCATGCCATATGGCATGCTGCTCACTCGTCTATTCAGATGGGTCATGCAAACCTACCCATCTGTCCGTAGCGTCGACTATGTCCTAGTCAATCCGGTTATGAAACCACTTGGTGGACCACGACGTCGCACAAAGCAACGTAAGGACAAAGGGTCCAAGCGTGGACGTAAATCCACTTCCGACATCCCTCTCTCATCTTCCTCCTTTAGTCACGAATCATCGTCTGAACCTATGGATGAGGACGATGTTGAGGTGACCGAAGAGGGAACGTCTAGTCCTCAAATTCCCTCTCTCGACACCTACTTTCATAATCTTGACACTTCATCATTCCAACAAACCTCCGACCTTGAATTTGGTGATGTCAATCTCACCAATCTAATGCAAAGGCAAACCATAATGTATAATCGACAAGTCTCAATGCATGAGCAAACTATCGGGGGACAATCCATGAAAAGGCGATAAAAGGACTCAGAAACAAGTTGAAGAAGCTAGGGAAAAGGAAGGATTAGATGGAGATAATTTAAGTAGTATTATTAATATTGAGTATTATGACTAAAATACTACAAATGGTCTATGGCAATGTCCATGCAACATGAACTAGTTTGTGGTGTCTTAACAATTATCTCTCAACTTTGGTTACTTTGAAAGTTAATCAATGTTTATATTATCCTAGTGGGTTAACCTTTATGTTAATCAAATATTTCCTAGTTTATGCATGTTATCTTATTTTATTACATGCACTAGATGTTAAAATAATTTGAGCCCATGCATGCTTACTAGTTGCCTAAGTACATAGATGATCACATGATCATGTTAGTTGCTAGTTGAAACTAGCTTTAGGAATTCTATTTGGTTAATGGTTTGAGGCTTTGAGATTTGCAGCAACTAGATTCGCCAGAAATTTCCCCATTTAGGCTGCCTAAAACCTGCAGACCAAGAAAGAAGGTCAAATGGAGGCCACGGCTCCACTAAATAGGCGACGGCTCCATTAAATTTAATGGTGCCGTGGTACCTTTAATGGTGCCGTGCCACTGGAAGATGAAATTTGCCATTCTCTTCCACTTTTTGACTTCTTTTTCCTGAAAATCTGCCAACAAAACCTGATTCCCATGCACCCAAATCCCCAAATCCAACATCTTTATCCACCTTGCATGATTTGATTTGGCTATGTAAGCTAATATCATGCATTGTCTTCCTCACACCCTCAAACTCACCATAGCTTCCACCTCACAAACACCTTATAATCACCATGTCTTCCACCAATGACACCACCTCCCACCAAACAAAGAAGCCTAGGCTAACCATCCAACCCACAAATGAAGCAACACTTCTTGATCATTGGATCAAGCTTGTACACTCACCACAAACCACATCCAAACCCTCTAATGAGAAGATCTTCATTGATCTAACATTAGATGAAGATGATGAAGCTCACACACCAAAAATCTCAAGAAAATCAACCTCATCACTCTCTACACCTCTAGCACCAACAAAAACCAATTCAACCAAGCCAACATCATCATTCACCTCCACAACAAGATGTGTTACATCTCAACCTCAACCTATTCCCATTGAACCACTAGCCTTAACACTCAACTCATCACCATCAACTTCACTTGAAGTTGGAACCAACACATCCCATTCATCACCTTCACCATCACCACATCCCTTAGCTCTCACCCTCACATTATCACCAATCACTCCCTTTGAGCTTGGGAGCAACACATCATCATCCTCCCTATCACCATCACCTCAACCCTTAATGGGTTACCCCATCCTCTATCCACTACACACACACACCTTGAGTTTCCCTTGTTGCAACTACAACCAAACCCTCATCATGAACCTTAGGGAAGACTTGAGTCTTCAATTTTCTTACCTAGAGCACCCCAAACTAAACATACACATATTTAGTTCTTCCAATAAACCCTAGAAAACCCTTTTGAACCCGAAGAAAATCTTGAAGTCTCATACCTCTAGGAATGTTTATGTGACTTTTTATTGTTCTATTTTGCTTCCGTTTTGTAGTCATACATATGTATGACAATCATCTTATGATTAATGGGCATTTATGTTATTGTTTTAATCTTGTTGTGTGGTTGGATATTTGTCATATGTGCTACTAGTTAGATATTGTATATATGTCATCTAACTTTGTTTTGTAGCATGCACCATTGCTCGATTCCGTGGTGTTCTCCAAATGAGGGGGAGTAAACATCAAGGGGGAGCCTTAGACACCTTTTTGATTCGACAAAAAGGGGGAGAAATGGGAGTAAACTCATTAAAAACTTGCTAAAACTAATTTTAACCTAAAATGAGTTTATATTTTGTCATCATCAAAAAGGGGGAGATTGTTGATGCAAATAATGTTTAAAAACGTTATATATATCTTTCGATTACTTCACGTTTTGAGGATGACAAAATGTGAGATCACGTTACGTTAAAATTAACGTAAACAAGTTTTTAATCGGAAGATCCTATTTCTACGCAAATCACTCTTGAACAAATTTACAACTTGTCTAATGATCAAAGAAGTGAATTTGTGTTTTGAGAGTTTACATTTTTAATGGGACAAAACATTTTTTCAAAAATAACACATGACAAATTATTTTTGAATTATTAAGAAATGTTTTAATGGAAAAATAAGTTTGAATATCCCAACAGCTATTTTCCCCCCCAAAATCAGCTCCAACCTTCCCCAAATAAGTTTTCACCAGAAAAGACAAAATTTGGAGCGTCCTAGTCTAGGACGGCTCCACGGTTCCATTAAATTTAATGGAGCCGTGGAAGGTTTAACGGAGCCGTCCGTACAAAAATTTCTGTAACGTTCAGATTTTCTTTGCCTATAAATACCAACCCCTCTCACAGATTTTAGGCACCCTTTCACACAGAAAAATTCCCTAGTTCAAACCTCTCATTCTTTTTGATCTTTTAGATTAGTTTTCTTTTGTTTCAAGAGTGATCCAATCATCCACCAAGTGATCCTCTTCATCCCTCTTGATTAGCAAGAGAAGAACACAAGTATCCTTGAAGATACAAAGTGTTGTGATTCCTCTTCCAAGTGCAAGAGAAGAACTCAAGGTATCAAAGAAGATACAAGAGTTATAGTTGTTAGGTTCTTGTAACATTTGTTACAATCTTGTTGTATCATTGGATACATCAAGCTTATCTTTCTTGTGTGTGAGTGAGAGTGAAGATCAAGAGTGATCTTATAGAGATAGTGAACATCTCTTAAAGTCATTGGGCTTGTGTGTTTGATCAAGAGGATCAAGGGTCAATAGGATAGTGCTAGGATAGTGAGTGTTGATTATAGTGATCGTGTTGAGATCTTGGTGATCTCTTGTAGCCATTGGGCTTGAGTGTTTGGTCACGTGGACCTTGGTAGATTGGTTCTAGCTAGGATTAGCACTCGACATCTAGCTTAGTGTCGAAAATAGGATAAGCGACGTGTACGGTTTTCTCCGCCTGATGGGAGGTTGTTGATATAGTGTTTGAAACTCTCGAGTGTGGTACTCAGGGAGTGGAGTAGGGCGAAGAAGAGCTTCGTAGCCGAACAACTATTAATCCTTTGTCCCGTTTTGATCTTTCCAACTCTACTCTTTACTTTTGTATAACCCAAAATTTCAAAACATGCAAAATTACCAAAATACCTTTGTAACTTAAAATTTCACTTAATAATTATATAAAACACCAAATAAATCACAAACTCTTGGAAATTAGCAACATATAAAGTAAGATAATTTTTGCATGAACATTTTAATATTTCAAAGGTCCTAAAAATACTTGTCACTCTATAAAAAAAATATATGGGCCGTATATTGCATATACACATTTGTTTTCTTGTTAAATAAATAAAAATGTACAAAATAAAGGGATAAGCATTACAATTAAAGGAAGATCTTTGAAAATCAGAAAAATGATCTTATCAAATATTCTTGGGCCGAAAACCATGCCCCCTCCTCATCTATATACACAGTTTGAATATAATTTCCCATTTTACATATTTCTTTAAACCGTATAACAATCCAAAACTCCTCTATAATCCACACGATTTTTTGGAGGCTGTAGCATATTTTTCCTGGGTTCCTTCAATTGCAAAGAAGGTGTGAAAAATAGTTCTAAGGCTGTTGGATCGATAGTTTGCTCGTGAGAGTTTTACTTGTGTCAATTTGTTCTAGCCGACAAGACCAAAATTCTTTCTTGTTCATCCTTGGTTTGAATCTTGCAAGAAGGTATTTGTATCATCCCTTTTACTCATTTTCTTCATGTTTATACAATTGAAACATCACCATGCACGCTAGATTAATTATGACAAATCTATATATCAAAAACGTAAAATAAAATCTAAACCGGCCATGCGATTTTTCTACGCCTTTTACATATTTTATTTTGATTCTAGACATGTCATATAATGCTATAAAAATGCTACTTGTATTTATCAAAGCCTAGATCACCCTTGGTAAATTATTTGTGAAACCGGATTTTAAAAGAAAAGGGGTTAAAAATAAAAAGTAATTAGTATGAATTAGGGTTAGGGTTTATGATGATGGATTTGGTATAACTAATGTACTTTAAGGTTAAAGAAATGATTGGTAATGATTGGAAAATTTTAGGGTTAGAGATTATACACTTTTTATTTATACCGATTGATAATTTAAAAGTTTTGGTATGTTCTGTAATTTTATTAACTTGTGGGTTAATTTTGTAAGATACTTTAGGCCGTGGATGAATTGTATAAAATATAATATGGGGGTATTATATGTAAATTTTGTAACTAAAGATTTAAATGGTAAATTATGTAATTATTAAAACAGAATTGGAAATTAAATAAATAGAGGGACTTGTTTTGTAAATGATGTAAAATGAAGGGTATTTCGTATAAACATTAAGGTAAGGGGTGTAAGGATTAAATTGTAATTCAATTAACTATAAGGTCTAAAGTGTAATTTAATTAATAAAAGGGTCTAACTTGTAAAATTTTGAACATTAAAGGATTATAATTGTAAATATGGGAAACTTATGGATTAAAATGAATAACTTGTAATATTTGCACTTTAAACCTTTATCTTTGGCATATTTACATTTAAAACCATAAAATATGGAAAGTTGTCATATTTAACCCTAAACTATTATAACTTGCTAAAATGAACCCTATTTCCATAATAATGCTTATTTAATGACTTAACCTAAATTTATGATATTTAAATCTTTCTAATTATGGAAATCTGCTAATTATGGAAACTTACTAAATAAGGAAACTTTCTAAAAATGGAAACTTACCTATTTTTGAAACCTGCTAAAAATAGAAGTTACTTAAAATGAGTAAACTTACTTAAAGTGGAAACTTACTATAAATGGAAAGTTACTATATATGGAAAGTTGCTAAATTTAGAAAGTTACATAAAATGGAAAGATAAACTAAAAGTAATTAATTAAGAACCATTTGTAATTTTGTCTTCTACTCCTTTAAGTGTGAAGAAGGAGTGATCTGATTCTTTTCAGTATTTGCTATCTTGTGTTTGTTTACGTTCCGAATAAGGTACAGATATTCTGACCTTCTCACAGGTTTCTCATGAACTCTCTCTCTTGTCTATCTTACTCCCTTGAACCTTGCTATGCTCCCCTTGATTTGTGAACCTTGTATTGCTCCCCTTGATTTGTGAACCTTGCTATGCTCCCCTTGATAAATTGAACCTTGCTATGTTCCCTTGATACTTGATATAATTCGTTCGTCACCCTGTAACGTGAATATTCAAATCCTTGGATACCTTGAAGGTTCATTTGATATTAAGCTGAATGCGAAAATCTTTCTTAATTATATATGAAAATGTTTTGAGAAAAGCTATTTTAAAACGATGTTGTTGAGCACGATGCGATACCACTTCTAAATGAAATTTTACTAAAAGTTTTTTGAAAACTACTTTTAAAGACTTTCTTTATGAAAACTGTTTTTAAAGATCACTTTTATGAAAGCCATTATTAAAGGATTACTTTTATGATATGGACATTTAATATAAACCTTTGATATGAACCTTTGAACCAATTGATATGAACCTTTTGATTTAAACCTTTGTTATAAACCCTTGCTATGATTTCTTGTTTTGAACCTTGACTTGAACCTTGATATAAATCTTGATATGATATACTTGAAATGGAAACTTGACTTGAACCACTTGATATGAAACTTGAACTTGGACACTTGATATACTTGACACTTGATACTTGACACTTGGATACTTGATACTTGACCCTTGACCCACAGTTTGAGACTACGAGCCACCACTTGTATACTAGGCATGAGGGTTTCATGTCTATGTCATTGATGCACCGATGGCATGACTCTAGCGTATGGATGCATCCTAGATTTGTTACTTGTTTTGATGGATTTATCATTATATTACTTGTTATACTTGGTGACTGATGGTGTGTGCGATACACGTCTTTCACATCTTGGGAGCTCATGACTCCACCCCTTGGAGGTATCCCCTCATATTGTACTTGGTATACCGAGGTCTCCCCTCCGTATACATGGTTACTTGGTTACTTGACTTGATACTTGACTTGACTTGACTTGGGCTCGTAGTGGATTACTGTATTCCTTTACTCTTACCTATTTACTTATCCCTTAACTCTTATTATATCTGTATGATCTTCATTTCATTTACTTTTCACTATTCTCTATTACTGCTTTGTTATCGTTATATCTGTTCACTGAGCTTTCGTAGCTCAGCCGCATTTCTTTTCCTGCGGCAGGTTTTAGTTTGGAAGCTGGGTATGAGTGGAGAGTACCTTGGACTTAGAAGACCTTACTAGCTATTTTGGATTAGAGATGACTAGAAGAGCTTATATTTTAGACTTAGTAATTATTGTATTTTTCATTGTAACCTTGTATCTTCAGATTTTTCCCTTGTAACCATTGGAATTCATTTTGTATTAATTAGTCATATGCTTGTGTTTGCTTTGATACGTCACCATAATGTGACACTTCTACCCTTGTCGGGTTGGGGTGTTACAATTTATGGTATCAGAGACCAGGCTGACGACTTGTAATACATAAACCTGGACCTGTGAGTTTTGGACCATTAGGCTTCCACTGTAAGAACATAGGAGAACACCTTGAGAACTTGCTTTAGGATTTCTTAATATGAACTTAAGTTTTGACCAGTGAGGAATGGGTAGACTATAAGGCATTTGTTTAAGTATCATTGCTTCCGCATCACTCTGATTCGTGCCTTGCTTTTGGTTAAAGCCTGTTGAGATCACTTTTGGAGATTGAAAGCTTATGCTTTGCACCACCTAGGATTTGAAACCTAAATAAATCTTGAAGGCATTGAGAATTGCATAGTAATTGCCTGACACTATTTGATCCTTATCTTCAGATTCCGACTCTGACCTCTGATCCTTTTGTTAATCATTTTGATGCCTCTTCGGGCATTCTGAGAATCTCCATGGCGATGACGTACTTGATACATTCTGTTATTTGTCTCTTGCTTTTGATAAGCATCTATGAATCTTCCAACGCTATTTGATTTCGTCTTACCCATCTCTGTCCCTATGAGAAGTCTTGTGGTGTTTAACCACGAGTATAAGAATGTTTCCCTCTCACTTTTGAACGATAAGATTTGCTATGTTGATCTGTCTTTCTTTGGATAGTTAACTTCGATTTTATTCTGATAATGGATTGGTTGATTGAGCATTCAAAATATTGACAACTATCCTCCTATGTCTCACCTTTGGCGTTTGAAACAATTTTGAACTCCCTACCGTGATTACCGATTTTTAAACTTTTGGCTATCACTATTACTCTGGAGACTCGTGTGTTACTTTCGCGGTTATGAAGTTTTCCTAGAACCCATTTCGTACACCAATGAATGAACCTTATCTTGAGAGTTATTTGGCACCCTGAATTTTTTGAATATGATTCCTGGTTGAACCACCAAGTTTTCCACCGGAGTGTGAAGCAGAATTTGACATGATACCGAGAGATTGTCTAGTTACCAACCGAAGATGTTTTTCAAATGCATCCGGGATCATACCAGTTGATTTGAGCAACCGGGAAGAGCAGCAACCGAAGACCAGGAAGTGAGTTTGCTTAAGTGTATCTTCTGGGCGTGTTTCAGTTTTGTTCGCAATAAAGAAGGATGGTGACAGGGGATATGTATTGATTACTGGAAGCTGAACCGTACTGCTGTTAAGAACCATTATTTCTCCACCCTGAAATGACTATGTATCTGTTCAATTTCAGAGCGCGAAGTTTCCTTCAGATGGAAGTATGAATTGAGGTTATTCTTGAAATCGCCTTCCGTATTCGTAACGGCTACTATGACGGTTAGTGACGCAAATAGTATTAGCTAAAGCTCTGACTATTTTGTGAATTTGATAAACGATGTTTTCTCGTGAGTACTTGGGCAAATGATCATTGTATGACTTAATAGTACATTCGGAGACGAGGAAGAGCTTGAAAATCATTTTTGCACTTTGTTAGAAATTTGACGATCATTTGTGCATTCTGGGAGGTTGATATTTTTTGAGACAACGGTGTTCTTAATTGAGGATCTCTTAAAATCCCGCAAGTTTTGAAACTATCACCAAGTGGTCAAGACCGATAACAGAGTAGAGAACTGAAATCTTTTGAACCTTGCAGAAGAAGTCTGGAAGATGTTTACAACTTGCGTTACCATTGATAAATTTCGTGAATAGAGAGAAACAGCTTAGTTTGATTGAGAATGGAGTTTTGGGAAAAGCTGAAATAGAAATTAGCTTCCGTACCTTCAGGCGGAACAAATTTTGGGACACTTCAGAAAGAGACTCGGTTATACTCCCTTGCAGCACAGAAGGTTTTGCGTATGCATCAAGACAACTAGAATCATATCAGAAGAATTACTTCACTGCCTGACCTGGAGTTGACAACAGCGGTGACTACCCTAAAGAGTGAAGACATTCCTTACAAGACAGAAGTGTTGGCAATGCAGAAGAAAATAGAAAGAAAATCTAGTCAAGATGGCGAACCTGGAGCTGATGAAGGCATGCAGTCTCACTTCCATATTCATCTTGGTTTTACTAAGATGAATTTAGAATGGAAGCAGACTGGATGATGAAGGGATTTAAAGATCGTGCCAGAAATTCACATTACTCCATCACATTCCAAGAAGAACTGCAGGAGGCTTGATGAACCAGACACAAGTTCACGATTTTGTTTCACTTCCAGATTGATGGACAAACGAAGATAGATTAACCAGACCTGAAGAGACTGAATGTTTTGAATGAACGGACTTTTTTTTTTTTTTTTTTGAAACAGACCTTTTATGTTTGGAAGAATTGATTTTGTGAAGGCCGAAGTTATTGACGACTAACTTTCACTTCCGTTGACTCACTTAAGCTTCGTTATATAGTAATAAGATCCTCTAATGATTTAAGTTCCCTAGAAGCATTTCAGTTCCGTGTTTATTTTTCGTATGTTCGATGATGGCTTTGTTTTGGGGAAATTTTGGCTAATTATGGAAGATCTGATGCTTGTGGACGGCGTACCTTACTTCTACTAGGCAATCTGGAATTCCGATACTCTTGCGAGTAGTTTTGTTTTTCCCTCTTGACTATGACATTTGATTTTATTGACCTCTGAGACTGTAAAAGTACTAGGTGGATTAAGATAGGTTGTTTTGCTCACGACTCGAGATAAAGTATGATCATCATGAAGGCATATTTATGTGGTGCTAGTATTATGACGCCTGATCAATGTGATAATACTTACACCATATAACGTGCACTCATTGTGGCCATAGGATATCTTGGGGAGTACCTAAGAAGTTTAGAATTTGATCTCCGTTGAATTATCCGTGATTAGTGAGACTTTAGGTTCATTCTACCTATGCGTAAACTCTGCTTTCGTTCATTAGATATCTGGATGAGTTTGGACTCTCGTTTTGCATTCTGTTGACCTCAGTTATAAATCTTAAGCTCTTTGTAGAGCTCTCTACTGTTGATACAGTTAATTTGATTTGAAATTTTGTTCGTATTCCATATGAGCTTTCCAGAAGATTCACCTATCATCCATTTTATGTTACATGGGCCTTTTGATCAGAATCAACCTAATTTGTCTCCTTTTGAGGAATTTGAACCCACCTTGTTTTGATTGAGTCATGAGAAACTATTTGGTTTGAAGATCCTTTTTGGAAGAACCTCCCCGGGAGTGAGAATGTTTGTGACGATCTCTTACGATTTGCTACGACTTCGTCTAACTTTGCGACTTCAAATTTTGAGGACGAAAATTTTATTTTAGAGGGGAAGAAGTTGTAAAACCCAAAATTTCAAAACATGCAAAATTACCAAAATACCCTTGTAACTTAAAATTTCACTTAATAATTATATAAAACACCAAATAAATCACAAACTCTTGGAAATTAGCAACATATGAAGTAAGATAATTTTTGCATGAACATTTTAATATTTTAAAGGTCCTAAAAATACTTGTCACTCTATAAAAAAAATATATGGGCCGTATATTGCATATACACATTTGTTTTCTTGTTAAATAAATAAAAATGTACAAAATAAAGGGATAAGCATTACAATTAAAGGAAGATCTTTGAAAATCAGAAAAATGATCTTATCAAATATTCTTGGGCCGAAAACCATGCCCCCTCCTCATCTATATACACGGTTTGTATATAATTTCCCATTTTACATATTTCTTTAAACTGTATAACAATCCAAAACTCCTCTACAATCCACACAATTTTATGGAGGCTGTAGCATATTTTTCCTGGGTTCCTTCAAGTGCAAAGAAGGTGTGAAAAATAGTTCTAAGGCTGTTGGATTGCTAGTGTGCTCGTGGGAGTTTTACTCATGTCGATTTGTTCTAGCCGAAAAGACCAAAATTCTTTCTTGTTCATCCTTGGTTCGAATCTTGCAAGAGGGTATTTGTATCATTCCTTTTACTCATTTTCTTCATGTTTATACGATTGAAACATCACCATGCACGCTAGATTAATTATGATAAATCTATATATCAAAAACGTAAAATAAAATCTAAACCGGCCATGCAATTTT
Source organism: Artemisia tridentata subsp. tridentata (assembly GCA_021014915.2). Taxonomy (NCBI): domain Eukaryota; kingdom Viridiplantae; phylum Streptophyta; class Magnoliopsida; order Asterales; family Asteraceae; genus Artemisia; species Artemisia tridentata. Next base: position 212,887,751 of record CP139508.1, on the reverse strand, counting down.
TCTAGGCCTTGTACATATTTTATTTTGATTCTAGATATGTCATATAACACTAGAAAAATGCTACTTGTATTTATCGAAGCCTAGATCATCCTTGGTAAATTATTTGTGTAACCGGATTTTAAAAGAAAAAGGGTTAAAAATAAAAAGTAATTCGTATGAATTTGGGTTAGGGTTTATGATGATGGATTTGGTATAATTAATGTATTTTAAGGTTAAAGAAATGATTGGTAATGATTGGAAAATTTTAGGGTTAGAGATTATACACTTTTTATTTATACCGATTGATAATTTAAAAGTTTTGGGTGTGTTTTGTAAATTTATAAAATTGTGGGTTAATTTTGTAAGATACTTTGGGCCGTGGATGAATCGTATAAAATATAATATGGGGGTATCATATGTAAATTTTGTAACTAAAAGATTTAAATGTTAAATTATGTAATTATTAAAACCGAATTGGAAATTAAATAAATAGAGGGACTTATTTTGTAAATGATGTAAAATGAAGGGTATTTCGTATAAACATTAAGGTAAGGGGTGTAATGTGTAATTTTGGATAATTGAAGGCTTAATGTGTAAATATGGATATTATAAGGATTAAGTTGTAATTTAATTAACTATAAGGTCTAAAGTGTAATTTAAATAATAAAAGGGTCTAACTTGTAAAATTGTGAACATTAAAGGATTAGAATTGTAAATATGGGAAACTTATGGATTAAAATGAATAACTTGTAATATTTGCACTTTAAACCTTTATCTTTGGCATATTTACATTTAAAACCCTAAAATATGGAAAGTTGTCATATTTAACCCTAAACTATTATAACTTGCTAAAATGAACCCTATTTCCATAATAATTCTTATTTAATGACTTAACCTAAATTTATGATATTTAAATCTTTCTAATTATGGAAATCTGCTAATTATAGAAACTTACTAAATAAGGAAACTTTCTAAAAATGGAAACTTACTAATTTTGGAAACCTGCTAAAAATAGAAGTTACTTAAAATGAGTAAACTTACTTAAAGTGGAAACTTACTATAAATGGAAAGTTACTATATATGGAAAGTTGCTAAATTTGAAAAGTTACTTAAAATGGAAAGATAAACTAAAAGTCAGTAATTAAGAACCATTTGTAATTATGTCTTCTACTCCTTTAGGTGTGAAGAAGGAGTGATCTGATTCTTTTCAGTATTTGCTATTTTGTGTTTGTTTGCATTCCGAATAAGGTACAGATATTCTGACCTTCTCACAGGTTTCTCATGAACTCTCTCTCTTGTCTATCTTACTCCCTTGAACCTTGCTATGCTCCCCTTGATTTGTGAACCTTGCTATGCTCCCTTTGATTTGTGAACCTTGCTATGCTCCCCTTGATAAATTGAACCTTGCTATGTTCCCTTGATACTTGATATAATTCGTTCGTCACCCTGTAGCATGAATATTCAAATCCTTGGATACCTTAAAGGTTCATTTGATATTCAACTGAATGCGAAAATCTTTCTTAATAATATATGAAAATGTTTTGAGGAAAGCTATTTTAAAACGATGTTGTTGAGCACGATGCAATACCACTTTTAAATGAAATTTTACTAAAAGTTTTATGAAAACTACTTTTAAAGAGTTTCTTTATGAAAACTGTTTTTAAAGATCACTTTTATGAAAGCCATTATTAAAGGATTACTTTTATGATATGGACATTTAATATAAACCTTTAAATTGAACCTTTGATATGAACCTTTGAACCAATTAATATGAACCTTTTGATTTAAACCTTTGTTATAAACCCTTGCTATGATTTCTTGTTTTGAACCTTGACTTGAACCTTGATATAAATCTTGATATGATATACTTGAAATGGAAACTTGACTTGAACCACTTGATATGAAACTTGAACTTGGACACTTGATATACTTGACACTTGACACTTGGATACTTGATACTTGATACTTGACCCTTGACCCACAATTTGAGACTACGAGCCACCACTTGTATACTAGGCATGAGGGTTTCATGTCCATGTCATTGATGCACCGATGGCATGACTCTAGGGTAGGAGAGTGATGTCCTATCCCGTCCCTGACTTGACTTGTTACGTAGAGGAAGTACTTGGCCTACTGGGGCGTATGGATGCATCCTAGATTTGTTACTTGTTTCGATGGATTTGTCATTATATTACTTGTTATACTTGGTGACTTATGGTGTGTGCGATACACGTCTTTCACATCTTGGGAGCTCATGACTCCACCCCTTGGAGGTATCCCCTCATATTGTACTTGGTATACCGAGGTCTCCCCTCCGTATACATGGTTACTTGATTACTTGACTTGATACTTGACTTGACTTGACTTGGGCTCGTAGTGGATTACTGTATTCCTTTACTCTTACCTATTTACTTATCCTTTAACTCTTATTATATCTGTATGATCTTCATTTCATTTACTTTTCACTATTCTCTATTACTGCTTTGTTATCGTTATATCTGTTCACTGAGCTTTCGTAGCTCAGCCGCATTTCTTTTCCTGCGGCAGGTTTTAGTTTGGAAGCTAGGTATGAGTGGAGAATACCTTGGACTTAGAAGACCTTACTAGCTATTTTGGATTAGAGATGACTAGAAGAGCTTATATTTTAGACTTAGTAATTATTGTATTTTTCATTGTAACCTTGTATCTTCAGATTTTTCCCTTGTAACCATTGGAATTCATTTTGTATTAATTAGTCATATGCTTATGTTTGCTTTGATACGTCACCATAATGTGACACTTCTACCCTTGTCGGGTTGGGGTGTTACAACTTTCATTATTTAGTATTAGTTAGATTTGTGTTTAGTTCATATTGGTGTTGATTGATTACACACAAAGTTCGAATCAAAGTTTCCAATAGCAAACTTTTAAAACAATATTTTAAAAGGTACTTAAAAACCGGTAAAACTATTCAACCCCCTTCTAGTTTTTCCACAACATAAATATCTTAACATTTTTCTATCTATATAACAAAATTTTGACACAAGTGTCATATTTATGCTACACCTCCGGTGGCTAGTACAAAACGCAAAAGCTATTAGAGATAAACTATGTGCTAGTGTCCTAATTATACTATAGATCTCATAACTGAGACATAGTACAAAAGATACGGATAAGATCTAATCTAACGGCTATCGGTCGTTTTCTCCAGTCGAGTCTCCAGGTCAGCTATCATACTGGCGATAACTTGCTGATTCTCCTGGTACTGGACCTTCATTGCTTCCACGGTAGACTCCAGGGCAGCAATCTTTTCGTGCACAATCTTCAGTTCTTCATTTCTTAGTAGCATTTCTTCTATTAATTTTAACTCATTATCGTAGAGAGTAGTTATCTCCTGTCTAACTTGCTTACCAAGCTCACCTATCTCCTTACGACTTTCCTCCAACTTTTGTCGTATCTCCTTTCGTTCGGTCACCAAATCTTCGATTCCATATTCCATGCTCTCGATTCGTTCTAGAGGTAATTCGTCTAGATGGCCTAGAGCAGTCTCAATTTGCTCCTCTTGCCTCTCCAATCGAGTCAGCAGAGTGGATATGGTCGGAGGTCGCTCCTGAGCTGCTTGCGAACTCTCTCCTGTTTCGAAGATGGGGTTGGGTAATCAGGCGTAGGCGATCGTGATAACGTATGATATCGGGCAACAACGGCTCTAGCCTCTTCGCTAAGCTCGAAGGGAACCGATAGAGGATAGAAACTAGTAGAAGAAGATATAGGATCGGAAGATACGTAAGTAGGTAGCATATAAGGATGAGGATGGAACGGTGATGCTGCAGACGTAGGCACCGGGTGTGTCCTAATTCGTGCAGTTCTCCGAACTCCCTCGCGCATCTGCATATATGGATCATCTGGAAGTGGCAGAACATCTGGCATCGTAATATCTTCAGATGGCTCCTTTGACTGAATCGACTCCGTATCGTGTCCGAATACCGTTTCGGGTACTATGGAAACATCCTCGGATGGATCCGATTCTGTCATTCGCCTGGGTACAGTCGAAATGTCCGGAACTGTCATGACATTTTCGGTGTCCGAGTCCGACATAAGGGTAATAGTATGGGTAGGGGAAACCATAACTCTGTAACCACCCAAATATTATAAATATCTCATAGGTAAATAAATAAAAATCACATATAAATATATTTTGAGTAGAGCTGCGGCACGGAAGACTTTCAGGGTAATTTTTGTGAAAAACGGCTATAGTCCAATGTTTGAAAACATTTGGTTCTCTATAACCATGAGCTCTTATACCAATCTGTAACACCCCCGTTTTTTGATTTACGCAGCGGAATATGAGTTGGGGTATTACTTCATGGTTCACAGTCATGATAATAGAAAATGACTCGAAAAGAGACGTTTTTAAATAAAATTGTTATCATTCATTTATTTATCAGAGTACATTATTTAGGTCCCAACAGGAAGTTTTTGAAATACGTAATAAAATACATTATTCTTTGAATGATAACAAAGTGGACACTCTTATTATAAGAAGAAAGTCCACAGCCACTCCGTGCCAAGTCATGCCTTTATTCACCTGAGATAAACATGCTTAAAAAGTCAACACAAAGGTTGAGTGAATCCATAGTATTTTCAGTTGTAATAAGTTTTGAACACAAGCTAAATAAAAGTAATCAGTAGTACTGCAGTGAAAAGTATATATGTTGCACTAAGTCTCATGGCACGCAAAACGTTAACAGGTTATCTTCATAGTTATGAGCTATGAGATATAAATTACCACATAATTAAATGTAAGTAACCTTGCCCACGAGTAGGAGATTCCCAGTCTCTTTATTAAAGTCAAATAAAATACATTTGGTTACGTTACGGTAACACAAAATGGCTGTCAAACCCAATAGATCTATTCATATTATTCGCGCTCACCCGCAGGTGATTAGAGGTCCATGATTAGGGGTCTTTTTGGGCAATAGCAAACTTAGGCAAAATAAATCAGGAAAGCATTCTGAAAAATACTTGTGTTCGGTTTGAAGCATGTATTCCCCACAAGTTTGGAAAACGTAGTAAAAAGTGGGACTATGAACTCACCTGGGTAGTCTGGATGAATTACAAAGTTAAGTGAAGTTGATAAACGTCTCCGGCACGCTACCTGGGTTGGTGTGTCAAGTTCTCAGTAATTGTTTCGGATTATATAAGTTTTTATTATTCGTTTCGTAACGTTTTCGGTAAATGTTAAATTTAGGACAACATGAAATTTCTCCAAAAGTTATAAGATTTTGATCTTATTTCTTATCTGTAAGTTTTGGTTCTGCCTATTCATTATTTAGACACTCCGTTTGTTAGTTACTGCACAAAACGTATATTAGGTTTTAAAAATCCTAATAATAATAATAATAATAATAATAATAATAATAATAATAATAATAATAATAATAATAATAATAATAATAATAATAATAATAATAATATTAATAATAATTTATTAATAATATTATTAAATTAAGAATTAGGGTTTATAAATATATTTTCACTTTAAACCTTTTAGTTTCTAAGATTGGCAACTTTTACCCTCGAACTATATGGAAATGACAAGTTTTACCCTTGGACTTTTAGAAATATACAATTTTTACCCCTGAACTTTAGTTAATTGACACTTTCTGCCCTTAATTTTCAAAAGTGACCATTTTTACCCTAGGGTTTTACTCAACTGCAAATCTAGTCCATATTACAAAACTTACTAGAGTCTTGGCAAAATTAGCCCTTGAGACTTCTAGTTTATTTCATCCGATGTCCCTTTTCACACAAAAACGCTTTGTTTCATACGATTTGTGATGAAACTTTTTACGAATTCTTAGCCAAAATAACTATTAGTGTTTTAAGAGTATTCTTGCAAAAATTTAGACCATGGTTCGATCGCATGACCTAGAAATTAATTCTTGAAAAGTTGCGACTTCAGTTTACTCGACACAGGAAGTCGCTTGACTAAAGTGTCTGGTTCTCACTCGTTACTCAACCAATTTTGCTAATTCTTTTTCCTATGTTTAGCCCTCTTAGTGACCTTCATTCATGCCAAAACATAGAATTTTAGGAGCTCGTTAACTAGTCGAAATTAATCATGCAAGCACAGCGTCTGCTGTGTTGCGCGACAGAAGAAAAAGAAAAGAAAACTCTTGTTTTTTGGCTTTCGACTGTATTAGCTAGTATAATTAGATTATTTTTAACATGTTTAACTTATTTAGAGTGTGTCTATTTTATTTTAAAGATCCTAGAGCTTTTAGAAAATTATTTCTTATGTATACCACTCGATAAGCATAAAAATGAAACAAAATTCGATTCTGAGTATTTCTGGGCTATGTCATGTTTTAGGAGTGTTTTAATATGTTATTAGATATAAAATAAGTAATAGAAAGTAATTGAAAAGGGCCAAGAACATAGCTTTGATATTAAAGTCGATTAGGGTATGAATTGGGAAACTAGGGTTCGAATTGCCTTCTCTTTGGTTCTAGCCTTCTCCAAAGCTTCTTAAGGACTGATATGATCTTAACTTAAGGTTATGGGATCAGAAATGAGGCTGTGAGTGGCTGTGAGGGTGTGTTCGATTAGGGGTGATGGTGGTTTAGGGTTTCTAGGGTTCACTTCTATTTATAGAGCTCATCTAGGGTTTCCATGGTGTTCTAGGGTGTTTATGGAAGTGTGTGAGATGAGTTGTATGGTCATTAGGGTGCTACATTTGGAGGAGGGGGGAAATGGTGGTGTGGATGTGTATGTATCACACATGTGGTACTTATTCTAGAAGGAGATGTTGTGGCTTGCTAGGGTTTCAACAAATGGATGATTAGGGCTTAGATTCTTCTAGGGTTTGGCTAGTTTAGGGTTAAAATCGAACCATATAGATCAAACTAAATTAGTTTGGTTCGTTGGTAGCTTAAAAGAGTAGTACCTAGGACTTAATTTGCTAGTACTCTATGTGAGGACCCTAGATACACTATAAGGTGGTTACACCTTGTCAACTTTGTGTATATGATATGTTGTGTTAATATGATTAAGTGCGCGGAATTCACTCAATCACACTTAGAAGGTTGTGTATGTTATGGAAATGGAATTGTTATGTTTGTTACTTAACAATGAACAAAGAAAGACTTATCACCAAACGATTCAATATTATTCAAGAATAATACGAGTGATCACTATCACTAGGGTTACAAAGACCTTGAATCTTATATTTTTATGACTTGTGATGTTTTGTGTTTGTTCTAATGTTCTAACAGTTATGAGTTCTTAATTAAGCATTCTCGTACACTAAACATAAGTCTAAGATCTCTTTTATAGTCCAAGAGATCTTTTACAATATTACTTTAAGTCTTGTCAACACATGTCTTACAAAATTCATGTCAAGCTAACGTATGGAAGTTGATGTCTTTCAAGTTGTTCTAATTCTTTAATGAAAGCACATGCACTCAACTTGTTGATTCATAAGATATCTAGATATTATTTTGTATAAGAGTGACTCATACAAATAATATCTTTTTCGATCTTATCCTTCTAGCAGCAGTAATACGTGTATAGTTATCTCTTCAGCAACACTAGCAGCAACATTGTAATACTATCAGCAGGAACACTAATCAGCAGAAACAATACACTGTCAGCAGGAACAGATACACTATCAGCAGGAATGAAACTTTGCACTACCAGTAGCAATGAATACACTACCAGCAGAAACATACTTAGAGTATTTCCCGATTCTTTAACTTCAGAATATTTAATTCCCAACAATCCTCCCCTAAACATGTGAATCATTTCAAACATATTTTTCTGAATTAAATGAGGACTTGTGAAGATCTTTCAAACACTTCATGAATCTGAACTTTCTTCTATTCTGAACTCGTCTGCTTTCTTTTGACTTTAGTAATATCAATATCAAACATTGCTCCAATCTTGGACTAAAAGATGGTGCAATTTCCTTGGATGGAGGAATTATAAGAGGCAATGATGCTGTGTATCTTGGATGCTTGTTTCAACAAGTGAAATCATCTATCAGCATGCCTTTGCAAGTGATGAACAAACATAATGAACTGAAATTGAAACTTTCCTTCATTTGACCTAGATAGAACTTTCTCCTTTAGGAATGCTTCATCCCTTCTGAATATATGATCTATTCTTGTCATTTTCAACCTCTATGTCATCATCTTGTATGCTCTTATCTTCTCCTTCCTTCTATTGGATTATTCTTCCTTTTCTGGGAAATTATTTCCTCCCCTGAGATTGTTACCTCCCCTGAGATGCAAATAACATTTGTTTCCTCCCCTTGTTTGGAAGATCTCACTATGTCCCTTTGACTGATCTATCAATGTGAACTTGTTGTCAGACAATATTGTACATGAAGCCATCAATTCCTTAAAAGTTAGTTTGCTGCCCTCATCACTTCTAGGTGTGTAACCTCCTATGAGTGGTGAATCATGGGGCAATAGCACATAATCCATCATTTGATAGTTTTCTGAGCCATTTTTATTCCAAAAACCTTTTTGAAGAAAAATCTTTGACTTTTAGCAGTATGCATATGATTTTATTATAGAAAATCATATTGTTTTCAACCATTTTGAAAGGATCAAGTGTAGTTACTGACACTTAATCAAAATTCGGTTTAAAATAACCTCTGGTTGTGTGAGAACCAATGTTTTTCAGTTATAAATAACTGCCTGTGTGCAGATAAACTCATTCAAAGAGCTTTCCTAACAGGGTTTCCAGCTCGTGGCATTTGTTACCTCTAACACAAGTGTTAGATTCACTTTTGCTCGCTGTTCTTTTTATCAGATATCCTTAGATTAACACATTATACTTTGAAAGTATAAAATGATAGAAAGTGAGTTGCATCAGTTACTATCTGATCAACTAAGTCATCAATTCAATGTGAAACATCATAACTAGGTTTCTAGAAAGAAGTTTTAAGGAGTTTAAAATCCCAAACTCAGTCCATCATAAACCTACTATGTTAGCAGCTGGATAAGCATTTTGCTGCTTCCATGAATTTCACTTGAAATTTCCTTTTGTGTTCAATAATCATACCTGAAATTGTTAGTCTAAAACCAAAAGAACAATGTACAAAGTACTTGTCTTCCATTAGAATAAATCAAAGAACTAACTGTATGAGAAACACAATTTTAAAGTTTATACCTGCAGGAACAAACTTTTAACTAACAGTAGTATTGAGTGAAGCCAGCAGCAGGAACACATTTATGTACAAAAACACATTAGATTGAAAAATTTTAAAGATTAAGCATTCCAATACTCGCTACCAAGTACTGAAACCTCCCAACATCAAAAGCTTTTTGTTAGCAGATCTGCAAAATTATGTTTAGAAGCAATTTTCATTACTTGAATTAATCTTTTCTCATTGCAATCTCTAATAAAGTGATGTCTAATTTCAATGTGTTTTGTTTTAGAATGTTGCACTGGATTTCTAATAATACAAATTGTACTACTATTATCAATATGAATAACAGTGTTTAAGAAATTGTACCCATAATCAAGAAGTTGGTTTTGAAGCCATAGAACTTGACCACAGCAACTTGCAGCAGCTACATATTCAGCTTCAGTTGTTGAATTAGCCACAATTGTTTGCTTCTTACACTGCCATGAGATAAGTCTACACCCAAGGAATTGACATCCTCTAGTTGTTGACTTTCTGTCCAAGCTAGCACCAGCATAATCACTATCCGAATATGCTACCAAGTCAAAAGGAGATTCCCTAGAATACCATATACCCAACCTTGGTTGACCTTTAAGATATCTAAAAATTCTCTTGACTGTGGTTAAATGAGAAACCTTAGGAGTTACTTGAAATCTTGCACAAGCACAAACAGGAAACATGATGTCAGGTCTAGATGATGTAAGGTACATCAAAGAGCCTATCATAGATCTGTAAGTGTGTACATCTACATTTTCTCCATCTAAGTCTTTAAGAAGATGTTTCTCAGCATCCATTGGTGTGCTTGCCACTTTTTGAATCAGCAAATTGAAATTTTCTAAGTATCTCTACCACAATATTTATCTTGAGAGATAAAGATTCCTTCATTTGATTGCTTAACTTGCAGACCCAAAAAGAATGTAAGTTCTCCCATAGAACTCATTTCAAACTTATCTTTCATAAGTTTCTCGAACTCTAAACACATTTCCTTCCTTGTAGATCCAAAGACAATATCAACCACATACACTTGAACTAGCAAAATATCTTTCTGCTGCTTCTTGATGAAAAGTGTCTGATCAATCTTTCCTCTTTGAAATCCATTCTCTAATAAATAGGAAGCTAGTGTTGCATACCAAGCTCTTGGTGCCTGATGAAGGCCATATAGAGCTTTCTTTACTCTGTTCACTTTGTCTGGATGGTCAGGATCAATGAAGCCTGGAGGTTGTGTGAAATACACCTCTTCTCCAATTGTTCCATATAAAAATGCACTCTTGACATCCATTTGATAAACTGTGAAGCCTAAAAATGAAGCATAAGCTAAGAAAAGCCTAATTGCCTCAATCCTTGCTACTGGAGCATAAACCTCATCATAGTCTATCCCTTCTTCTTGTGTGTACCCTTGGGCTACTAATCTAGCCTTATTCTTAATCACTATGCCCCTTTCATCCCTTTTGTTCTTAAAAACCCATCTAGTGCCAATTACCTTTGCATTCCTAGGTAAATCAACTAGCACCCAAACCTTTTGAATCTTGAACTGAAGAAGCTCTTCTTGCATAGCCTCTACCCAGCTTGAATCATCTAGGGTTGTAAGAATGTTCTTTGGTTCCTTTTGTGAGAGAAAACATACAAACAAGCAAGAGTTTGAAAACTCATGCTGTTTTGAAGCATAAAGGGCATCAAGAATCCCTTGTTGGTCTGAAGAGACCAGTTGTCTCCTTGTCTTCACACCAGATTGTACATCTCCTATCACATTTTCCAGGGAGTGGACTTTGTGAATTCTTGTGTGTGGAGTAGTAGGAACTTGATAGTCATGAGGGAGATTGCCAAAATCCACCTCATTTTCTGAGAAAATCACTTCAGAAGAACTTGATGAGCCATCAGCAGGATCAGGTGCACTATCAGCAGGAACGTTTACACTACCAGCAGGAACGTGTGAACTACCAGCAGGAACCATACTGTTGACTTGATCTGCTTGTTCCTTTATTCCATCTTCTTTGCTTTCATCTTCAACACCTTCTTTAGCTCTGCTAGAATCAGATTCATCAGTTGTTGAAGTTGATTCCACACTTGTATTTGACCTAATTGGCATTATCACATCATTTTGATCTTTCTCTAACTTTGTATCATTTGTTGCTTGAGAACCTGCAAAATCATTAGTTTCTGCAACAAAAGGTACATAATTCATAGAATTGGTTAGATACTCAAGATCAAATAGCCATTTTGGTCCTTGACCTACTACATTGGATTTGTTTTCTAAAAACTCCACATGTAGATTTTCTTCTACTTTCTCAGTTCTTAAGTTGTATACTCTAAAAGCTTTGCTATTGAGAGAATATCCAACTAAGAAACCTTCATCTGCCTTACCATCAAACTTTCCTAAATGGTCTAAGGTATTGAGAATTGTTATATGACATCCAAAAGGTCTAAGAAATCCTATTGCAGGAGTTCTTCCATTAAAGAGTTCATATGATGTCTTATTGTGAGGCTGCACAACTAAAACTCTATTTTGAACATACCAAGCAGTGTTGACTGCTTCAGCCCAAAAAGTTATATGTAGCTTAGAATCAGCTAACATGGTTCTAGCAGCTTCTATTAGTGTTCTATTCTTTCTTTCAGCTACTCCATTCTGTTGTGGAGTTCTAGCAACACTAAATTCTCTCCTAATACCTTTTTCTTTGTAGAAATCATCCATAACTCTATTTTTGAATTCTGTCCCATTATCACATCTAATGACTTTTACTCTTTTGCTTACTTGGTTTTCTATTTCTGTAATGAAAGTCTTAAGGATGTTTGATGTCTCATCCTTAGAAGCTAAAAAGAAAACACATGTAAATCTGCTATAGTCATCAGTTATAACAAGACAAAATTTCTTATGCATTATACTCCTTACTGAAACAGGTCCAAATAAGTCCATATGAAGCATAAACAATGATTGATTGATAGAGTTAAAAATCTTGGGCTTACAAGTGGCTTTGTGTTGTTTGCCTTTAAGACAAGCAATGCATGTTTGATCATTTTCAAATCTTTTGTGAGGTAAACCTCTTCCCAAACCATTCTTAACAATTTTATTTATGGTTTTGAAATTTATATGACCAATCCTTCTATTCCATTTCATTGATTCATCCAATGTGGCCTTTACTACAAGACAAGTTAAATCCTTTTTAGGAATAATGTTCTTCATATCAACATTGTACATATTGGCCTTTCTAGGAATTCTAAGAAGCACTTGACTTTCATCAGGCATCTTAAAATCTTTAGAGAGAATAAGACATTCAGTGTCAGTGAAAAGAACATTGTTCTTTTTGTCACACATTTGTGAGACACTAAAGAGATTATACTTAAGTTCTTGCACATAGTACACATCTTCAAAATCTAAATTTCCAGTTTTGATTGTACCTTTACCAGAAATTTTTCCACGAACACCCCCTCCAAAGGTAACATATCCTCCATTGAAAGCTTCAAAATCTGAGAGATAAGACATGTTGCCTGTCATGTGCCTTGAACATCCACTATCTGAGTATCCTTGATCTTTCTGATTATCAATTGAATGTTCCTGCACATTTATAAGAGTGTTAGTTTCTTTTGGGGATCCAAGCCATTACTGACTTAGATCTGCCTCTTGCATCAATGTAATTTAATCTTTTAAGGACAGTTGATGCAACATTGGATTTAAGAATCCAACATGCTGAGGCCTTAACAGCATTTGCCCTGTTTCCCTTAGCAGCAGGAACTACATGCTTAGCAGCAGAATCTGCTAACTTTGTAGTTGTCCCCTTTGGTCTCCAAACTTGTTTGTGGACCACTGCTTTTGTTTGAATGGGCCTTTGAACAGTTTTAGGTGCATGTTTGAAAGTTGTTTTTGCACCCTTAGCTGTTGATTTTGGGTTAACAGTCATAAATGGTCGAGCAGCAGAGTAAAATTTTCTAGCAGCAGGATCTGTGTTTGAGCCAGACTTGTTGACTGTTCTGGGTTTAGTTCTCTTAGACTTAACATTAGAGTGAAAGTGAGTTTGAGGAGTTTGCCTTTTGTAGTTCACCCTATTGTTTTCATACCCAGATACCCATTGGTTGCAGAAAGCTGCAAGATGGTCAAAACTACCACATGTGTAACAAGCTTTGTTATAAAAAGCAAAGTCATCACCTAATTGGTTAGACTTGAGGTTGTTCCAATTCCTTTGGTTACCTCTGGGCTTGTTGGTGGTTCTATATTGCTCACAATATTTAACAGGTTGCCTAACATGCTTAATGTTTGATTTAGGCCTATCAATATTGTGTTTGACTATTGATGAACTCAAATAAGTACATTGTATTACTATCATTTATCCTATTAATTTGACTTGTTTTACTATATTATATATGAGGATTGATACTTAATCGTTTACTTTTGTAATTCTCAGGTAAAAACAAGCATTTGGTGAAACTTAGCGATTTTGGACTAATAATGGAGCAAAACGTGCATAAAGTGAAAGTCTACTGACATGGACAAGATCAAGTCAATTCTGCTCCAGATGCGCCGCATCTCACTCTCAAAATGCGCCGCATCTCTATCAAGATATCACCAGATACGATCCAAGATACAAGAGGACATGCGCCGCATCTAATCAAGGGTTACGCCGCATCTTCTGGCGGTGTACGAATATTCCTGAATATTATAATCTTGGACCCCACGCGAAGTTAAGTACATGCGCCGCATCTACTTAGTAGATGCGCCGCATCTTCCCTCAGACAGAAACTATAAATACCCCGTAGACCAGACGAATTATAGTCCGAAACCCTAAAAACCGAAGACCGAACAGTAGGAACAAAGGACGAATTCAGTCAAGGAGGCAGCACAAGAACACACCCAAATCAAAGATACAAGAGCTGTAAGAAGGTGCTGCATGTGTTTAATTCATTAAGTAGTTTTGTTTTATTGTGTTAGCAAACTTTAATTCATCAGGATTGGTGGCTTGTGTAATGTGACAAAGAAAGATTGCACTCCCTTTAATACTTGCTTTCCCATCAATTAAAGTTTATATGTTGATGTCTTTGGTTACTACTTATTAGTGCATTGATAACCTCTGTGTTTATTAGTGGCTTGCGGGCATTTGACTGCGGGACATAATGTGGCTCCCACGGTTGTTTCTAAATTGATCACTTAGGAATAACTTTTAGACATAAGTAATCATTAAGGGTTTACTCGCCGATAAGATTAGGACCAACGAGAAAGGGTTAACTACATACACTTCATATAAAGCTATCAATAAAACAAGTGACAATCTACTTAATCATAAGGACAGCCCTCTTATTGTCTCGAGTATTTATCTGTGTACGTGTGTGCTACTTGCTGATTCGTGCCTATTGGTTTATTTTATTATTTAATTGCAACAAATCGTGCCAGTCTCTCAGGCTGAAACCCCCTTGCGTTAGGATATTAAAATACTGATTAGAATAACGAGATAATACGTTCCACTCTTAGTGATCGACACTCTACTTACCATTATCTTCATACTGACCGGGGTACACTGCTCGTTAAGTGTGTGTGTTATTGATAAGTCGGCTAAATATAAATTTAAAACTTGAGTAGGCATTAAAACTGCTAAACCGCAACGACACATCACGCGCATCAAGTTTTTGGCGCCGTTGCCGGGGAGTGAATTGTTATTATCTGTTAATTTGATTAGTATTTTAATTAGGTTTTTTCTTTTTATTAGATTAATTGCATCATTGTACTATTTTGCATATTTGTTGTATTTTGTGTTAATTGTTTTATTTTTATTTTTGTGTGTTTATTTTTGTTTGTGTGTTTAATTTTTTTTGTTTTTATTATTATTTTTTTTTTTTCGTATTTTTCTGTTCTGCTATCGTTGTACTGGGCTAAATCAAACGATACGGCGCATCTGATCTCTCAGATACGGCGTATTGCGTTTAATTTTTTTTTAAAAATACAACGCGTTTAATTAATTCGATACGACGCATCTTTTCCCCAAGATACGGCGTATCTGTTTTTAATAAGAAAATTTTTCTAAGCGATAAAGTAATACGACGCATCTGCCTTTGCAGATACGGCGTATCTGTTTTTAATAAAAAAAAATTTAAACGTTAACGCCATTACGACGCATCTGCTTTCGCAGATACGGCGTATCTATTATTTTAATTAAAAACAGTTTGCGAATTATTAAACAGATACGGCGTATCGATCTCTGTCGATACGGCGCATCTTACTGAATCAAAAATCTTTTATTTTTAAACGTAACGAAAATACGGCGCATTGACTTTCGTTAATACGACGCATTTAATTTTAATTAGATAAGTTGATTTTTGATTAATTGATTCGACACGGCGCATTCTTAAATTCTAAGCGGCGTATCTATTTTCTGAATAAAGTCTGATTAAATTTTAACGTATTAAGATACGGCGTATCCAACTTTTTGGATACGGCGCATCGTCTGCAGATATTAGTAACTTTAATTTTTCGTATTCCGTTTTCGTTATTAATTATCTGATATACTACTTTCTCGAGCATACCCTACTGATATTTTTGTGTTGATTTCAGGAAGTGCATGACCAGGAGTTCTACGAAGAACTTGATCCAACCTTTTGAAGATCCTGAACGAGCCCTACATTCGCTTAAAAGGCTTTTCAACACAAGAAGCTTTGATCTTTCAAGTTCACTCGAGCTTGATTACTTTTCTGAAGAAAAAGAGGAAGTTGAAACAGAAACAATGGGCGAAAACACTACTATGGAGGAATACATGAACAATACCCGTGCTGATTACACTTCAGGAGTTGCTAGGCCTAAGTTTGATGACAAGTCAAAATTTGAGTTGAAGGGACAATTTCTCAAAGAGCTCAGAGAGAATGCTTTCAGTGGGACGGAACAAGAGGATGCTAATGAGCATGTTGAAAAGGTCCTGGAGATTGCAGATTTGTTTACTTCAGAAAGTGTCAATACCGATCAACTCATGCTAAGAATCTTCCCAATCTCACTAAAAGGAGCTGCTAACAAGTGGCTAAGGAATGAACCTGCTAGTTCAATCACTACATGGGAAGGTTTGAAGAGCAAATTCCTGAAGAGATATTGTCCACCTGCTAAGACTGCTAAAAAGATGGAGGCTATCAATAGTTTCAAGCAAGAGCCTGATGAAACCCTTTATCAAGCTTGGGAACGATTTAAAGATTTATTGATAAAATGTCCTCAACACTATCTAACCCCTATGCAGGAGATAATATTGTTTTATCAGGGACTGGACGTGCCAACTAGACAGATCTTGGATGCTAAGGGAGCTGTACCTCAGATGAGTGCAACTAATGCTAGGAAAGCGATCCAAGAAGCTGCTGATCATTCTCAGAAATGGCACGATGGGACCTCTACTAGATCTAAGAGCAGCACTAATTTTGACGGGATTGCTGCTATTCAAGCTCAATTGGATAAAATTAGTAGAGAGATGAAGAAGCGAGATGAAAGAGCGTATGCTGCCCAAGTTGGATGTGAAAAGTGCGAAGGACCTCACTACACTAAAGATTGCCCAAACAAGAATGAAAGTGAGACATTTGAAGAAGCATATTACACCCAATTTGGACAACCATTCCGACCTTCAGCAAGATTTAGGGAAGCTAGTCCGGGATTCTATCAAAAGAACAACTTCAATCCCGCTTATCAAGAGAGGAGGCAGACTTTAGACGATACTTTAAAGCAAATTATGGCCGATGCTGCTAAAAGACATGAAGAGAATACTGCTATGATCAAAGAAATTCGAGCTTCAACGGACACTACTACAAGGAATCAAGGAGCTTCGATCAAAGCATTGGAACAACAAATTGGTCAAATGAGCAAAGTTCTTCAAGAAAGGGGATATGGAAGTCTACCGAGCTCAACTGAAACCAACCCAAGAGATCATGTCAAGGCCATAAGCACCACTGAAGAAGTCACTCCTAATATACCTAGAAGATCGATGAATGGTAATGATGGTGCAAAACCCGAATTTTTCTTTAATTCTTCAATCAGCTTAAGGAGACTACTAAAAGAGAAGACAAAGATTGAAGAGGAGATCAAGGCAACAATGAAAGAAGAGAGCCCTGCAACCGACTCAAATGCCTTACCTCATAAAGAACGAGACCCAGGAAGTTTTACTCTACCTTGTTCTATTAATAATATATCTTTCAATAATGTGTTAGCTGACTTAGGAGCTAGTGTTAGTGTTATGCCTCTTAAGACATTCGCTACCCTAGGACTAGGAAAATTAGCACCAACTAAATTACTTATTGAATTGGCTGATAAAACAGTAAAATGACCTGAAGGGATTGCTAATAATGTGCTAGTTAAGATTGAGCAGTTTATTTTTCCCGTAGACTTTATTATACTAGACATGCCCGAGGATGTTAAGATTCCTTTAATCCTCGGAAGACCTTTCTTGTCTACTGCCCATGCTAAGATTGATGTGTTTAAGAGAAAAATTTCATTAAGGGTAGGGAATAATAAACTAGTCTATAAGTGCCAAGATCCGGTTAAAAGCATAATTAGAGGTGTTTATGTGCTAGGATTAAGAGAGCGTATGGACCTCGATCTTGAAGCTAGACTTATGGGAGAAACATTGATTCAAAACAATTCAACTAGTCCTAATCATGATAACTTTGAGGAATTCATTGACCTTAATGTACCTACCGAACTTAGACGCAATGTTGTTAATGATTCTGATGATGAGTGGTATGATTGTGTAGTAATTAATAAACGTAGGAGAGTAGTTGAGAAAACGAATTTGAACAATGATGTGTTTATTGAACTACCACCCCACCTTGCTTATTTGTGCCTATTTGATAATAAGAATTTCCCGTCTATCATTTTGTCATCTCTGCCCGAAAGGGACAGGACTTTGTTTATACAGATATTAAAGAGGAACGGCGTGGAAATTAAAGACCAGCAAGGAGTGTTCAATATTACTGAATTGGCGATGAAGGGGCGTGATGTTTCCGACTCCTTCAATGATCGATACTAAAGAGCTGAACGTGAGTCTAACTTGAAGACTCTGGAATAAAGACAAGTGCTTACCGGGAGACAACCCGGATTTATCTTTTATTATTCTGTTTTCTGTGTCGAGTCAGTCCAGGCCGCACGAGGATACGGCGCATCTCAATTCTGAGATGCGACGCATCCTCTACAATGGTCATATCTTATTTTATTTTTCTGCATTTTTATTTTCGACTTTAAAACTATTTATCAGTTTATTTTTAATGCGGCGCATCCCTGGTTAAGGATGCGGCGCATCTTTATTCTGATCCGTATTAATTCCAGGCTCGATACGGCGTATCTTCTTCAATAAGATACGGCGCATCGACTGACCTGATGATTTTCAGTTTTAATTTTTAAGTTTTATTTTTCCTAACTACTAATGTGTTATGCAAGTTTGAACCTTTCTTATCTTAGGTGTGTTTTAAAGTGTTGGTGGTATTATAGTTTCCTGGATTTCCTGTGGATACATCAAGTATGAAGCTTTAACGTTCTAATCCACAAGAAGTTGATTTTTGCTCTTATACTAATGGAGGATCATACCGAGCAAATCTCAGGGGAGTTTTTCTGTTCTAATTCTTTTATTTTCCAGTTTTTAACCTTTTATACAAACAACGAGGACGTTGTTTAACTTAAGTGGGGGGATTGGAGAATTAGAACACTTAACAATTACTTGTCCTAAACTTTTTCAAAAATTATGCTTAAAATGTGCTTAATATATCAAACTTAAAATTTTTTAGCATGTTTTTGTTTAAAATCTAAGTTGCATAGCTGCACACATGACGTTATTTTCAAAAAAATTGTGATTTTTCAAAATTCACAAATCTATGAGTGTGCCGGTGACTTGTAAACTTTAGAACTTGGCTTGTATACTATTCGAGACCACCATAATGATTATTATTTATATAATTGGAATGACTTGTCTAACTTGGTAAAATTCTAGGATTACACCCAAATAGCCTATTATATGTTATGTGTTATTAACTAACTACACTGGTTAGTTAACCCCCGTATAAACCCTTTTGTTACTCTCATTTTTAGAGTAAGATACCCCTAGAAAACACTCAGAGCCATTCCTTTCTTTTCTTACACCTATGTTTAAAATGTTTCGTTACACCCTTACACCTTAGCCTACCCTGTAGATTAGAATCCGTGGTTGGTTAATTGCTATAGGCAAAGTGTGTTTCCTTACATTACCAGTGTTCGCGTGCGTAATTCATTATCTATGGTTAGGTCGGGAAATTGCACAATGCAATTGGAGTGAAAGTAAATATTGTATATTTTGGAGTTTATTTTTCGTGTGTTTACTACTTTCACTATTACCATTATTTCTGAAGTATGAAAAGTATGAAAAAATTATCCGGAAAGAAAGTTATAGTGATGTGGTGAAATTTTACACATCTATTAAAAAAAAAAAAAAAAAAAAAAAAAAAAAAAAAAAAAAAAAAAAAAAAAAATCGAAAAAATAAGAAAAGAAAAAGAAAGAAAGAAAAGTTGGATGTCTATTTTAACCAACTTATGTAAAGTTATGTAAGTGGTCGATATCACCACTATTTGTTGTACTATATCTATGGATTGAATGGGAGTGGGCAGTTATGGGAACGCCAATTAAGGTTTATTCTTTGATTAAGATTTTGTTGAGTATAATTCGTGTCTACCTAAAGCGTGTGTTTCAAGTGTTAAAGCGTGAGTTATTCAATGATATGAGTCTTATTCATGGGATGGTTGGGATAGTGATTAACCACACTTAGGATTTTAATTTATTTGTTTTGTTTTGTTTATTTTTATTTTTACACCAATTTATATCCCAAATGTTATCCATACCCTATTATTCTTTATCCAACCAAACCTTTGATTTATTGAGATTAGGGATTTGAGCAATCTTAAGTATCGTAGTCGTGGATTCGGCTATGTATTTATGATTTTGTCGCCCTTTTTGATATATTATTATTGGTAAAGTTCGGACCTATCTTTAGCCTATTCGAGTTAAGGATTTGAGCAATTGCAAGTATCGTGTTCGTGGATTCGATCATGTATTTGTGATTTTGTCGCCTTTTCTGGAATTTGAGATCGATAGTGAAAGAGAATAATTAACCCTTAAGCCTAAAAACCCTTTTTACCGCTTTAGACTTGTTATTCCTTAGCTTTAGTGGTGGAGATGTGTATACTTGCCAAGCTTATGATAGAATATTCGTCGCGACTGGACAGTTAAACGATTAGATTTGCTTTTATCAACTTATTTTATTTTACTTCTAATTCGTTAAGTGTTTAGTTGTGTGATTATGAAATAAACGAATACATGCTTAAATATAAAAATAAATCCTAACATCTTTTAGGATACATTTTCATAAAAGAAATTCTAAGGTTTACTTGGGGACAAGTAAAGTTCAAGTGGGGGGATATTTGATGAACTCAAATAAGTACATTGTATTACTATCATTTATCCTATTAATTTGACTTGTTTTACTATATTATATATGAGGATTGATACTTAATCGTTTACTTTTGTAATTCTCAGGTAAAAACAAGCATTTGGTGAAACTTAGCGATTTTGGACTAATAATGGAGCAAAACGTGCATAAAGTGAAAGTCTACTGACATGGACAAGATCAAGTCAATTCTGCTCCAGATGCGCCGCATCTCACTCTCGAAATGCGCCGCATCTCTATCAAGATATCACCAGATACGATCCAAGATACAAGAGGACATGCGCCGCATCTAATCAAGGGTTACGCCGCATCTTCTGGCGGTGTACGAATATTCCTGAATATTATAATCTTGGACCCCACGCGAAGTTAAGTACATGCGCCGCATCTACTTAGTAGATGCGCCGCATCTTCCCTCAGACAGAAACTATAAATACCCCGTAGACCAGACGAATTATAGTCCAAAACCCTAAAAACCGAAGACCGAACAGTAGGAACAAAGGACGAATTCAGTCAAGGAGGCAGCACAAGACACACCCAAATCAAAGATACAAGAGCTGTAAGAAGGTGCTGCATGTGTTTAATTCATTAAGTAGTTTTGTTTTATTGTGTTAGCAAACTTTAATTCATCAGGATTGGTGGCTTGTGTAATGTGACAACGAAAGATTGCACTCCCTTTAATACTTGCTTTCCCATCAATTAAAGTTTATATGATGATGTCTTTGGTTACTACTTATTAGTGCATTGATAACCTCTGTGTTTATTAGTGGCTTGCGGGCATTTGACTGCGGGACATAATGTGGCTCCCACGGTTGTTTCTAAATTGATCACTTAGGAATAACTTTTAGACATAAGTAATCATTAAGGGTTTACTCGCCGATAAGATTAGGACCAACGAGAAAGGGTTAACTACATACACTTCATATAAAGCTATCAATAAAACAAGTGACAATCTACTTAATCATAAGGACAGCCCTCTTATTGTCTCGAGTATTTATCTGTGTACGTGTGTGCTACTTGCTGATTCGTGCCTATTGGTTTATTTTATTATTTAATTGCAACAAATCGTGCCAGTCTCTCAGGCTGAAACCCCCTTGCGTTAGGATATTAAAATACTGATTAGAATAACGAGATAATACGTTCCACTCTTAGTGATCGACACTCTACTTACCATTATCTTCATACTGACCGGGTACACTGCTCGTTAAGTGTGTGTGTTATTGATAAGTCGGCTAAATATAAATTTAAAACTTGAGTAGGCATTAAAACTGCTAAACCGCAACGACACATCACGCGCATCAACTATCTTAGGAACACTTGTTCCTACTTTCTTAACCACTTCAGGTTTAGACATAACCTGTTCTTCTTCATCATCATCACTATCAGTTGTACTATCCTCAACAACTATAGCATCTCCTTTCTTAACAAAGGACACCTTGTCCTGATAAGATAAAGTTTTATATAAAATTTTACTTACCTTTTCTATCTTAGGACTCTTAGGAGCCTTAGAACCATATTCCATTATTGGTTCTTGAAACTCAGCAAAGCCTGTGTGTGCTAGGTCAACACCTGGAGGTGAGTGAACACCTCTATATGGTGGAGGGACAGTATTGTATCCTATACCAGAAATAGCTTTACCAATTACTTGAGCTTCCCAAATTTTATTAACTCCTTCTGAGGCACTAGCTAAAGCATCTATAGTTATCTTAACATTTTCAGTTTTATTATTGGCTTCAGCTAATTGTTTACATTGACTATTAAGTAATTCATCTCTGAATGCTATTCCGCTTTTTAAAGCATTTAAGTCATCAGTAAACCTAGATTCATTGTCTTGAAAGTGTGTAATTTGTTTTTCAAGCACACCTATAGCTCTTTTATGATTACTTAAATTAGCTAAGGCAGTAATTAGTTCTTCTCGCCTATTATTAGCTTTTCTTTTAAGTTCTTCATTATCTTTAAGAGCAAAACATGATTCAGAACATTTGGTTATGGAATTTACCTCTGAATCAGAGAAGGCCATTAGAGCAAATTCACTGGCCACAAGAGCAGCATTTGGTGGTGCTTCCTCTTCATCAGCCATAGAGCTCCAATCATAACCAATACTATCAATAGCCAACATAGCCTTTGGCTCTTCAACTATGACTTCCTTTCTCTTCTCTTGTCTATACCATGTGCTTCTATTATCCTGCTTCCTTGGGCTTCTACATTCTTTAGCAAAGTGTCCCAACCTATGACAGTTGAAACATTCCACTTTCTTCTTATCAAACCCAGCAGTATCATTACCATTTATGGTAATCTGCTTCCCAGTTCTCTGCCAATACTTCTTAGCCCTCATACTAAGTAAGGCAACTTGCCACTTAATATCCATTTCTTCCAAATCATCACCATCCACCTGCTCAAGGTCTTCATGATTTAGAGGAGAACCACTAGATTGACTGGTTATAAAGGCATAGAATGTTGGATCTCCAAGTCCAGCAACATCCTTTTGTGAACTCGTAGAAGGACCACCATAAGTAATATTAGAAACACCTTCAACTTCATCTACCTCTTCAGATTTACCAATACTAGGAGATGACAAAAGAGCCACGTTCGCAGAACTAGTACCATAGTTTCCAGTCCTTTTTAGACTTTGTTCAACAATTTTAAAGTTGTTGAACAAATCATTGAGTTTCATTGTTTCAATGTCTGGTTTGTTCATCCAGACAATAACATGAGTATGGAACTCACCTGGTAGACTTTTTAAAAACTTCATATTGAGATCTTCTTTCTCAATATCAACTCCCAACATAGCTAACTGACTGACAAGCTTGTGTAACCTTGAAAACAACTTATCAAGAGATTCATTGCTATTTGAAGTAAAGTTTTCAAATTGTTGTTTCAGCAATGTTTTCTGTGTTTTCTTGGTAGTTTCATTACCACCAAACCATGCATAAATTTCTTCAAAAAGAGTTTTTGCATCAAGATATTTGATAAATGATAGCATCTGCTCACCAGGAATGGTCATAAGCAACAAGTTTCTTGCTTTCTGATCATTGCACTTCTGTATCTTTTCTTCATTTGAAGCTGGTCCAGTATTTCTTCTTCTAATTGCTTTGCCTTCAAGAATAACATCTGAATAGCCTAGTGTGAAAGAATCACCATACTGAATAATATCCCAGAGAGCATAATCTTGAACCATAAAATATTGCTCAATTCTCAACCTCCATAACTCAAACTCATTCGGTTTGATCATGGGCAACTTTGCAGCATCATTGGTTTGAACATCTTGTACATCACATCTTGTACATCCATTTCTGTTTCTTCTAAAAACAACTATATCAGCCTATCTCTGACACCAATTTTGAGGACCCTAGATACACTATAAGGTGGTTAAACCTTGTCAACTTTGTGTATATGATATGTTGTGTTAATATGATTATGTGCGCGAAATTCACTCAATCACACTTAGAAGGTTGTGTATGTTATGGAAATGGAATTGTTATGTTTGTTACTTAACAATGAACAAAGAAAGACTTATCACCAAACGATTCAATATTATTCAAGAATAATACGATTGATCAATATCACTAGGGTTACAAAGACCTTGAATCTTATATTTTTATGACTTGTGATGTTTTGTGTTTGTTCTAATGTTCTAACAGTTATGAGTTCTTAATTAAGCATTCTTGTACACTAAACATAAGTCTAAAATCTCTTTTATAGTCCAAGAGATCTTTTACAATATTACTTTAAGTCTTGTCAACACATGTCTTACAAAAGTCATGTCAAGCTAACGTATGAAAGTTGATGTCTTTCAAGTTGTTCTAATTCTTTAATGAAAGCACATGCACTCAACTTGTTGATTCATAAGATATCTAGATATTATTTTATATAAGAGTGACTCATACAAATAATATCTTCTTCGATCTTATCCTTCTAGCAGCAGTAATACGTGTATAGTTATCTCTTCAGCAACACTAGCAGCAGCATTGTAATACTATCAGCAGGAACACTAATCAGCAGAAACAATACACTGTCAGCAGGAACAGATACAATATCAGCAGGAATGAAACTTTGCACTACCAGCAGCAATGAATACACTACCAGCAGAAACATACTTAGAGTATTTCCCGATTCTTGAACTTCAGAATATTTAATTCCCAACACTCTAGGGTTTAGGGCAAAACTAGGGTTTCTAATCCTAGGGTTTTCATAAAGATGAATTTTAGATTTATGTGACACATTTTTGTATATATCGATTTCTATTGATAGTGGAAAAATGATTTTTGTGCTTTAGGAGGTTGTACCTTAGGCTTGAAAGAGTTGTACTAGGGTTAGGTAAATAAGAAAAATATAATTTTAATTATTTCTTAATTTTATATAATTTTTATGTAATTTTTATTAGACTTTAAATACATATAAATGAGTTTTTATGATTTTATGCATTAGAGGGTTGTACATTGAGTTTATGGAGTTGTACATATATTAAATAAATTAATAAATTATTTTTAGAATTTATTGTGTGAAAATATTACATAATATGTCATTTAAATAACTATTTTTAAAGTTTTTATAAGATTTTTATTTTCATTTAAGTGTTAAGCTTAAATGACTTGTACCTTGGCTTAAAGGACTTGTACATAATATTTTTATAAAAATATTAACTAAGGTTTGTAAATAAAATAATAGTTTCTGTGAAATTAGGGTTTTATCGGGAGTTATAGTGGAATTAGGGTTTCTATGCTTTAGTGACTTGTACATTACCTAGGTAACTTATACTTTGGTATTTCTAGGGTTTCATTAGTTACATTTGGTATTATAGTGGTTTAAAGTCTCATAGAAACTATATCGGGTGTAAATGGTTTAGTTAAACTAGTACGTTAACGAATTAACGTAAAGTGGCAAATGGTAATTTGTAAAGTACTATACTTGACATTGGAAAATGTATAAACATAAAATAGGTCATAGTTAGGTCGCGTACGAATACGTTTACCATAGATGTGAGTTACGTCACATGAATAGTGGTTACGCTTAGGCAAGTAAATAAAAAAATATATATATATATATATGTGAAAAATGGTTAAGTATAGTGTGTTACCAGATGAGATTTTCGCAATGGTTACAAAGAGAAGCAACTGTGACCCCTATTCCTGATGCTCAGCTTACAGCAGAACAAGTACTTCATAAAGAAGACAATGAACTTGCAATGTCTTACATTCTTTAGGGAATTCCTAATCCAATCTTCAGAAGTATTGATGCTCAGAAAGGCACTGAATTGACCCAAGAAGATATGGAATTAAAACTCTATCTCGAATACACAATGTTCATGATTGAAGCAGGAGAATCACTAGAGTCTTATTACCATAGGTTCACCAACATCATAAATGACTTGGACATACACAACATTATTCTACCCTGAATTGCAGTAAACACAAAGTTCTTCAGTTGTCTTGGTCCTGACTGGCAGAAATATGTCACCTTTGTTCGTCAAGCAAAGAATCTACCCAACGCATCTTATGGGTTGTTGTATGATTATTTGACGCATCATCAGTCAGAAGTTGACAAAGATAGAGCGGCTCGTGGTAGTTATTCACCGTCCAAAACTCCAAACTCATTAGAATTGATATCTCAATCTCATTTTGCTCCACAATCAAATCAGGCTTTTGTCTAACAACAACATCACTTTGCTTATCCTCAACAAACCTCATCGAATCAACTTGTTCCATATGAATCAACACCGCAATCAACTGATAATCAACTTGTTCCTTATGACAACACGGATACCATGCTTTACTCCACTGCCAACAGTGATGAAGATGATGCATTCAATTCATTGAATGAAGGATTTTCATTAATTGCTCGTGCTTTCAGCAAGTTCTCCAACAAATCTAACAACCGTCTTCGTACATCATCCAACACTCATAATCAAGCTGTTCTCCATAATGGAAGAGTTGAGATTCAAAACCGAGCTTATGGAAGAAATGGATCGGGAGGTTACATGGGAAACTCAGGAACTGGTCAGAGGTTTAATGCAGCAGGTGGCAGTAGGGACAATGCTGGTACTCCACAGAGAAGGGCTGAGATTGTTGAAACCGGGAATCAAGGGATTGGAAATACAATGGTCAGATGTTACAACTGTAATGGAAAGGGTCATTAGTCTAGTGCATGCCCCAAACAAGAACAAGAGACAGTGAGTACCACAAGCAAGCAATACTTCTTGCTCTTAAGGATGAATCAGGGGCACTCTTACTGAAAAAGAGAACAAGTTCATGGCAAGTGCATACTCTGATGATGACATGGAAGACTTAGAAGCTAATGCAACCGTGATGTTGATGGCCAACATGCGGGAAATGCACATGAGTGAAACAGGCCCAATATATGATACTGACGGTCTGTCTCAGGTACCTGATTCAACATATCTAATACATGAAATAGTATCACCATCTGCATCTGCATCTGCCGAAGAGCAAATTTTTTCAAAATTCTTAATTATTATCTCCTCAAGAAGATGAACAAATGAACACAGTGGTTACATTTGATGAAGATCAAATTAACACAGTTGTTACCTTTGATGATCCACTTGATGATGATAATAATGATCAAATTGAACAAGATGATCTTTTACTTGGTCCCGATCCAGAACTCATGACCTTGCTATTGACCACCCAAACACAGTTGGACTCACAAAAATCCCAAACTGATAAATGCAATGAGATCAATAGAAATTTAAAAGCAAAAGTTGCATTATTGACTAAGGATCTTGAGTGCTATAAAATACAACTTACAAACTATGAAACAAAAGAAAAACGCGAAAAAAGTTTTGAAGTTGCATTCCAACAATCTTATGTGAAAGAACAAGAGTTAGAACATGAGATACGAGAATTAACTGTTTCAAAAAATAACTTGATTTCTCAAATGGAACAAGAAAAATTAGATTTCAAACAACAAGTTGAACACCTACATTCTGAACTTTCAAAAACAAAAACAGAGTTGTCAACTTGTCAAACTGATTTTTCTGAACATAAACAAGTGTCTAGCAAATGGATTGATTCTTATCTTGAGGAAATCATAGAGTTGGAATGTAAACTAAAAGAGTTTCAAAAGGTTGTTTATAAAACTGGTGAGTCGGTAACAATAATTCAGAAGTTTACTCTAAAGCAAAATCCCCAAGGATATGGCTTTGCTATTGGGGATGACAAACCATGTTTTCTACACAAAGCACTCAAGGAAAATCCAAATTTGTATAGTGCAGAACACTTTTTTGATGATTCTATTATGCGTGTTGTTGTACATAACTGTGAGGAAGAAATGGAACAGGAAGAAGAGAGTCGATCTAAAATGAGCAATGTCATGTTTAATAAACCATTTGATTTCTCAAAAGTATCTCATATTACTGACACCTTCATTCCTTAACAAGATAAAACAGAACAATCATGGTTTCCAATATAAATTATTAAATCTTCTTCTTGAGGATGGTCCTGTCAAACCAGGGGCACAAGTAAATGGTCCTTTACCAAATTCGGGTGTAATTGCACCATTACCAAAACAATGTCTTGTACTTAGATATTTTAATACATTTATGGAAGACATAAAGTTTTTGGAACAAGCAATTGAACGTAATTCTAAGATAACAGTTTCTACTTTTCTTTCTCCATATGAAAAAGAAAAGCGAGAAATTTTTCAACAATAATTTTT
This sequence comes from Artemisia tridentata subsp. tridentata, assembly GCA_021014915.2. Lineage (NCBI taxonomy): Eukaryota > Viridiplantae > Streptophyta > Magnoliopsida > Asterales > Asteraceae > Artemisia > Artemisia tridentata. Next base: position 212,859,517 of record CP139508.1, on the reverse strand, counting down.
GCCATAATTTCAACATTTGCGTCTTTGTGCTACACACTGGGAACATGAACTTCAATCAAAAGTAACATAGATGATGAACACTTTCAATGCAACTGAAAATGCGATCTCAAAACAAAAACATAAACAAATTTTTACAAAAAGAAGCAGACCGACTCTTGGAAGATGTTCTATGTTCTGATATTATCTCTGTATTAATGAATTCCATTTATGTGTCTTGCAATGCAATGCTTGTTGATGATCATTCTGCTGATACTGAAATGTTGAGACTTGAGATTGTAAATTTAAAAAGAGAAAATAAGAGAATCAGCAAAATCAATGATGATGTGCAAAGTAAACTGTCAAAAGAAATTTTTCAACTCAATCAAAAGCTACAATTGTGTCAAACTCAGAGTCTTGATTTTGAGTTAAAATTACAGAGTAAAAAAGAATCGATGTCATTTCAAAACAGTCACGCTTCCAAAGTTAAGAATCTTGAAAAGGAAAATGCGATTTTAAAAGGTCAAATTTTCAAATATGAGAAGGACATTGATGAAGTTTGTCAAAATTGGAATGACACTGTTCGCTTAAACCGAGAATTGGATTTCAAAATATAACAAAAGAATCACATCATCATTGAACTAAATGAGAAAATTAAATTACTTGAAAAAGGGAAATTTGTTCACACAAATGTGATTGCACCAGGAATGTATAAAATAGATGAAACACCTTGGAAAGCATCCCCTCATACTACTAATGTGAATGCTTGGACTTCTACAGGAATAGTCACCCCTCATAGCATTAGCAGATCCATGCCTAAGAGCAACAAAAAGAAGACTAGTATCTGGCAACGTAAGAGCGGCACACTAAAAGACCAAGAAGTAGAAGACCACCTTAGGAGTTTGAATAAAAAGCATGTTGTGTCTGATGTAGAAGCAAACATAAAAATTTGTAATTCAAATCTTGATGTAAAAAATGCTAAGACTTTGAATGTTATGAATGTTTTGAATGTTGATGCTTCTTGTGTGTTTAGTCATACAAGCATATTATCTGGTGATCATAAAAAGTGTGTTACAAAATCTCTTTTGTCTCGTAATATGAAACGTACATATGGCATTTCCTCTAAGCCCACTACTGCTGCTAAGTCTATATTAGGAAAACCGCCAAGTGTAGTTTCTAAGAATGCCGTAGACAAAACCATAGTTGCAAATAAAACAATCCAATCACCTAGTGCATTTACTAAGAAGAAATCTGAAACTAGTTGGACATGGCAACGCTGACTCCAAAGGAAACCTAGTTTTACTTGGTTACCTCACTACTAGAAAAAGGGCTATCCTTGACTCCAAATGCGAGTCAAGAAGAGGTCTTATGACGCGCAAATGCGAGTCAAGGATGGACCAGTCATAAAGCTTCATGACTCGCATTTGTGCGTCATCCCTCTATGACGCGCACTTATGACCCACATTTTATGACTCTCCTTTTTGCGTGTCATTACCCTTAAAATCATTTTGACTAACTTTTATGACCCACTTTTCTGACATATGTTTTTGCGTGTCATTACCTTAAAATCATTTTTTTTTTCTGTTTTTTAAAACCTGATTATATACATAATTACTGACAATAAACCTGATAATTGTACAAAATTAACGCATTTCATATATATCAAAACCATGCGTTACCAATTCATTACATAACAATTCATGTCAAAAGGTTCCAAAACATACAACAACATACAACTAGCAGATGCAAAGGTTCCAAAACTAAAATCAAGATTCATAGCCGTAATTTATCACTTATCTTGCTTCATGGCAGCAGCAGCAACTTGACCTCTGAGACGACCAGTCCTCCTAGCAGCAATAAGACCAACCTTTTGACCGGGTGGTGCATCATGACGGACGGTACTTGCATGACCAATATGTTGATGGTTACCACCACCATGGGGATGCTCAACTGGATTCATAGCAACACCACGAATCTTGGGCCAACAGTTTCTCTTCACACGGAACTTGTGGTAAGCGTTACCAGCCTTGAGCATGGGCTTCTCAGTACGTCCTCCACCAGCAACCTGGCCGATCATAGCACGACATCCACTTGGGACAATTTTCTTGGCTCCAGATGGAAGCTTCACTCTACATAACACAATAAAAAAGAGGTCAAATAATTTCAGAAAATGTGAACTGTATTGAAAGGTTTAGGTTGTGTTTAATTAAGCTGAACAATAACAGCTTCAACAATCCAAAGAAATCAATATAAAAGGGTATTTGAATAAGCTTATTTGTATCATGCAGAACAAAACACAACAAGCAAAAAAACAATGTTTTGGTACCGCATGTTAACTCGCTGACTAAAGCACACGATTGATTAAGCTAAAGCGACATAAGCTGAATCACTAGGGGAAGCCTAACAAGCTGAGGGAGGACTAAATAAGCACTGGGGAAAGGGAAATAAGCTGAATCAGCTTAAACAGTCTGCATATACACTAGGGTGCAGGGCAGTTTTAGTCTATTTCAAGGCTGGAAAAAGCTATTAAATTAAAATCCTAAAAATGAAAGAAAATTGGGACTAACTAGATCACCAGCTGAACTAACTAAGTGCAAAAGCTAGGCTAATTCCATGCTAAACTGAGAAGATTAAAAATGGGAGAAAATGCTGCAAACTTATGAAAACTTGAAAAACTAAAAAATCCTAGTCTGCTATGCTAGAAAAGCCTGAGTTGAGTGATTCTAATAACAAGACTACTAGGGTGTTGCTGCAAGCTGAGAAAGGAATGATTAAACCTGAGAAATGGCAAAAAGGAGTCCAAGCTGAACCTAGCTTGTTAGAAGCTTATGGGATCAGTTCAGTAGCTTGTGTCTGCACCACCTGCTCAAAACCTGTAAAAAGCTACAAAACAACCAAAGTAACATTGTCGTCAACATGTACCTCATCCTAACTGAAAAGACCATAAGCTTGATCAGTTATGCCCAGCAAAGATGCTTCCTGCAATATGAATACAACACAATTAGTTTAATAAATAAAAGAAAAGGGTTTTTCCCCTACTACTTTAGAACCAGCATATGGTTGTTACCTGCTTGCACAAATACCAAAGTTTGGAAGTATCGTCTATTGTGAAATTAAGCCCATATCGTGCTCCTAATGAACTGGTAATCTCATTTAAAACAGGTTCTTTAAGCTTATAAACAGCAGGTTCTTGATGTTTCCTATAAGCCAGCACAAAAAGAAAAGCACTTAGAAACAGCCTTAGAACTAGAACTCAAAAATGATTAGGGTCAAAGAAGTTATAGATTAACGAAACTGGTTCATTATTCGACAAAAGAATCAACAAAATTGGTTCATTACAGGTTTCATTCAATGACATACAGACTACAGACTCAGTATTACTCAGTACTTGACCTGTAGAGATGGATCTGTGACTGATCGCCTTATTCACCTGCAAGAATCAACGACACTGATGTGAAAAGCTGACTCAACAATGTCAGAATAAACAAAACGACTGGTGCCCCCAGCTAACCTGATGAACGAGACTCTGAGCTATTGAACTTCGCAGCAATCACATGATCATACACAAGCACCCCAATTGCACACAAAAATTTCGGTGGGATGTCAATAAGTAAATCATAGATTCACGATTTACTGACTTATGTCTGCAAGGAGCCACAGATTCACAATTTACTAATTTCATAGCATCAAAAAGGGTATGCACAGTTTAGTAATTTCATAACATCAAAAAGGATACGCACATAGATACCTCAATAGTTGTCTTACAAGATGTCATTATAGTTAGTAAGATCCAGCATTCTTTAATAAAATCTCTCAGTAAATAGTCCAAGCGATGACACATTACGCGGTTCACAGAGACACCAGGATCTTTCACTAGAGCAGCCTGCATTCATTTTTAATAAAAAATTGAGACTAATGAACCTAAAAAGTATCTTAATTTAAATAGATAGAAAGGGGTTCCCTACCCCTATCACCCCAATCAAGTGATAGACTTTAATTTACATACCTGCAGAGGCATAGAACACGCGCTGAGATACATACCTGCAGAGGCACATAACCAGTTTTAGCATCACTCTCACTTGCTCCATTTTTCTACGTCTGGCTTCATCTTCCTCAGCCTCTAACAAGCGAATGTTTTAAATTGAACACCATGAACACGTCCAGGATTACGTCACTGACTATTACTATAAACCACATAATAGCCATGTGAAGTTATTAACAATCAGTGTGAGTGGTTAAACAAATCATACTCCAAGTAGGCACAATCATACATGTACAATATCTATTACTCTAGTTACTCATAATTGAAAATGAACATGATTAATAGTTTAATATCTACCCTAGCGAAACAAGTCTTGTTTTTTTAAGCAAGCGTATTCCAAAAGATTTAAGCTTCCATAAGCTGCCCGGCAAGCATACCCCACCTCTATTACTCAAGTGACCTAAAATTGCTAACAAAACAAAGTGAACACTTCCGAATTATTGACAATCATAAATGCACTTCTCGGTTACGCTAACAATCAATACTTGATACAAATGCAAGGAACGCTTCTAGGATTAGATTACCAACTAATTTATCATAAACATAATATGTATAATAACAACATTATAATCACTCAAAACAATCAAACAAATTATAATTCGCATAATATAATACAAAATTAAGTGAAATGAGTTCTTATAATGAGTAACAGAAACAATAACTAAATATTATCTAGGAAGGGGAGACGGTGAGGTGGTGTTTGAGCGCGTGAGTCACGTCAAATGGAAGGAGAGATGGTGGTGAGTGTTTTGGTGGTGGTGGTGTGTGCTTGTTCGGGTGGCGGTGATGGTGTCTTGGGTGGTGGCAGTTGGCGGCGCAGAGAAGAGAGAAAGAGGGTATGTGAGTTTTTAGGGTTAATTGATAATGAAGAAGATAAGATGATAGGTAGGGACTTGAGAGCGGGAAGTGTTTTGGCAAAAAAAAAACAATCAGATGGTAAAAAAAAAACATAAATGACCCCTATTTATGACGAAGCAAAACGAGCGTCATCTAGCAGGCTAAATTTTAACTGATTATGACCCATATGTTATGACGCTTCTGAAAATGAGTCATCCCTAATAGAAAATTTACTCGTTATGACTCTTATTTTATGACTTTGCTCTTTGCGCGTCATCTTGTAGCGTAGGTCATAAAAAGCGAGTCAAGGATAGCCCTTTTTCTAGCAGTGCCTAAAATGCTTAATAACTGTGCTACTAACCCAACGGGTTCCACCATTACCATCTCTCCATCTACGTTGTCTTCAGGTGATGCAGGTGATTCAAATTGTTCTTTGGATTGTTGATAGCGGCTGTTCCCGACATATGACAGGCAACCTCAAACTTTTAGTAAACTTTGTTGCAAAGTTCATAGGAACTGTCAGATTTGGGAATGAACATTTTGAAGCTATAATGGGCTATGGGGATTATGTCAATCGAAACATCAAAATTAGCCGTATATACTATGTCGAAGGTCTTGGACACAACCTTTTCTCAGTAGGGCAATTTTGTGATGGTGATTTGGAAGTTGCTTTTAGAGAGAAAACTTGCTTCGTTCATGATTTACAAGGAAATGACCTCATGACGGGAAAACGCAGAACAAGTCTCTACACCATTTCTATGTCTGACATGACCGCTTCTTCTCCCATATGTTTACTCTCCAAAGCACACTCTACAAAATCCTGGCTATGGCACAAATGACTGTCTCATTTGAATTTCAAGACCATGACAGATCTTGCTCGTCATAAATTAGTCGACGGTCTTCCAAGGTTTCGGTATGCAAAAGATCACCTATTTCCAGCATGTGAACAAGGAAAAAGTACTCGTGCCCATTTCCCTTCTAAAACTGAGCATAGTACTGATCATGTTCTTCAACTTCTTCATATGGATCTAGGTGGCCCAATGCGTGTTCAAACAATCAACGGTAAATGATACATATTGGTAATCGTCGATGATTTTTCCAGATGGACTTGGGTCTACTTTCTACGAACCAAAGATCAAGCTCCTTCTATGATCATCACCTTTCTCTCTAAAATTCAGGTTCAGCTTCACAATACAGTTAGAAAAGTCAGAATAGATAATGGAACTGAATTCAAGAACCAAACTCTTCGTGAGTATTTTGAGAAAGTAGGAATTGAACATCAAACATCTATTGCCAGAAGTCCAGAACAGAATGGGGTTGTCGAAAGACGCAATAGGATGTTAGTGGAAGCTGCAAGGACAACGTTAATCAACACTCAATTACTTGATTACCTATGGGCTGAAGTTGTCTCAACCGCTTGTTACACTCAAAATCGTTGTATGATCAACAAAAGGCATTACAAAACTCCATATGAGCTTGTTCACAACCGTAAACCGAACATAAATTACTTTCATGTATTTGGTGCCCTCTGTTACCCAAATAATGATCGTGATGACCTTGGAAAACTAAAAGCCAAAGCTGACATAGGTATCTTTATCGGATATTGTGAAAACTCTAAAGGTTTTCGTATCTGGAACCGTCGCACTAAAGAAATTCAAGAGACAATACATTCTAATTTCGATGAACTCACATAAATGTCTTCTGAGCAAAATAGCTTCGGACCCGCAACTAACCGTCTCAATTTTCCCGATCAATTAGCTGCACCACTCTCCCTCAGCCGTAAGGATTTGGAAACATTGTTTGCTCCACTGTTCGATGATTCTTTTAGTCATGCACCAGATGTATCTACAAGTTCCGCTGCACAACTTGATCATATTCCAGTACCTAATACACCTGCTACTACAACAACAACAGTTGCTTTAGATAACTGAATCACCATCAATAGAAGAACAAACCGCTTCCAATACTGAGAATGCAGCTGAAGATCTCCTACAACAAGAAGTACCCACACCTGCAAATTATGACAAAAATGCATTCTTTAATCCATTTGCTCAGGCTCCAACCGTTCCCGATATTGCTGAGTCGTCAACAAGCAACTTGGATCCGTCTAATATGCACAATAATTTTCAACATTACCCTTCAACCCACAAATGGACAAGAGATCATCCTTTAGTAAATGTGATTGGTAATCCAGACAATCCAGTCATGACACGGAAAAGACTTCACACAGATGGTGAAACATGCATTTATGCACTTACCGTCTGTCAAGCAGAACCAAAGAATATTAAAGAAGCCTTGACTTATGACAATTGGATTGAATCAATGCAAGAAGAACTTGAGCAATTCAAACGTCTTGAAGTTTGGGAATTGGTAGAAAGACCTGATGGAGTCTATGTTGTCGGACTTAAATGGATTTGGAAAAACAAACTAGATGCTGATGGAACAGTTATTCGTAACAAATCTCGTCTGGTTGCCAAAGGCTTTAGCCAAGAAGAAGGCATTGACTTTGAAGAATCCTTTGCACCAGTGGCTAGATTTGAAGCTGTCCGCATGTTTCTGGCGTATGCTGCCCACAAGAACATCACCGTTTATCAAATGGACGTGAAGACTGCATTCCTGAATAGGCAACTCCGTAAAGAAGTGTATATCACATAACCATAGGCCTTCCTCGATCCAGAACATCCAAATCATGTGTACAGACTCAAGAAAGCCCTCTATGGCCTTAAACAAGCCCCGAGGGCATGGTACGATAAACTGTCCGCATTTTTAATAGCTAATCACTTTACCAAAGGATCTGTTGATCCTACACTGTTTATTAAAAAACACGGGGAGGACATCTTGATTGTTCAAATTTATGTTGATGATTGGTTCAACACATAAAAAGTACTCAAATGCTTTGCTAAACTAATGAAACAAAATTTTAAGATGTCTATGATGGGTGAACTTACGTTCTTCTTAGGACTTCAAGTTCATCAATCCCCCTTGGTATTTTTCTAAATCAATCCAAATATGCTCTAGAGATTTTAAAGAAACATGGCATTACAAGTTGTGACACATATAATACTCCTATGTTTGCATCATCTCCAAAGCTGGATGCTGATTTACATGGGACACCAATTGACCCTAAAAAATACCGAAGTATGATTGGGTACTCATGTATCTAACAACTAGCCGACCAGATATTGTTTTTGCTATATATCTTTGCTCCCGCCATCAGTCTCGACCTACTGAAAGACACCTCTCAGAGGTTAAAAGAATCCTTCGATACATAAAGGGAACCATTCATTTGGGGATCTGGTATCCAAAGGATTCTGGCTTTGAACTAATTGCTTTTTCAGATGCTGATCATGTAGGATGTCTAGATACACATAAAAGTACATCTGGGGGAGTGCAATTTCTAGGAGACAAACTTGTATCTTGGCAGATAAAAAAGCAAGATTGTACATCATTATCATCTACAGAATCTGAATATGTAGCCATGTCAGCATGTTGTGCTCAATTCATTTGGATGTGATCACAACTGATGGACTACAGTTACGTTTTCAGCAAGATTCCCATGCACTGCGACTCCAAGAGTGCCATTGCCATCTCATGAAACACAGTTTAACACTCGAAGTCTAAATACATTGCACTTCGATATCACTTCATCAAGGAGCATGTGGAAAATGGTACTATTGAATTATATTTTGCGAGTACAGAATACCAATTGGCAGACTTATTGTTGGATCGTCGTAGCTCGAAGTTGTTTAGACCTCATATTATCTAGGACACATAATATTGATACACAGCGGAATAAACAATAAGAACAACAATATTATGACACAAGGTTTTTCTCAACTTTACCTCCAATTAATATCGTGTTATCTAAACTATAACAAGGATCAAAGAGACCTTTGATCTTGGGGGTAACTAACTAGTTCTAGGCTTTTACAATGAACTATGCCTTAGAACACACACACACCCCTTTACTGTATATCTACATTGTAGAAGACTTGGATACAATAACCTATACATTTGATCTCTTTATATACTAGAGAAAAAGGACTAAACAATAAAACTTTCTTTTCAAGTAAGTCCCTTGTGTTTTATTCTTCATTAATTGAAGAATTCTTCCTTTATCACTTTAAGCCCTTCATGTTTCATTCTTCTTGTTTTGTATCATCAAATCAATAAACCCAACAATCTTCCCCTATTTGATGATTACAAAACAACCACGAATCTTGTGCGAACTTCCCTAGACGAAGTAGAGAAGTTGAGATAATTAAATCTCACCCACGAATGAAACAATCTTTGTCTTCCCCTTAATTCATGCCATGCCACCACAAAATCTCTTCCCCTTTTTGTTATCAACAAATAGGGAACGGATAAAAATATGATCTTCACCACTACTAACCAATACCACACGTCCAATTTATCCTTCCACTGTTTCAAATTACCCGCCATGAAGTTTTCCGCACTAAACTTGAAACAGTAGAAATCTAAACCATCAGTAGTAATACTAATCAATAGTAGTAAGAATCAACAACTTCTCCTCGAGTGGTGCATGAACATCAAATGATTAAAACACATCATAAGAATAAGCTTCCCCTGAAACCAATGTGTTAATCATCTTCATGATTCTTCAAATCTGTAGGCTTTATATATTGTTGAAGAAAAATAATCATTACCAATTTGATGCTGAAGTAGAAGAAACCAACCTTGTGTCTTATGCCTTGTACTAAATACGACTTCGAACATATACTTCACGTATAGAGAGATCGTAATCTCTTGACAATAAACTCATCTTCAATGAGACACTGAGCACTACAATGTAACTCCTTTAAGTGTTTGTCAATTCGTAGTCACTTGAACGAACGAACAAGTTATCTCCTGCTGAAAGGCATGCTAAGACACAACCTTGAAAAATTCCACTGCATCATCAAAGAAGCAACAAATACTTCTCTTCGCCAATAAGAAATAATAACGATCCTTTAAAACATTTAACGACCATAAAAACCAAATCTCTTGTGTGTGTTAACCAACAACCTGTGTGTGTAACTCATCCAACCTTCATGTATGAGGTGTTTGACTCTAGATGATTTAAACAACTTTCTTACAAACAACTAAGAAAGTCAAACACCAAAACTATCTTTGTAAATATTTTATCAAAAACACAAAAAGATTTTCTATTTTTACTTAAAAAAATGCAAGTACAAAATTTCCATCAATACTTTGTTCATTTCAACACATTACCAATTCTTTCTGAACAAGTATTGAGGGGGAGTATGAAATTCAAATTTTAAAATTTTCATTAAAATTTGTACTTGCATATTTTTTTTTAAAATGTTGCTTTATAAAGTGGTGGTAATATTATCCGTGTGATACCCTCCTTGAGCTTAAAAATGTTTTTCAAATACTCATAAGTCAAGGGGGACTATTAAATTGTTCTTTTCAAATACATATCAAGTCTAGTTAATGATTTGTGAGTAAGGACTTTAACTGGAAAACTATGTGGTTAAGGGACTCAATGTGACAAAGTTGGAAAGATTAAAACTTTAACAAAACAAAAGTGAAAATGCAAAAACTGCACATGAAACCACGACGACAAATCATTTACTATCCTACCAACTCAATCCACGACCACAAATCATTCTTCTATTCCCGATCAAGAATTTTCAAAACTGTGAGTGTTTTAAAATATTTACATGATTATAAGATATGGTTTTCAAGGATTTAATGATCCAACAGCTAAATCTTTGTAAATCGATTAAAATAGGTTTATGGTTTATGTCGAATTAGGTTTATATGATTTAGAGTGTTTGAGACGAAATTGAATGGTGGGATATGGTTGGAATTGAGTCCTAAACATGTTATGAGTGTTCAATCACACCCAAAAACTCGAATTAATGAGTGTTCATAATTAGGGTTTATGCGTTAAATTTGGGAAAAATCATACGATTGTGTTTTAGCCTAATAATTGGTTGAGATATTGTTCTTGTTAGCGCAAATATTACGATATTTAATCTATACAGTCTCATTTGTTTTGATTGATGACAAAAATGTAACTTGGTACATAACGTAAAATGTACAAGTTACTTGTAATCCTATTTTGTCTCAACATACATTCAACACCTATCGACTTCTCAAGTCCTTGTATGGTACAACATAGGTTCGTACATGTTTGTTATGTGGCATTATGATCAAACCCTTAACAAACCATTTAGAATGTTTAAAATACGTTTAGGTCATTACGTATTTTAAAAGATTAACCATTCTACTTAGAACCTCATTTTACATTTTGCATACACAAGTACTTTTACTTGTACATCATGGTTCCGAAGTTGTGTTCATGTCAAAATAGGATAAGTACACTTTAGGTGTCAAACTAAGACAAATGTGGTTACTTATGTAAATGATAACATAAGTAGTTTAACATCCTTAGTAACTCATAAACTAACATACTACATAACATGATCACTAGATTATACATATTACATTCATATATACATTTACATAGTTTATATTTTTATTCTAAAAATGGAAATATGTACATGACATCATTGCATACATCATATTGAGATCTTCGGATATCTTGAAGATTTGTATAATATCATGGAAAGATCTTCAAGCAAAGAATTAGATATGGTAAGATTTGGAAAGATATTTGGAGATTTGCTGTCAGGATCTGGCAGAACCAAATAGCATAACGGACGGAACCCTTGATTTGGTTCCGCCCAATCCATGGCCTGTTTTATCTATTTTCCTATAAATAGCAGGTCACTCATTCATGTTTAAAAACATCACTTGAACATACATTCTCTCTACCCTTTAGCATACACTTAGATCATTAGTTAACCATGTAGTAACATAAATTAATCACCCTTATCATCATGATCATAATGTTACTAACTTCCATTATGTTGTAAGAATACTCTAAAATGATCATGTGAAGCAAGCTCAGAGATCGTGAGTCATCATCCATAACAAGCATAGCATACCTCCTGATCTACCAAAAGGCTTGGAGATCTTGAAGTCATCATCCACCAAAGCATATCAACATATGAAGATTCAAGGGGACTTGACATCCTCAATGTTTGAAGACTTCTTATTCAAGAAGATCATATTAATTCAACATGCATGCATATATGAAGATTCATCACAACAAGTTTAGTGAGCTTGTAATCTTCATCCATTGAAGGCTTCCTATCAATGGAAGTTCATTTTAATTAGGCATTCATATCCAGTGGACATTTATGTCATGGATCTTCATTGTAAGCATCATTGCATCACAATCTATTCACCTAACTAGAGTAGATGGTTTATGTGTTTGTGAAATAAAATACAAGTGTAACACCCCCAAAATCTGGTATAGTGGAAGCATTCGGGTCATGGGGTGCTACTAAATTTATAATCACAACACAAGGTAACAAAGAACGGAATACATACTCCGTTTTAGTTGATTAAATCATGAAAATATTGTTTACAACATTGTTTCGAATTAATAAAGTGAAGCCCACAATTTCAGTTGTCCCAGACAAAAACAAGTCATAATTAAAAACCACAACATTCAAACAGTAATCTATGACCCTTGCCAGGCCACCACCTTGTCATGTTTGTCAGCTCAAACACCTGAGAAAAACATGCTTAAAAAGTCAGCAAAAAGCTGGTGAGTTCATAGGTTTATCAATAAGCAGTAAATCAGCAGTTGGACCATGAGTTTAGCATATGAACATTATAACCCATGCAATGACATATAAAAATACAGTCTATTAAGTTAGCACTAAGTTCATGCAACCAAAGCTATAACTTGTGTGCATGCTCTAGAAGCATGTTAAATATCAGTGGCCCGGCAAGTGTGTATCCCAGACACTTGTAGTTTCGAAATGGTATACGTTCGTTTTCCTATCCGCTCAACCCGAACGGGGACGTTACTGCCAATAGATCTATTTATAACTCTCGCGCTTCCCATCAGGAATTGACGGTTCATGAGTTGGGCATAAAAGGGACATAATAGGGCTTAGGCTAAACCACGTAATAGCATAGACAATAGTTTTGGTCCATAAAATAGTTTTGCATGTTTCTCACCCCAATAGTAAAACAAGTTTAAATAGTGTGGGGCTATAAACTCACCTTGATAAATAGCAGTCAGATCACAAAATAGTTCAGACAGAGTTCAGCACCAACACGCGACCTAGATTAATAAGGTTTATTTTAGTTCACAGTTCAAATTTAAGAATTCCAAATGTCTTAAAGAGTTCATGTTGGTGTTGATGGTGTGGCAGCATTTATGTTGGAACAATGTTTTTAACATTTGTAGATATTAGCTCATTGGAGTGTACAAGCGTACAAAAGATCAAGACTGGTGAACCTTCGAATTGGCAGAGATCGGAAAACTACGTACGAAGGATAATGACTATCGTATGTCAAACGTAAACGAAATATGAGAATGTTGGCGTTAAGTGAGTGTATGTGTGTATATATCCATTCATATATACATATGGTCTTTGTAAAGAATGCTTAAGTTTGAAAATGTTTCATCATTCCATGATGTGTTATAACTTGTGTTTGCAAGAAATCATTGTTTTAACAAATTTGAAATTTGTGTTTGAAAAGTCATCGTTTCACATTAAATTGACTTATATAAGTTTTGATACGACCATTTCGAATTGTATTCTATATTTAGTTTATTTATATTTCCAACTTTAATATTTGTTTGTATATATATCTATAACGTATATATAACTGGATGTATATGACATCATCAATGACATGAAAATCCACATCATCAAATATTTTTATTCCATGTCATCACAATGAAGCCACATAAGCATTAATTTGGCTTGTGAATTCCGGAATTTATTTGTTAAAAAATTCATACTCATGGGTTCGAACATGGGTTTGTGAATAAGTGCTAATCACATCTTAACCACTGCACTAACACAATGTTTTGTGAATATTGTACAAACTAAAATCTATAAACGCAAGGAAGGATAGACACTTATTTGGGAAGCTTAATCCGAATAGCATACCTATTGCAGTTTGATTCATATGAGGATAAGTTTAGAATGTATTCTATGATATCTTTTATCTCCAAAAATAGTTTACAGATATCTATAATTCACACAATTGCAGCCCTAATTTTTCACTATATATACATCATTAACTACGCATCTACAAACATATACATATTTTTAATATACAGAAATCGATCTACATAGCAACCCTAATCAAATATGCAGCGGCAAAGACATTCTGAAAGGCTTTCAAAAGCTAAGCAAAACAAAAATTCTGAAAGTTGTCTTCAAGGTATTGTGTTCTTGAATAATTTGGTTACATATAATTTGTATTTAATTCATGATACAATGAATGTTGCTGTAGATATCCAAGAAGGGAAAAGTACACCACAACATATAACAAATGTAAAACAGCCTGCATCAGGTACTGTAATGATAATTTGTTTTGTATATGTTGTTTGTTAAATAAATTAGTTAATATAATAGGGTTTATTGAAATTCTGTTAATACATTTGTTCAATGAGTTGAGACATATGTCTATTTAAAATTGCAGTGTTAAAAGCTTCAAAAAAGAAAACTACTACAATGGATGCAACCATGCATCAACAAGGTATTGTGCATTTAAATTGTTTTTATCATACCTTTAATATTGACATTCTTTAGTTAATTATATTGATGATGTGTGTTAAACAAACAAACTGGTATTCTTTTTTTCATAGTTTATATCATTGTGTTAAATTCCTTATCAATGTTTAAATAATTTTTTCAGGTTCAAAAGGTGTTAAGAAGAATACTACTACCATGGATGCCATCAGGTTTGAAAGTGACACACCATCAAGTCATTCACAAGGTATTATGTTTTAAAAGTATTATGTCAATATTTGTGTTATAGATTTATGGTTTTTAATTTAATATTGATTCTTAATACATTGATATTGTGTGATTGATAGCTTACAAGACCATTAACATATTCTTAATACAATGATATTGTCTGATTGATAGATTATATGATTTTGTTATTTATAAAACATGTTGTGCATAATATGTATGTGTTGTTATAACAATTGGGTCACAACAGTACTAATTTTCAAGTTAGTACTGCTTCTTTAAACTCATGATAATAGTACTAAATTAAAGTTAGTCCTGCTCATTTAAAGATCGCAGCAGTACTAACTTTCAAGTTAGTACTACCTATCACGTTAGTACTGCTTCTTTAAACACATAATAGCAGTACTAAGTTTCAATTTAGTCCTGCTCCTTTAAACTTAGTACTGCTAAACCTTTTTTGTAACACACAATTGAAAAGTATATAAGCAGTTCATAAGAGTTCTATTATATCTTGTGCTGTTAGATGTTACATGTTTTCTATTTTAATTTACAACTTATATATTAATGCCTTATGTTAACCATGTTTCCCTCATAGCCTTTATATTTACAAGGAGTAATTTTGTTTGAATTTGTAGATGGGAATGGTATAAAAAATAGAGCAGTCCCAATGGATGGGATCATGATTGGAAGTGACGCACCAGTTACGTATCCAGAAGGTATTATGTTTTTATTTTGTTATGATAATGGTTTTGATTTTATATTTAATTTTACTGAATAATAACGTTGTAATTTTTTCATTAGTGAGATATTCAAAGCCTAATAGTACAACAACAGATGCGAGAATGTTTGAGAGTGATACAGTAGTAAAGCAGAAACAAGGTATTTGGTTTAAAATTATTTTGTTAATGGTCCATATGTGTAAAACTTTAAGGACAATGAGTAAACACATATATACTTTAATATTTGTATCAGTTAAAGGTCATACAAAGAAATCAACTGTAGTGGTTGCAACCATGATTGAGGGTGTCACATCAAAAAATGTCGTCAAGGTATTATGGTTTAAAAGTATTGAATGAGAATATGATTAATTATATAGTTTATTTACATATATGTTTATTGAATACTCAGGTACTGAATTATCCAATGATAGAACAACTAAAACAGTGACAACCATGTTTAAAGATGACACACCAAGTAGGAAACCACAATGTATTATAGTTTGAGATTAATCCAATTAATTTGTGTACACTGTGTATATTGTGTAATTGATTTATTTACTATACATTATTTCAAACTTTGATATGTTAATGCTTGAATGACACAAATTTAATGATAAGTTAAAATGTTTTGTAAATGTTATTAGGGAAATCAACCGCAACGATGGAATCAAATAGGATGACATACATCAGGAACCAACAAAAAGATTTGAGAAGTACAGCATCAGGTATTATTGTTAAGTATTAATTTAGTTTCCAATGGTTATAAAATTTAAAATATAATAGTGTGAGAACAGTGTGCTGATTAACTTACAGGAGCCATTAATCAACATCCAAAAGGAAATTTTGGGTACTAGACAACGTCTTTGGATGCGCATTCAGATCGGGAGAATGCCAAAATTGGTAATTCAAACTATGTTTCTCTATCATCGATTAGTTTCATTATTATTAAGTGCCTGTAAAAATTTAAAAATTATATAGGGTTAACGACAAAAATTAAAAAACAGCGTATGCGGCCAAAATAATCGGAGGATAGTTGTCATAGAAGATGCCAAGTGATTTCGTTATCTTAAATTTAATTATAATTAACATAAAAAAATGTACAACTGTAATCATATGTTGAGAACATAATATGTAGATCTTCGAGGCTTGATGTTACCTTTTGGGACAAATGGGCGTTGCTGTGGAATGACTATGAAGAAAAACTTGATAAAATTGGTCATATAGACTTTCTATTGATGATGGGGAAAGTAAAATACTGGGATAGTAAGTTTTGTAACACTTTAAGTCAATTTGTTGTACATTTACTGCAAAACTTAAATGATATTGTATAATGAAATATATTTGCTCTTGCACATAATGCAGACAAACCCTCAATTCATAATGTTTATTCGGTTCAAGGATATTCATAAACAGAGATATACCTCAGTTATTGGCTTTTCAGAAAAGGTAATAACTAATATAAGTGTAATTAACAAATAAATAAATTTGGACCATTTTTTTTCCCCAAAATCTAATGTCTACATGACACAGTTATGAAGAACAAGTCTAATATGATGCAAGTGGATTCAAAATTGAAGCCTACAATCAGGCAGTGCATGTTGTTACCCCTGCTGAGTTTATGCACGGTTGTGTAAAAAAATTGGCTGGAATGATTCGTAACATTGAGCCGGTTAGAAAACGTTATCGATGTTTTCATACACTATATATTAAATAATTTTGTACAATAAATTAATACATTTGCGCAAGTAAATTTAATATTAAATTTCAGGATACATGTTGTGTTGTGTATGCAACAGTGCATAGCATACAATATGATGGTGGTTGGCTTATACAGGATGCAGAACATGCAGCACTAGAGTCACACCAATTGCATCTAAAGGGATGACAAGTTCAAAAAACAAGAATCAATTGTGGTACTGCAAGAAACATGGAGAAACATACGCAGTTGCATCTAGGTACCAAAACAACTCTATTAACACAAATAATTGAATTTGTTGTAACAAAAAGTATTACCCAACCTAATATACATTTATTTACATTTGTAGGTTCAAAATCATTGTTCATATATTCGATGATAGTGTTTCTGCGCATGTTATTCTATCTGATAACAATGTGCATAAGATGACAAACTTTTCAGCATGGGAGATCATGCAAGAACAAGGCATGGATACAAATGAATACTTTCCAGATTAGCTTAATCAGATAATCGGAAAACAATATCTATTCAAAGTGAAATATACTGAGTTTAACCATAACAATAACAATCATATTTATCGAGCTGAAAAGGTCACTGAAGATGTTGATACAATCAATTACTTCAAGAATGGTTTCCTAGACCAAGAGGTTCGATACATTACATTATTAAAAAATTAAACAATCAAGTATGGTATAATATAATTCCTCAGTTGCAGCTGAAAATTTGTACACAAACAATTCTTAATTACATATGAAAACCTAATCATACATATTATAACAATTATGTTTCAGCAGTACTAAGGTTCAAGTTAGAAGCGTTCGTTTAAACTCATAATAGCAGTATTAAATATCAAGTTAGTTATACTTTTTTAAATTTAGCACTGTTAAAGCTTTTTATTAACACAAAATTCAAAAATATATAAACAGTTCATAATATGATTCATGTAATTTTATATAGTTTTTAAAAAATGTATGTGGAATACACAATTAAAAAACAGGGTTACGAAGATGCACTAGAAAAGGATGCAGATGACCTGCATGAATCTGAAGATGAAGATCAAGATGTTGAGAAAGGCGTGCATGGTTCTGAAAATGAACTACAAGAAATGCGGGAAGATCTTGATGATTCTGAGGCTGATGATGAAGTACTGGGAGAAGACATGGACGGTTCTGAAGCAGGTAAAGAAGAAATTGTAGAAGACCTGGACGATTCTGAAGTTGATGAACAAGAACATGGAGAAGACCTGGATGTTTCTGAAGCTGATAAAGAAGAAATTGATGAAGACCTACATGGTACTGAAGATGAACAACATGTTATTGGCGATCAACTGCAGGATTCTGAAGATAATCTACATGATGTTGCACATGAGTTACGGAATTCAAGAGGTGTGCTTAAAACGGCATCAGCTGAAGTGGATAAGGTATTATTTATTATACTTTGATATACGTCTAACCACAATTTTGTGTTTGAAAATAAAAAACTTAATAATTGTTATTTAAATTGATTGAACATCATAGGTTGGGTCAAATGACATGGCAATTCCATCCATTGCTGCGAATGAGGTATGACATGCAGGTTTTGTGTATACATTCTACGAGTATTAAAATTAGACACATAAGTTATATAACTTACTTTTGGTTTTATATTATAGCATTATGAACAAGATAGTTTTTGCCCTACACCTGGAAACACTACTGCACTAATCATTAGTCTATTGAAAACATATACCAATAAACAAAGTAAATTATTGTAATTACTTTTAAACTTTTTTTATAGGATGCAGCAGCTAACATTTTACCAATGCTGGAAACCCAAACAATGTCACCTAACGGTAATGCTACTACAATTGGTCAACCATCTGGAAGAAATAAGAAGAGACAGCGTGAAATGATTAATATAGCGAATAATGAAGCAGAAGAAAACTTCCCAACAAAGTGGCTGGTGACAGTAAATTTGGAGAAGGATGAATGAAAAAAACCAAAACTGAATGTGTTTGATATTATTTGAAAAATATTTTCTTTGAACACTTTATTTGCATTAAACAATCTTTTTTATTATGAATTTTGTTGGCCAGTTTATACCATATGTTTGTTTATTTGTTGAATAGGTTTTTATTTTTTAAACATATTATTTTCCTATTACAAATTTACATATGCAGTAATGAATACAACGTCCGATATTTGATAACACACAAAAGATGTTTATCGCAAGTAATTACAGATGACACAAGCAACACAAAAGCACAAACAGCATTACCCATTCTACATGGAAACACTAAGTAATAGCATCGAACAGTACTAACTTCTATACCGAGCAAAACTAAATATTTATGTAGTCGCGCTGACTGGATCTACACACACCCCTTGTGTTAGATAAATACTTTGAATAATGCTTAGTCTAGCACGCAGAATTTACTAGCTAGCACTTAGAAGATTTCTTTGTTTTGTTTTGTATGAATTGAATGTAACAGTGAATGAAACAAAACGATTCAATATTATTGATGAATAATACGAGTACTCTTAGATAGTACTAGGGTTTACACCTTGAATCTTAAAAATCTCTATCCGTACTTCTATATAAAAAACCTAACCATAGGCAATCCTTTTATAAACGAAGGATTCCTGTACAAGATAACTATAATCTAATACTAGAAGATATACACAAAATCCTTTCTATACTTATCTTCTAATCATATACAAAATCATAAGTAGTACAAACTAAAATATGTTAGTAGTACTAATTGACTTAGTACTGTCAGCTTTGTCTTCAATCTCTTCAGCCGTACTAACTTCTTCACTAACAGTTTCAACTGTTATTCTTAATTCCCAACAATCCTCCCCTAAACTTATGATTTCTGTGCAAATCACTAAGTTTCTTCGAATTAAGCTTCATCTTCTATGGGGGATTCTTCCAAACATCTATCATATCAGTCTCTTGTTTCTGGCTTTTCTTTGCTCTGCAAGGTTGAATATCTTTGTTACTAACATATCTGCCATCTCAGAATCTCCTCCAACCTCGAGTAGTACTGATAACATAGCCATTAAAACAGCTGGTCTGAGTGGATATTCCTTTTCCACCAACATATAAATCTCTATGCCATCCTTGGTAGAAACTCTGTGCACTCCACATGTTTCAAATAACTTCCAAGAGACATCTTTGACTTGTGCTTGAAATCTCCACATTGACTCTCCACCATCAGGTTCATAAATCCTCCTCAACTGAACCCATAGTTCTTTGTCTTTGTCTTCAAGTGCATCTTCATCTCTGAATTTGTCTTGTACCAATTTCCACAATTGATTAAGATCTTCTCTGTCAAAACCTCTGAGTAAATCTTTAAACAATTTATATCTCTCAGTAATACCACTAAGTCTCATAATCTTCCATCCTTTCATCCTTCCATCTGTGAAAACTTCCCAACCAATGATAGGATGTTTTACTTGTAATGGTTTGATGTTTGTTGATTCTGGAACTATCACCATCATGTTCTTGATCTGCTCATCAGTTAATCCTTCTTCTCCTGACTTCAATTTCTTTGCAGCATCAGCCTCTAGAACTTCTGGTTCTCTTTTCTTTCCCTTTGTGGCATCCTTTTTTATTGAAGTGTTCAGTCTTGCATAAGTTTCATAGAAAGCCTTTTCAATTTCAGCATCTGTTTTTCCAGTAAAGTAACTCATCTTCCAACTTGCTTGATTCTTCAAATAGCTTTTCATAAAACTCATTTGTTCTTTCTTTGTAGGCAACTTTGTCTTGTATCCTGACTTTTGCCTTTCTCTAATCTTTTGAATTAGATCATTCCAAGTAACTTCTTTGTTCTTTGACAGAATGAACTCTTTAAGTTTCTCTGACTTTTCTTCTTCACTAAAATCCTTGTCTTTAAGGATAAGTACTGCCTGAGCTCTTACAATCAAATCTGAATCCAACAAATATTGTAGCTGCTCATTGAACTCCTCTTGATTAACATCTTCTGACCTTGTTCTATCCATGAATTCAGCAACATTCCTTACATCATCTGCAGCCAACTTTCTTGCTAATTCTGCATCTTGATTTATCTGAGCTTGTTCATCTTCTAAATCCTTTTCTAGAAGTTTTCTTGCTACTTCTTCATCAAACTCTATTTGTGCTTGAGTTTTTGGTTTTACTCTCTTGAGCTTTTCAGCTTCTTGTTCTACTTCTTCAGATGTCATTTGTTTCTTTCCTTTTGCTGCTCTCTTTCTTTCATATTCTTCCTCAGCCGTACTTGAAAGTGAACTAGCAGTTGGAACTGTTTCATGCTCTGTCTCAGCAGTTGGAACTGCTTCTTCTTCTTTGTCACCAGTCTGAACTGTTTCTTGATTATCAATAGCTTTTTGAGTTCGTTCTTCTACTTCCATATCAACAACATTACCCGTATCCATACCAAATTGTTCATCTGCTCCTTCATGCCTCCCCTGAGTTTCTTATCCATCCTCCTTGCCTTTATCTGCTTCCCTCCCCTGTTTGGGAGAATCACCATCTGAATCATCTGAGAAATCATCATCAGAAGTATCTTCATCCAATACTGCTCTTGCCCTTTTTCTCTTTAGATGTTCTTCCAGCTTCTTCACCCTTAAAGTTAACCTGGTGTAGACTTTGGCAAAATTCTCCTTGTAGACTTTGAGCTCCTCCTTGTTGTTCTTAAGCTCCTCCTCCAAAGTTTCTACCTTGGCTACTAACTTGGTACATAATTCTATCAATTCAGTTTGTGAAGAGCTACCCTCATCACTTCTAGCTGTGTGACCTGCTAGGAGAGGTGAATCATGGGGCAAGGATCCAGTTGCCACTCTAGTTAGACTAGGTGTTGACCTTCTCCTATAAGTGGTGTGAATTGGGGGTTGTTGGGTTCTCTCAGGAACTGGAATGGGTGTGTGATGGGGATCAGTTGGAATGGCTGACCCTTCACCCAGCTTAGTTTGAAGCATCTCAGGAAACAAAGGTATTACCTCCCCAGAAAACAATCTACTTGCCATAGCCATGTTTTGAAAAACTTTTGATTGCAGGCTAGGAGTAGGAAAAACTTCTTTATGTTTCTTTAGAAAATTCTTTTTCTTATTCAAAAGAGTTTGAACAAATCTTGGGTACATAAGAAATTTTGTTTTGCTGTTGACATTTGAACACATACTCTCAAAAATAAATTTTGAAAAATTAAAAGTCTTATTTGTTGACAGACATATGAGAGCAATAGCAATATTGCTACTGAATTGCTCCCATGCAGTCTTTTTGGGACTCAAACAATGCAGGAGAGTATGTATCAAAAATCTCCATTGTGGGGAGAAACATCCCTTTTGAAAAGTAAGTTTATTTTGGGATGTATCATAACCCATTTTGGCAAGTTCTTGCCAAATCTCAGTGTTTAGCATAGTGATGATACCATCTGAGTCTTGCAACTTAAAATGTCTCCTAAGTGCATTCTCGGTAACAACAAATGATACGCCATCCGCTTTAGAACGGATTTCTAAGTCTCCATTTTCACTAGTCAAGACAGTTGAATGCTGCCAGAACTGCGCGATTTGAGAGACATATAGAGTAGGAGAGACGGTTAAAGCATACCTTATGTGAGAGTGGTTGAGGAAATCCACAATCTCAAAGAATTTTGGTCCATCTCCTTCCTCTGTTTTCTCAAGAAATGTGACCTGATTGTGCCTCTTAACAAAATCCAAATTAGCCATTTTCTTTGATGTTGAATGAATGAGTATGTCAGTAAGATGATCGTTTAGAGTTGAATTGAGGTTTTATGTAGCCAATTGGGTTTTATAGATACTGTTAGGGTTTTGCTTATTTTGAGTAAGAGAATAAATTATCTTTGGGAATAGAATAAATAAATTTATGGCAAAAAGATAATTTTCCTCGAAAACGATCCCTATAAGTATGCTAAAAATAACGGTTTTACCCCAACGGCTATAAAATCTGTTACTGACACATTTTTACAACGGCTAGTTGAGCAGTGCTTACTTTGCACTAGCCGTACAAACTGTTAGAAAAAATTATTTGAGCCGTATGAATTTATTGAAAAGATTTTAAAATACCATTGCTCAAGTATAGTTTTTAGCAAACTATCATCTACCAACGGATTTGATATGTCTTTACCAATAGCCGTTTGCTTTGGACTAGCCAACTCTTCACAGTCAGATATGGTGAGTTGATGACCATACAATTTTTGGTAAATTGTCAACCATTAACGGATTTGATTAGTCTTTACCAGAAACCGTTTGCTCTGGACTAGTTGTTTCTTATGTGGGTTAGACATGGTGAACCAATAACCATTTGTTGTGTGTACAGATCACACACTTAGCTCCAAATCACCATTTAGCCCAAAACAGAAGGCATTAGTATATTTCTTGGTGCTTTTCATCCAATCCTGCTAGTGTTAGTCCAAAAACAAAGAAATAAGATGCAAGCATATGACTAACATTGCACATAACAAGAAAAATTAATTTCCTTGTGGTACCCAAGCCATTACAGACTTAGGCTTCCCTCTAGCATCAACATAATTCATCCTCTTTAAAACAATCTTAGCACCATTGGGTTTGATAGGTCTCCATACCCAACATGCTGATGCACTTACTCCAGTACCTATATGCCCCTTAGCAGTGTTATTATTAACACCAGTACTAACTACTCTGCTAGCCGTAGAAACTGCTGGCTTTGTAGTTGTTACTTTAGGTTTCCAAACTTGTTTTTTCACTATGACTTTGTGATAAAAGGTTCTTTTACCAGTTTTGTATACTGGTTTAAAAACTGTTATTGCACTTTGAACAGTTGGTCTTGGGTGAACATGTCTAATTGATCTGACAGTTTGAACTGTTGGTCAAACAGTTTGAATTGGTTTTAGGCCAGACTTCAAAAGGACTGATCTGGGTATCATTCTATCATTCCTAGGCAGAGGTTGAGGTCTTTCTAGGCTCATACTTTGGTTTGTATACCCAGTTACCCATTTATCACAAAAAACTGCAAGATGGTCAAAGTTACCACAAGAGTAACAAGCTTTCCTATAACAGACAAAGTCATCACCTAGTTGGTGAGACTTGAGGTTGTTCCAATTCCTTTGGTTACCTTTGGTCTTGGTTGTGGTTCTATACATTTTTGCATACCTAACTGTTGGTCTAAAAGGTTTAGCATTAGATCTAGGCCTAATTGTCTCAGTTTTAACCATCTCTGGAACTTTTGGTTCCTTTATCTTAACACTAACAGGCTTCACCACAGCCTGATCATCCTCATCATCAGAAGTCCAGTCCTCAATGGTTGGAGCATCTGAGTTCTTAGCTGAGGACACCTTATCCTCAGAAAGTGAGGCATCACTTGCACTCTTATACACAGGTTTATCATCTACTTCCTTTGTAGGTTAAGGACCATACTTAAGCTCAGGAAGTTGAAATTCAGGGAGTCATGTATGCTCTAGGTCTATGCCTGGGGGTGTTGGAATTCCTCTATAGGGAGGTGGAACTGATTTGTAACCTAGGCCAGACTTAGCTTTATTTAATATCTGACACTCAGTTATCCTACTGACATCTTTAGTTGCAAATTCCAATGTGTCAATAGTCGTTTGAATGTTCTGATTAGCTTTCTTAACCTGATCCAGTTCATGTTTTAACATACTAATCTCATCCTCTCTAAGCATTAAATCTCTCTTAAGGACATCTACAGTATCACTAAAGGTAGACTCATTTTCCTTATAGTGAACTATATATCTTCTAGAACACCTAAAGCTCTTTTATGATTAGCTACGTTAAAACTGGTCTGGTTTAGCTCTAACCTCTGTTCATCATATCTTTTCCTAAGAGTTTCTAATTCTTTTAATGCATCACAAGATTTTGAACATTTAGAAACTTGTACCTCAGAATCAGAGAAACCCATAAGAGCAACCTCTGTAGATGCTTCCTCCTCAGCAATGTAGCTCCAGTCAAACCCTAAGCCATCAATAGAAACCATGGCCTTGGAGCTTGAGTCTGTGACTTCCACAATTCTTGATCCTGTGGACTTTCCTTCATAACACTTGTTCCTTGAATCCTGCTGCCTTGGCTTCTTGCATTCCCTAGAGAAGTGACCCATCTTGTGGCAGTTATAGCACTCAATCTTTCCCTTATCATATCCAGCAACATCATTGCTATTGATGATAATCTTCTTGCCAGTCTTCTTTAGGAATCTCTTAGCCCTCATGCTAAGAAGAGAGAGCTGCCACTTGATATCCATCTCTTCCATGTCATCTTCATTTATCTCTTGAAGATCTCCATGATTCAACATAGTACCATTGTGCTGAGTAGTCAAGAAAGCACAATAAGTATCTTCATTCAACAGTCCACTAGTACTGCTTGAGGTAGTAGCAGTACCAAAGTTTAAACTAGCAGTACCAACTGCTCCAGCAACTTGTGCTTCTTCTCCTTGACTTGAAGTACTGGGAGTTGATACAAAGGCCATATTCCCAGAGCTTGAACTTGATCCAGCAGACTTCTTTACTTCATGTTCAACAATCTTGAAGTTGCTATAAAGGTCCATCAGTTCCATATAATCAATATCTGGCTTGTTCTTCCAGACTACTACATGCATAGCCCATTCTGATGGAAGACTCCTTAGGAACTTTGAGTGAGATCTTACTGGGGCATCTCAATTTCTAGAACAACAAGTTGACTCACTAGTTTTTGAAGCCTATTGAACATATGATCTAGTGACTCATTGCTTGTGGCAGAAAAGTTCTCAAACTGTTGTTTAAGAAGGGTCTTCTGAGTTTTCTTGGTGGCATCATTCCCACCATATCTTGCAATAATGGCCTCAAATAGAGTTTTAGCACACTTAAACTTGCTAAAGTTCAACAACTGATCATTGGGAATAGTCATCAGTAGCAAACTTCTTGCCTTAACATCATTCTTGTGTTGTGCCTTCTCTTCATTAGTTACAGGCTTGGTCTGCACCTTTGTCTCAGTCTTACCTTCAACAACTATTGTAGTAGTTGTAGGTTTGAATGAATTCCCATCTTCAATAATCTCCCAAAGAGTGTAATCCTGCACTTGGAAGAACTGCTTAATTCTTATTCTCCACATGTCGAATTCATTGGGTTTAAGCATTGGAAGCTTAGCAATAATGTTAGAAGTCTGAGGTGTCTCCATGTCCATCTTCTTGAATGCTTTTCTTGGATCTTCTAAATCAAAGTATCAGGAACCTGGCGCTGATACCACTTGACTGGATCTACACACACACCTTGTGTTAGATAGATACTTTGAATAATGCTTAGTCTAGCACGCGGAATTTACTAGCTAACACTTAGAAGATTTGTTTGTTGTGTTTTGTATGAATTGAATGTAAGAGTGAATGAACAAGAGACAATATACTTTAACAAAATGATTTAGTATTGTTGATGAATAATACGAGTACTCTTAGATAGTACTAGGGTTTACACCTTGAATCTTAACAATCTCGATTCGTACTTCTATAGGAAAAACCTAACCGTAGGCAATCCTTTTATAGACGAAGGATTCCTGTACAAGATAACTATAATCTAATACTAGAAGATTTACACAAAATCCTTTCTATACTTATCTTCTAATCATATACAAAATCATAAGCAGTACAAACTAAAATATGTGAGCAGTACTAACTGACTTAGTACTGTCAGCTTTGTCTTCAATCTCTTCAGCCGTACTAACTTCTCCACTAACAGTTTCAACTGTTATTCTTAATTCTTAACATGCGCTAATCGTATCATATCAGTATTAAAAACAAACTACCAGTATTAATCAACTATATATCAAAACAAGTGAATCATTGATTTACAAGATATCATAAAATTTTAAACAAGTTAAAAAGATATCGATATATTTTTTAAGTTAAAAATATTATTATCTTTTAAATGCATCCTAATTAATTGCATAAAGGTTTTATTGAATTTACAAAAGATCTTGTCTATTTTAATAATACGTGACGTATGTTAATAAACTAGATTGTGTTCAGAGAAAGCAGATGTTAAAAGAAGAATGTCAAAATAATATGTAGAAAGACAAGAAAGCTTGAAAAGAGAACCAAATGAAGCAAAAAAAACTTTGGATAGAGGTTGCAGGATGCAGAAGACAAAATCATAGTTCCAGATACTATGAGTTTGCTGAAACACAACATGACACTGATAAAGAGGATGTAGAATGCTACTCTTATGATGCGTTGCATTTGGAAAACTCATGTTAAGTTATTTGATGTAATGGAACAAAATCCTAAAGCAACTGGAACAACTACATTGTAATTGCATAACATATTTGATATATACTAAAGTAAGCTACCAAATCCAGAAAACATCCTTATAAATATGTGCTAAACAAACTAAACATCATTGTATATACTCAGATACAAATTAAACTAATCATAAACCTACCAGAACAACTACTTTTTAATTAATTACAATACTTGATATATACTAAAACACTCAAACAGTAGTAACTTTCAAATTAGTACTGCTCCTTTACAATTAGTACTACAAAAATTTGTAAGCAACTCGTACTAACTTTCAAATTAGTACTGCTCCTTTACAATTAGTACTACAAAAATTTGTAAGCAACTGACTAACCACTCTACAAGCTATCTATGTGGTACGTCATGTATTTGTATAGATCCTAAAGGAAGGAGTGTATAAGCTGTGTAGGCAGACACATCCCGGGTCAATAGAATTAACTGGCTAAACCTTTGAGATGTAGTTAATGGTTTAAGACGCATAATACCACAATCTTCTTCCATACATTTGATCAAACACCCATAAATCTAATCAGTTTGGAATCCAAATATTACATTAAAAACACACTGAACACATAAATCAAGAAATAACATCAGAAATATTTAGGTGAAGGATCAAACCTGTGGAAAACTAGAAGGGGGGGGGGGTTGAATAGTTGTACGTCTTTTTAATTTGTATTATGAAAACTTTGTTTACTTTTTAAAAACTTAGATTCGAATTTATGTGAACTCAACTCTTGAACAATATGAACAAATATAAGTAAATGTAAGTAAGCAATGCAAGTAAGGTAATAAAATGAAATGAAAGATAGAGATGGAAAGATTTAACCGATAGACGAGAGATTTATAGTGGTTCAGCTACAAGGACACCTTCCTTGCCCTACTCCACTCCCCGAGCACCTAACAAGAGAGTTCACAACAATATGTCAACAAGCTCCCTTATGGCGGAGAAAACCTTACACAACTTTAGCTTACACCGGCTTAACGACACAAAGCTAGATGTCGGGTTCTAATTGTAGCTAGAACCAATCTCACAACTTATACACGACTTAATCACACCTTCTTCTTCACGACTTCTTCACAACTTCTTCACGACTTCTTCACTATGACTTCACAACCTAGCACAACCTATGTATACTTCTACTTCTTCACACCTTCACTACTTACACACCTTAACTTCACAACTTCACTACTTACAAACTAACCTATCCCAAACAATTATTCACACAACTATCTAACAAATATACACAACTTATACACAAATGAATGATGACACAAACAACTTAGGTAACTAAGTTGCAATACTTCTTCTCTAGTTGTTGAAGGAGTATTCTTCTCTTGCACTTGAATGGAGGAAGCTTGGATCACTTGGAAACCAATGCTTAAGAAGATATGATCAAAGGATTTTAGAAAAAATTTACAAAGATTAGAGAGAATTTAGAACAGAAGGTTTTAGGGTGCAAAGAGGTGAGAAAAAGTCCAGGGGAAGGTCCAGTATTTATAGGCAATTCTGGACAGCTGGAGGAGCGTGCTGGCCCCCTTAAATAGGGGGCGGTCCCCTTAATTTTAAGGGGGCCGCCTAGTATAATTAAGGGGGCCGCCCCTCTGTACCGTTGCCCAGATTTGTCATTTTGTGGGGAAGGTTTTTCTGGAACATTTTTACCATTTTTGGTTGAAAATTTGAATTCATAATTTTATAAAAGATTAAACATTTTTATTTAATACCAAAATTGATTTTCTAAAAGATATAAAATGTTTAGGACATTTTATAAAAATTCTAGTGATTAAGAAAATGTTCCTTTGATCATATAATGCATTAAGTATTTGTTCATTCATACCTTAAGTGATTTAAGTTGTAGAAGTGAGTATTTACAACTAAATTCTTGTTTATTTAATAAGTTTATGTTTAATGAGTTTTCATTTTGTGATGATCAAAACATAGAGGTATGAGTAAGTATTAATAATGTTTTTGGGCATTATTTATATCAACAAAACCGTCAAATTGTTTAACATACCCCTCATAAACATTTGATTGTTTAATATTTGATTTGATTTATTTTTCTGACATAAAAGGTGAAACATAGACTAAATAATACATATGTTACCCTTCTATCATACAGTAAAAAAATAAATTTAAATTATAAACATAATAAAAACTTGATTAAGACTAAAAAGACTGATCATTGATTAGTTACTTCCATTAGATAGCATCATAGTATTTGCAACAAAATTCCATAACAAAGTTCATAAACTAAAGACATGATCACATCAAAACACAAAAGAAAACCATAAACACATCTTAAACATATTCGGAGTATTCCTCGATCTCTATCTGCTCCACATGAACTTCCTTCTCATCGATTCATTCGCAAGCCAACACCAGTAGTTGAGACATTAAATCAAGTTTTCGACGGTCCCTCATGTGAGTTTCAAGCAGGCAGTCATATCCAGTTGTAGCAACCTCATGAAAAATGGCCAAATGAATCAGCCTCATTCATGGTTTGCTTACGTTTTTCGATCTTAGCCCTCAGCTGGGTGCATTCATCCCCCATCCGGATGAGAAATCCCTCCTCTTCTGTTATGTCTTGCAAGAACAAAAACTTAAATGCATTTGATAGATTGTTTGAGCCACATGCTTCTTTCAACTCATTAATGTTTGGTGTAGCAGCCATTGATCAAAGATTTGATGTTTGGAAATTACAAATAAGACTATCAAAAATTATACCCTGAACTGCAATAATGCAATGGTAAAAATAACCAGATTTATGTGGTTGTGATGATAAGTGACTAATAGCGATTACAAATAACCAAAAACAGCATTCATAAGTTATACAAATTCGTTATACAAATTCATATACGCAATGAATGAATCACAATTTAAACTAAATTATGAATAGATAACTTAAAGAAAAATTAAAATATTGAAATATCCAGTTTACTATAAATATGTACAAAATAAATTCTATAATTATGTTCAAAAGATATATGTAATCTAAAATATATATATATGTAATCTATATCTATAGTAAAAATATAATGTATAAGAAATCGTATCCTAAAATATATCCACCTATGTGTTATATAAATAATGGTATTCGATATATACTGTTCAATCCTAAAATACGATTACCGTTATAAAAAAACAATAACAATGGTGAAAGCAAAGGCATCGAAGGTATTCATGTATTAATCAAAATTAGTAGATTGATTATGTGTTAAGTTAAACTAACTGTAAAGAATATCAAATACTAACACTCTTGTATGTTAATTATATGCAAGAAAACAAAAAAGCAGCAGCTAAAACCAACTCTAACCACTCAAACCATAATGATAGTTTCACAAAATATAAACCATCTATTGTTATATCTGACGATGAAGAGGTATCACTAATATGGTAAATTCGAATTATGTCAAACTCATTCAGAAAATCTAAATATA
Source organism: Artemisia tridentata subsp. tridentata (assembly GCA_021014915.2). Classification (NCBI taxonomy): domain Eukaryota; kingdom Viridiplantae; phylum Streptophyta; class Magnoliopsida; order Asterales; family Asteraceae; genus Artemisia; species Artemisia tridentata. The sequence continues at coordinate 212,828,764 of CP139508.1, read as the reverse complement.
TTTCTAATACTTGCAGGTTTTTCCATCCGATGATGAGGTATTATAACATAAATGTGTTTATTATTATTGTCACTTATTTGTGCTAGATTTACAAAATTAATTATAAACATGAGATATACAGATTTATGCTGCTGGTGTCAATAGTTATCGAACTACTCCAATTTGGAATAAGCAAAAACAAAACAATCCATATATATACAACACATCTGATGATGATGTTGATTTACATGATACTGATAATGAGGTATTATATAAAATTTTAATTACGTACTATTTTGCATTGTAGTAAAAATAAATATTTATTAGTTTTTAATTTTTTATGCATTGTTTAGGTTGTTTGTTTGACACACAACAGTCGGAGATTGTCAAAGGCAAAATCAGAAACCGGTAAAAATACATGCAAGTTTGATTATTATGTGAAACTCATGAATCAAAAAGTCTAAATATCTTTCTAATATTTGCAGGCTGTTCCAGTTACACGTAAACGATGTAGGTTGACTAAAGACAACAAGTTAGTCAGCAACAAAATTTTTTATGTTAGTTCATCAGATGATGAAAAGGTGCAAAAAAAATGACAATGGAGAGGTATAAAAAATAATTGTAATTCATATTATGTAATACTTATCAATCAGAAAAACTAACTACATTTGTGATAATTGCAGCCTCTCCCAGTTATACGTAAACGCCGTAGAGTGACTAAAAACGGCAAGTCAGTCAACAACATAGTTGTTGATCTGGTTTCATCAGACGATGAAAAGATACAAGTAGACAAAGTTGTAGATCTAACTTCATCTGATGATGAAAAGGCACAGTCAACGGTTGTGAAAACTCTGGCTGCTAATCATCTTGGGGAAAAAAACCCAATGGTAATAATTTACAATTGCACATTATATTTTTATAAAACATATATATTGTACGCAAATCAATGTTCATAAGTATTGTAAATCTAAGATTTAATCTATTCCAGACAATCCCCATAGTCTAAATAATAAGCTACACCAAACAGTCCTGCTAATCCATATTATTAAGCTACCATAGACAATAAGATAAATCAAACAGTCCCCATAACAGATAATTTGTTAGTAACTACTAACTATGTTTTGGTGTGTAGAATCCCACTTTCCCATCGGTTCTTACATATTGCGCGTCACAACAATGGGGTCCATTCTCTTACCGAGATCTATCAAATATATCTGATAATGAAGAACCAAATACGTTCACGTATTCAAAAACAGCACAAGACTCTGTAGCATCGAACCGACCAAAGTATATGCTCTATGATGAAAATATAGATGACGAACATGAGAACAACAACAACGTATCTAAAGAAGGTGTGTGGGTTAACATCAATGATCTGGACGAACCTTTTTATGATTTAGTTGACTATAAACCAAGGTATACTATTCTTGATGAAGATATCAATGAAGAATGTTCAACAGGTTATTTGTTAAAAAGTAGATCCATGTACAATTTTGTGAATGAGTGGTGTTTAGAAAATTTAAATTTGAACTTATATATTTGCTTTTTAAAGTATTTGTTTGTTTTATTTTTATTATTATTTTTTATTTTTTTATTTTACATCCATAGGTGAGGAATATCATGATGATGGTGGTCAAGACAAATATACACCCATGGATGAGAAATCTGATAGAGAGCTTTTACACAAACATAACATGAGTGGCAATGAGATGTCAGATGATATTGTTGATATTGATGGGAAAGTGTGCGAAACACATGTTCCTAACAGCTACATTGACGACGAAGTATGGGAAGTCGATTCAGACGCATATAGTGTTAGATCTGTATCTTCTGATGATGATATAGCAACTTTTATTAATGACGGCTCCACTGATTATGAAACTACCGACGATGAGAATAGTGATGACGATATTTGATCAAGCATACAATGAATCTCAAAAAATTATGTTTCTTGAATATTTTTATCTTAAAGAGTTGCAACTGTTACTATTTTATTTCTAAGATGTTCGTATGATTTATGTTTTATTAATAATGAAATTTACGTATTTAATTAGTATAAAAAAAATTGTTGTATTTTTAATTTTTAAAAAATTACGCATTCATATAAAATTGCCTTATAATTTGTGTACGAACATGTATACATAATAGCATATACCTACACAGCTTATAATAAAACACTATACTAAACAAAAAGTAAGACGAACATACCATGCCCACCATCTTTTATGAAGTATAATCAATTTAACTGTTTTTCCTATTTAGACTTGATTAGTTTGTTAGGTTTTAGAGGGCGTATTCAGTTGCTAAAAAACTTTAGCAGTAGTAAGTTTAAAGGAGCAGTACTAACCTAACTCTAAACATAGCCAGCACTACTAACGTGTTATTAAAATAAAATTTCAACCAACAGTACTAACGTTCAAGTTAGTACTGCTCCTAATCGGTTATTAAAATAAAATTTTGACCAAAAGGTTTTTTTATTATTAGATAATTACAAAAGGAAAATATTCAATAAATACTTAAAAAAAATATACATATATTTTAAGAAATAATATATCCATATAAAATAGTGGTTATAAGTATAAATTATTTATATATGATTTCGTAGAGATATTTACCAAACATATATAAAGAAATTATACCATGGGCATAAAACACACCAGAAAAAAATGTATCGTTTTTTAAATTAGAATTTCGACCAAAAGCTTTATTAATTATTAGATGATTACAAATATAAAATATCGAAAAGATATTTTTACAAAATATATATATATATATATATATATATATATATATATATATATATATATATATATATATATATATATATATATATATATATATATATATATATATATATATATATACATATATACATATATTTTAAAAAATTATATATCCCTATAAAATAGTTTTTATAAGTATGAATTATTTAGATATGATTTCGTATATTTACCAAACATATATAAAGTTCATACGTACCAAACTTTGATTACAGCTTAATTTTAAGGTTCATCTTTTTGCATGTGACATCACAAAGCAAATCATTGATTCAACAATGGAAAACAATGCGAATGACTTACTTATCCGGCGTAGGGGCAGACCTAAAAAAAACCAAATACAACAAGGTTAGACAAATAATCCATTTTTTGTTTCATATTAATACTTATTAAACAACGACCTGTTTATACATTATGTTTTGTTTTGAAGATCAAGTAACATCATTACCTTCACAACAAATTTATCATGCAATACCTGAAGAAGAAGCTAATCCGCACAGAACCTGTTTACAAACATATAATACGTGCGATAAATCAAGAAAGGGGAAGTCCTTGCGTGCAACAAAACGAAACATGTCTGTCATTTGAATTAATCTACATATCTTTATTTCACTCATACTGCGATTGACACAATTATGTGATAATAGTTTAGCCATTTAAATCATATCAGTTACTAATCTTAACAGTTTAGTTGTTTATATTTTACACAAAGTTAAACGACTTTCAACTCCGCAAAAGAGGGAGGCCTCCAACCACAATACTACCACTATGGATGAATTTGGATACAAACAATGAACACGTAAATAAAGAACCTAGGCCAAGGGGACGTCCTTTAAAGAACACAATCCAACCACGTAAGAAAATTAATGCAGCATAAACACGCGCAAGTTAATTTGTTTTTATAATATTTTCTATATTGAGCTTTATACCATCAATAACAGAAACACCTACGAATATTGATCACAACCAATCTGGTGCACATTCTTCTAAACGCAAAGCAGAAAGGCTTAAGCAAAAAACAAAAATAGTTAGACAAAAGACATTCCAAGAATCACAATTCAATGCTACACGCTTGGCAGACGAGGATGTTATAGAAAAAGATACCTTCGTTGGAATATCTGTAATACCTTATAATTTCCTAAGCCAATTAATAATGTTAAACACCAAGTAATTCTAATTTTAAGAGATTATCCTATTTTACGGGTTACTTTTTTTTTCTTTCCAAACTATTGAACAACAACGCCAGTCACTCTTTGATAAAGATATTGTGACGTAACTTGAATAGCTCACTCGTGTATCAACAATACTAAGAATGAACTTCGGAATAAATCTAACCCAAACTACATTTATACATGTGTATAATTTTTGATACATCTAATAACGACTTTACGAATATATATTTTCTCTCGTTTCTCTACTTCATTTTCTATTCAACGCAAACGACATGTTATTTTTACTTTTTTTTCTTTTCTTCTAAATCCAACTCGACACACTATATATATTCATTTCTTTTATTTCTTCCTCTTGGTTTCTACTCGACACAACATACCACATTTTTCTCTCCTTGTTCTTATTTATACTCGACACCAATTTAATTACACAACACAATACCATCTTGTCCTTCCTTGTAAATCACACCAACGCAAAGTCTAACACAACACAAATCATAAAATCACATATTTCTTTCCTTGTCACTTTTTGTGAATCGACAAACTCACACTACACTTTCTATTTTCTTTTGTTTCGGCTGTAAACCCAACACAACACAAACACACAAAAACACGGAACGAAATTTATACTCGAACCGCGAAATCACAAAACTAAAAATCTATTAATAACTCAAATACTAAATTCAGTTTCACTGTTCATTGAGCCCAACATCAAGCCCAGCTCTAATTAATAAAACCCAAAAATCCAAACGGGCTACACTATTCCTAGGCCCAACTGAAAATCTTATTATTCTTTTGTTTTACTGCTTATGTCGACTAGGGTATAACACAACTGCTTTTGCGATTTTATGACCAATTTCGACAAACAAGCTATCAAACAAATTACAAAACTCGATTCTTATGTCTTTTAAGAATCCATAGGTCCAAGAATCAACAAAAAACTCAAACTTTTGAGTATAAAATGAAGACAAAACCAAAAGTTGCTAATTATAGAACTCGGTATGCTTTTTATCTATTATGACATGTTACCATTCGACATATGTTACTTTATGGCTGTTAAAATTGACAAATATTATACAAATGGTATATATTAGAGACACAATGATTAGTTTATATGAAGTGCCATACACATAAGAGCCCCATGTAATATTTTTAAAAACCCTCGATCGCACCATCTTTGCCTTTTAGTTCTATAATCGACATCAAGGGAATAAACAAATCTCATGCTTCCCTTTTTCACATCTTTTGAGAAAAAGACAGCACATTATGTGCATGATTCACATATCAAATGTATTATGACAAGAAAGCATGGGCAATAGAATAATAATGGTTCACACTAACTAATAGAATACCGAATGAAGAAAACTTTTCACAATCACTCTCAAACTCTTACAATACAACACATAGCCATTTAGAACGTTTTAACAAGACTTGAAGACCAGAAGAAACGAAGATCAATCGGGTTTCAAGATTTGAGACGAACGAGTATGTTTCATATATACGTTTTTTTTGAGTTTTGGCTTCTTAACGTGTTTTTCATCTCTAACTATATCCAACATATTATACAAGGTCTTTAAACCTCATTGACAAGTCCACCGAAGCCAAGAATCATCTCCAACGATGGGGGTTTACCAAAAACGAGTCGAAGAAGTCTTTTGTGATTATACGGATTACGTATATTTGAGTTTTTGCGTTTCTACCAAATTCAGCGCACCTCAAAAACACTATACTACTCATCCTAAGTTTTATAAGCTAACCCACATCTCATGTTAACGTAAGGAAGCACCTCATGCATGATCTCTCATATTAGATCGATCGTATCACATTTCTATACGTATATATACGTAGCAAAATAGTTAATATATGTATTTAAATACTTGTCATGTACTATGATATACATAAGAAACTCAATGACATCAAAACATAACATGTACATAACCCATAAAAGTCAATACGAACCATGAGATGAAATAAATTGTCAAACCGGGTCAAATTCACTAAGTGTTGAGAATTTCAGAATATGTCTCGACTTGGCCAACTTTCACCCATTTTATTTCGTATCCGTTCACATAGCATGCAAATCATTTACACCAATCGAATGACCACCCAGCTAACTACGTGTTTCGTATTATAAATTTTTCCTCATAAGTTCAATTCGATTCTTGAAATTATTCATTTCTACTCGACAAAAACCGCTAGTTCTATATTAATTTCCAGAAAAAATTAAACTTAAAAACTATTTCCTGTTGGGCTAAAGATTAAGCCCATTAAACTTTTGTGATCTAACAGCCCACTGGGCCCATATGATCCATTTTTAGAATTACAAAAATAGCCCAAGTTCAGGCCCAAAACAACTTTCATGCCCTCGCTTCTCGATTTCTTAACGGGCCTTGTATTAGACTCGTTAATGGCCCATTAGATTGAAAATAAGCTATTTTCTGGATTCAGCAGTTGAATTAAGTTTTAATAAGCTTAATTAAGCTATATAAACTTTTAGAATATTTTTCCCGTCATTTTTGTGGAAAAAGGAGTAAACTTGCAACGCGTTTGCATGTTAAGGGACTAAAGTGCAAACTGTGAAAACTTAGGTCCTAAACTGCCAAAACAGTAACTTAAGGGCTTTTATGATAATTATAATAAATTTGAATCATATAATGTAATATTGGAACCTTTAGGGGCCTAATATGTAACTTTTGATTAACTAAGGACTAACGGTGCAAAACCTATACCGTTAGGGTTTAAAATGTAATTTTTGTGAAACATTAAGAACTGATAAATAGCATATGATATTCTAAATCAAAGTTATGAATTTCACCATCCCGTTTATATCGTATGCTCGTTTTCGTTAAATAAAACACTTAACGACCGTTATAACGAATGAACTAACGAATACGTATCGAACGATTTCATTTTATAACAATAACAATAATAACTTTGATATGTTATTCTCGAACCCTTAACACTTTAAACAACAAATCCAACATTATCTCACTCGAATATTTCCACACTTGTCATTTCACTATCGAGACTGAAATGCCGATTTTAATATAAAAGAATCATATTAATTCAGGTCACGAGTTCGGAGCTATTCATTGCTATTCATTGATCTTCATTTGAACACTACTCGAAATCTACAATACTAAGGTGTGATTCATAGCCCCACTTTTAATAGTTTTTCTAAATGTTTACAAACCCCGTGGGGGAGATACATGATACTTACTGTTTTTCAGAGCACATTTGTTTATTGTATGCTATTCCTGATTGAAGTTATATATGCTAAGTACCTTCCTTGCCAAAAGCAAGTCCCTCGATCATGAATCATTAATCACCTGCGGGTGAGCGCGACTATAGTATATAGGCCTATAGGATTGATTATCCCATCCCTGTTGACCGGATTGGCAACACGGGTGTACTGTATTCGAGTACCTAGGTGTTTGGCAAGATACCTACTGGAGGGAAAATATTATGATTACGAAATTCCGCGGTTGTTATTGATTTACACCAGGAGTTCTGGTGCCGGTTAACGCTATGTGTGTCATGAGCTTAGCAAATAAATGAAGGGTTTCCTGATTGAATATGGAAGCATCCAGATTAAAATTTCTTGTGCTCAACTAATATTTTTCTAAACCTATGGATTACACTCAACCTTTGTGTTGACTTTTTAACATGTTATCTCAGGTAATTGAAGTATGAAGTGTGCACGAGGAAAGGGCTGGAGGTTCAGGATGGCTATCTGTGGGACTATGTTGTGTTATTTCTAACTCTATTTTTCCGCTGCAAATTACTTTATTTTTCCGCTACAAACTACTTTATTTTTCCGCTGCAAAAACTACTCTATTTTTCTGCTGCAAACTACTTTACTCATTTTTCCGCCGCAAAGAGAACCATAATCTTTCCTAGGAACAGCTTCTACGACGATAGATTGGGGTCAGGTTTATTTTCTGCTGCAAACTACTTTATTTTTCCGCTGCAAACTATTTCATATTCCGCTGTTAAATGTGTTAAGAGTCTTTTGAACTCTAAAAGTTGAACATTATTTCCGCTTCTGAATGTGTTAAGAGTCTTTTGAACTCTATGAATTTAACTTTCTAATTTAATGTGGTGTTTTAATTAAAACGTCTCGTTATGAGGTCATTTTCCTATGGTCTTGACTCACTACCCCTCGAGTAATACCCCTAACTTAGTCCCGCTACCTTAACCCGAGTTGGGGTGTTACAGAATGGTATCAAAGCCAAGTTTATAGAGAACGATGTCATACTCGACTATAAACACTTTTCGTGTAAGTCAAAACATTTTTCGAAACCGATAGCCATCAGTTTTCCGTGCCACTTCACTCGTAAGTACTTTATTACTGTATGTTTGGATTTTCACTACTATTTCATTTTTTTTATATGAAACTATTTTACAAACATTTGGCTAGAAATTTTTATACTTGTCCCGATGCTCCATGGAGAATATTACAACTACATCAGTTCCCACCGGTCAGTTATCGGTTACACCCATTTATCACCCCCTTGCACCACCGAGTCCAGAGATGGACCACACCCTATTGATATACCTCAACCGGATGATGAGGAAATAGATGATGATGATAAGGAGATAGGAGACCGTTAGCAGAGATTAGTGATCATTTTGTTATGGTAATTTAGTATTGTAGTAGTAGTTTACATTGTACGTACTGAACTGACTAGTTCCGGTTTGTAGATTTGATAAGAAACTTGTAGTCGTTTTGCACACCTTGTAAGACTGATGACGAGTATCGAATCTACGATGTATTATGGTAATGTACTATTACGATGTTGAATGGACGTTATATTATAAGGTGTCATCGTTATTTACCTTTATGTTATGATATCATATTATGGCAGTGGTGAGTTATTCCGACCCTATCATGTTTGAGCAAACCTTGTCATATTACATAGAACTAGTGAACAACCTCATATCAATTAGATGTGCCAACATTCGCCCATTGCACTCCATATTTTACCACTTATCTTATAACTTATATTTGTGCCATTTTACTAACTGTTACCATGTAATAAACCAATTTGATACACTACTACTATCAACTTACGAATTGTTTTTTTAAATTGTATATAAACCATTTTATAAACATCTTACAAACTGTTTTTGCTACTATCTCGCGAAAAATATTTACTATAACTTTATAAAAACATTTTGCGAAAACTTTATATATTATTTATCACTATCCCATCAACCATTTCAAACCACCTTGCTTCCCTATATTATTTATCAATAACTGTTGGGAATTAAATATTCTGAAGTTTAAGTATCGGGAAATACTCTAAGTGTGATGTTGCTGCTAGTGCATTCGATACTGCTGCTAGCTTTAACATACTGCTGCTGAGTATTGCTGCTGGTTGATTCTGCTACTAGTGTATGTGTTGCTGCTGCTAGTGTTAGACATTCTGCTGCCGTAAGCTTGATGCTGCTGGTATGTGTACACGTATTCTGCTGCTGGATGGATAAGCTTGAAAAGATATTATGTGCTATTCAGTCAAAAATACTTTTTAGATAATATCTTTGTTGTGTCATCAGTTAAACAAGTTGTAAACATATATATTTGTTGTATCTTAGTTGATGACTCACATAAGCTATAGAAAGTAGCTTGACAAGACTTTAACATATTGTAAAGATCTTCTTGGACTATAAAAGAAGATCTTTGACTAGATATTGAATAGTGCTAGTGCTTAAAACTCTCATAATTGTTAAGACATAGAACAAACATAGCAATATCACAAGTCAAAAAAACATAAGATTCAAGGTCTTTGAAACCCTAGTGATAGTGAAGATCACTCGTATTATCTTGAATAATATTGAATCGTTTGGTGAAAAGCTTTCATTGTTCATTGTCAAATAACAAACATAACTGTTCCATTTCCATAACATAAATAACCTTCTAAGTGTGATTAAGTAGATTCCGCATTCTTACTCATATTAATTCAATATATCATATACACAAAGTCACAAGGTTTAACCACCTTATAGTGTACCAAGATCCTCTTAGTTGGTATCAGAGCAAGACTGATATTGTTGATTTAGAAGCAGAAAGTGAAGTGAAATGGACACACAAGATGCTCAGGTTACAAATGTTGCTGCAAAGTTGCCCATGATCAAACAAAATGAGTTTGAGTTATGGAGGTTGAGGATTGAGCAATATTTTATGGTTTAAGATTATGCTCTTTGGGATATCATTTTGTATGGTGATTCTTTTGTACTAGGCTATACAGATGTAGTTCTTGAAGGCAAAACAGATAGGAAAAGAAATACTGGACCAGTTTCAAATGATGAAAAGATAAAGAAGAGAAATGATCAAAAAGCAAGAAATTTGTTGCTTATGACCATTCCTGGTGAGCAAATATTATCTTTTAGCAAGTATCCTGATGTAAAAACTCTTTATGAAGAGATTTGTGCATGGTTTGGTGGTAATGAAACTACCAAGAAAACACAGAAGATATTGCTGAAAAAACAATTTGAAAACTTTAGTTCAAATAGCAATGAACCTCATGATAAGCTGTTTTCAAGATTACACAAACTTGTCAGTCAGTTAGCTGTGTTGGGGGTTGAGATAGAGAAGGAAGATCTCAACATGAAGTTTTTGAGAAGTCTGCCTGATGAGTTCCATACTCATGTGATTGTCCTGATGAACAAACCAGACATTGAAACCATGAAACTCAATGATTTGTACAACAACTTCAAAATTGTTGAACAAAGTCTAAAGAAGTCTGGAAACTATGGTGCTAGTTTTGGTAATGTGGCACTTTTGTCATCTCCTAGTATTAGTAAGTCTGAAGAGGTAGATGAAGTTGAAGGTGTTTCTAATGCTAGTTATGGTGGTTCTTCTACTAGTTCACAAAAGGATGTTGCTGGACTTGGAGATTCAACATTCTATGCTTTTGTAACCAAACATTCTATAATCTAATGGTTCTCCTCTAAATCATGAAGAAATTGAGCAGGTGGATAGTGATGATTTGGAAGAGATAGATATTAAGTGGCAGGTTGCTTTACTAAGCATGAGGGCTAAGAAGTTCTGGCAACCAGTTAGATATTGTGAACAATATAGAACTACAAACAAGCCCAAAGGCAACCAAAGGAATTGGAATGGCCTTAAGTCTCACCAACTAGGTGATGCCTTTGCTTTTTATAACAAAGCTTGTTACAAATGTGGTAGTTTTGACCATCTTGCAGCTTTCTGCAACCAATGGGTATATGAGTATGAAAACAATAGAGTGAATCACAAAAGGAAAACACCTAAAAGTCACTCTAATTATGCTAGAACAAAACTCAAAACAGTCTCAAACAAGTCTGTCTCAATCACAGATCCTGCTGCTAGACCAAAAGGTTCTGCTGCTAGACCAGGTAAGACTAGTTACCCAAAATCAACAGCTATGGTGAAAAAACAACTTACAAACATGCACCAACAACTGTTCTAAGGCCCATTCAAGCAAAAGCAGTGGTCCAAAAACAAATTTGGAGACTAAAGGGTACAACTACAAAGCTAGTAGTTTCTGCTGCTAAGCATGTAGTTAATACTACTGCTAAGGGAAACAGGGCAAATGTTGTTAATGCATCAGCATGTTGGATTCTTAAATCCAATGTTGCATCAATTGTTCTCAAAAGATTACATTTCAATGATGCAAGAGGCAGATCCAAGTCAGTAATGGCTTGGGTCCCCAAAGAAAACTAATACTCCTTATTATTGTGCAGGAACATTCAACTGATAAACAAGAAGATCAAGGATACTCAGATAGTGGATGTTCAAGGCACATGACAGGCAACATGTCTTATCTTTCAGATTTTCAATCATTCAATGGAGGATATGTTACCTTTGGAGGGGGTGTTCGTGGAAAAATTTCTGGTAAAGGTACAATCAAAACTGGAAATTTAGATTTTGAAGATGTGTACTATGTGCAAGAGCTTAAGTATAATCTTTTTAGTGTCTCACAAATGTGTGACAAAAAGAACTTTGTTCTTTTTACTGATACTGAATGTTTTGTACTCTCTTCTGATTTTAAGATGCCTGATGAAAGTCAAGTACTTCTTAAAATTCCAAGAAAGGCCAATATGTACAGTATTGATATGAAGAACATTATTCCTAAAAAGGATTTAACTTGTCTTGTTTCAAAGGCCACATTGGATGAATCAATGAAATGGCATAGAAGGCTTGGTCATATTAATTTCAAAACCATCAATAAGATTGTCAAAAATGGTTTGGTAAGAGGCTTACCTCAGAAAAAATTTGAAAATGATCAAACATGCATTGCTTGTCTTAAAGGCAAACAACACAAAGCCACTTGTAAGCCCAAGATTTTTAACTATATCAATCAATCATTGTTTATGCTTCATATGGACTTATTTGGACCTATTTTAGTTAGATGTATGCAGCATAAGAGATATTGTCTAGTTATTACTGATGATTATGGCAGATTTACATGGGTTTTCTTTTTAGCCTCTAAGGATGAGACATCTAGCATCCTTAAGACATTCATTACAGAAATAGAAAACCTAGTAAGCAAGAAAGTAAAAGTCATTAATTGTGATAATGGGACAGAATTCAAAAATAGAGTTATGGATGATTTCTGCAAAGAAAAAGGTATTAGGAGAGAATTTAGTGTTGCTAGAACTCCACAACAGAATGGAGTGGCTGAAAGAAAGAATAGAACACTAATAGAAGCTGCTAGAACTATGTTAGCTGACTCTAAGTTGCCTATAACTTTTTGGGCTGAAGCAGTCAACACTGCTTGTTATGTCCAGAACAGAGTTTTAGTAGTACAACCTCACAATAAGACATCATATGAACTATTTAGAGGTAGAACTCCTGCAATAGGATTTCTTAGACCTTTTGGATGTCATGTGACAATTCTAAATACCTTAGACCATTTAGGAAAGTTTGATGGTAAAGCAGATGAAGGTTTCTTAGTTGGATATTCTCTCAATAGCAAAGCTTTTAGAGTATATAACTTAAGAACTTTGAAAGTAGAGGAAAACCTACATGTGGAGTTTTTGGAACACAAATCTAATGTAGAAGGTCAAGGACCAAAATGGATGTTTGATCAAGAAACACTAACCCATTAAATGAATTATGTGCCTGTTGTTTCCGAAACTAATGATTTTGCAAGTTCTAATGAAACAACAAATGAGGCAGAGTTAGAAAAAGATCAAAATGATGTGATAATGCCAATATGGTCAAGTACAAGTGTGGAAACAACTTCAACAATTGATGAATCTTCTTCTGGTAAAGCTAAAGAAGGTGTTGAAGATGAAAGCAAAGAAGATGGAACTCAGGAACAACAAAATGTTTCTGTTGGTGATACTGCTGCTGAGCCAGAGCATTCTGCTGCTAGGCTTAATCTTTCTGCTGCTGGGCCAAATGATTCTGAACCAGAAACTCGGAGAGATGGAGATGGGACTATTTCATACCTGCTAATTCCCATCACACTGAAAAGAAGCAGAATTCCAAGAAGAAGAGGTGGATTTGAGTAATCTCCCACCAAATTATCAAGTTCCTTCTACACCACACACAAGGATTCACAAAGTCCACTCCCTGGATAATATGATTGGAGATGTACAATCTGGTGTGAAGACAAGACAACAATTGATGTCTTCAGACCAACAAGGGCTTCTTGATGCCCTTTATGCTTCAAAACAACATGAGTTTTCAAACTCTTGCTTGTTTGTATGTTTTCTCTCACAAGATGAACCAAAGAACATTCTTAAAGCCCTAGAAGATTCAAGCTGGGTAGAGGCTATGCAAGAGGAGCTTCTTCAGTTTAAGATTCAAAAGGTTTGGGTGCTAATTGATTTACCTAGGAATGAAAAGGTAATTGGCACTAGATGGGTTTTCAAGAATAAAAGGGATGAAAGGGGCATAGTGATTAGGAATAAGGCTAGATTAGTAGCCCAAGGGTACACACAACAAGAATGAATAGACTATGATGAGGTTTATGCTCCAGTAGCAAGGATTGAGGCAATTAGGCTTTTCTTAGCTTATGCTTCATTTTTAGGCTTCACAGTTTATCAAATGGATGTCAAGAGTGCTTTTTTATATGGTACTATTGAAGAGGAGGTGTACGTTTCACAACCTCCAGGCTTCATTGATCCTGACCATCCAAACAGAGTGTGCAAGGTAGTTAAAGCTCTATATGGCTGATGCGTGCGATGTGTCGTTGCGGTTTAGCAGTATTAATGCCTACTCAAGTTTTAAATTTATATTTAGCCGACTTATCAATAACACACACACACTTAACGAGCAGTGTACCCGGTCAGTATGAATATAATGGTAAGTAGAGTGTCGATCACTAAGAGTGGAACGTATTATCTAGTTATTCTAATCAGTATTTTAATATTCTAAGTTAGCTATACAACCTAATCTAACGCAAGGGGGTTCAGCCTGAGAGACTGGCACGATTGGTTGCAATTAAATAATAAACTAAACTAATAGGCACGAATCAGCAAGTAGCACACACGTACACAGATAAATACTTGAGACAATAAGAAGACCTGTCCTGATAGATAAGTAGTTTGTCACTTGTTTTATTGCTAGTTTTATATGAAGTGTATAGTTTGATGCAACGCACCGAGATTAAGTCCTTTCTCGTTGGTTCTAATCTTATCGGCGAGTAAACCCTTAATGATTACTTATGACTATCCTATTTATCTTTCTTCCTACTTTTCTACAGACGATAGAATGCATAGGCGATCTAATAAATAGGCGAGGGCAGAGGCATGGCGACCCGATCAACGCTCAGCTAGACACAGAGGTTATCAATGCACTAATAAAAGTCACCAAAGACATCAACATATAAACTTTAATTAATGGGAAAGCAGTTTTAAGGGAGTGCAATCTTTCCGTTGTCACATTACACAAGCCATCAATCCTGATGAATTAAAGTTTACTAACACAATAAAACAAAACTACTTAATGAATTAAACACATGCAGGACCTTCTTACAGCTCTTGTATCTTCGTTCGAGGTGTGTCTTGTGCTGCTGCCTTGACTGAATTCGTCCTAGGGTTTCTGTACTTCGTATAATATATGTTCTACGAAATTCGTCTGGTCTTGGGGTATTTATAGTTTCTGTCTGAGGGTAAGATGCGGCGCATCTAGTAAGTAGATGCGGCGCATTGACTTAACTTCGCGTGGGGTCCAAGATTAATATATTCAGGAATATTCGTACACCGCCAGAAGATGCGGCGTAACTCCATAAATAGATGCGGCGCATGTCCTCTTGTATCTTGGATCGTATCTGGTGAAATCTTGATAGTGATGCGCCGTATGTAATAAGCAAGATGCGGCGCATTTGGAGCAGAATGTCTTGATCTTGTACATTTCGGTAGACTCTTAACTTCTTGCTTGTTTTGCTCCATAATTAGTCCAAAATCGCCAAGTTTCACCAAATGCTTGTTTTTACCTGAGAATTACAAAAGTAAACGATTAAGTATCAATCCTCATACATAATATAATAAAACAAGTCAAATAAATAATATAAATAATGATAATAAAATGTACTTATTTGAGTTCATCAAATATCCCCCCACTTGAACTTTACTTGTCCCCAAGTAAACCTTAGAATTAAATCTTATGAAAATGTATCCTAAAAGATATTAGGATTTATTTTTATATTTAAGCATGTATTTATTATTGCCATAATCACACAACCAAACACTTAACGAATTAGAAGTAAAATAAAATAATTTGATAAAAGCAAATCTAATCGTTTAACTGTCTAGTCGTGACGAATATTCTATCATAAGCTTGGCAAGTATACACATCTCCCCCACTAAAGCCAAGGAATAACAAGTCTAAAGCGGCAAAAAGGGTTTTGAGGTTTAAGGGTTAATCATTCTCCTTAATCTCTATCGATCTCAAATTCCAGAAAAGGCGACAAAATCACAAATACATGATCGAATCCACGAACACGATACTTGCAATTGCTCGAATCCTTAACTCGAATAGGCTAAAGATAGGTCCAAGTAATCTTCACCAATAATAATATATCAAAAAGGGCGACAAAATCATAAATACATAGCCGAATCCACGACTACGATACTTAAGATTGCTCAAATCCCTAATCTCAATAAATCAAAGGTTTGGATAAATAATAATATAGGGTATGGATAATATTTGGGATATAAATAGGTGTAAAATGAAAAATAAACAAAACAAATAAATTAAAATCCTAAGTGTGGTTAATCACTATCCCAACCATCCCATGAATAAGACTCATATCATAGAATAACTCACGCTTTAACACTTGAAACACACGCTTTAGGTAGACACGAATTATACTCAACAAGATCTCAATCAAAGAATAAACCTTAGATGGTGTTCCCATAACTGCCAACTCCCATTCAATCCATAGATATAATATACAACAATTAGTGGTGATATCGACCACTTAATACAAAACTTTACATAAGTTGGTTAAAACAAACATCCAACTCTCCCTTTTTCTTTTTCTTTTTTATTTTTTTCGATTTTTTTTTATTTATTTATTTTTTTTTTTTTAAACATAAACATAGATGTGTAAAATTTCACCACATCACTATAATGATAATTCTGGATAATTTTTCCATACTTTTCATGACTTCAGAAATAACGGTAATAGTGAAAGTAGTAAACACACGAAAAATAAACTCAAAGATATACAATATTTACTTTCACTCCAATTGCATTGTGCAATTTCCCGACCTAACCATAGATAATGAATTACGCACGCGAACACAGGTAATGTAAGGAAACACACTTTGCCTAAAGCAATTAACTAACCACGGATTTTAATCTACAGGGTAGGCTAAGGTGTAAGGATGTAACGAAACATTATAACAAAGGTGTAGGAAACGAAAGGAATGGCTCTGAGTGTTTTTCTAGGGGTATCTTACTCTAAAAATGAGAGTAACAAAAGGGTTTATACGGGGGTTAACTAACCAGTGTAGTTAACTAATAACACATAACATATAAAGGCTATTTGGGTGTAATCCTAGAAATTTACCAATTTAGACAAGTCATTCCAATTATATAAAATAATACTTATTATGGTGGTCTCGAATAGTATACAAGCCAAGTTCTAAAGTTTACAAGTCACCGGCACACTCATAGACTTGTGAATTTTGAAAAATCACAATTTTTGAAAATAACGTCATGTGTTCAGCTATGCAACTTAGATCTTAAACAAAAACATGCTAAAAATTTTAAATTTTGATATATTAAGCGCATTTTAAGCATAATTTTTGAAAAGTTTAGGACAAGTAAATGTTAAGTGTTGTAATTCTCCAATCCCCCCACTTAATTTAAACAACGTTCTCGTTGTTTGTATCATAGGTTAAAAACTGGAAAATAAAAGAATTAGAACAGAAAAACTCCCCTGAGATTTGCTCGGTATGATCCTCCATTAGTATAAGAGCAAAAATCATCTTTCTTGTGGATGAGAACGTTTAAGCTTCATATTTGATGTATCCACAGGAAATGCAGGAATCTATAATACCACCAACACTTTAAACACACCTTAATTAAGAAAGGTTCAAACTTGCATAATACATTAGTAGTTAGGAAAAATAAAACATAAAAATTAAAATTAAAATCATCAGGTCAGTCGATGCGCCGTATCTTATTGAAGAAGATACGCCGTATCAAGCCTGGAATAAATACGGATCAGAATAGAAGATGCGTCGCATCCTTAACCAGGGATGCGCCGCATTAAAATAAACTGATAAAAAGTTTTAAAGTCAAAAGTAAAATAAAAATGCAGAAAAAATAAAGTAAGATATGACCAGAGCATGAGATGCGTCGCATCTCAGGATGGAGATGCGCCGTATCCTATGCAGCCTGACTGACTCGACACAAAAACAGAATAATAAAAATTTCTCCGGGTTGTCTCCCGGTCAGCACTTGTCTTTATTCTAGAGTCTTCAAGTTAGACTCACGTCCAGCTCTTCAATATCGATCATTGAAGGAGTCAAAAACATCGCGCTCCCTCATCGCCAATTCAGTAATATTGAACACTCCTTGCTCGTCCTTAATTTCCACGTCGTTCTTCTTCAATATCTGTATAAACAAAGTTCTGTCCCCTTCGGGCAGAGATGACAAAATGATAGACGGGAAATTCTTATTATCATATAGGCATAAATAAGCAAGGTGAGGTGGTAGTTCAATAAACACATCATTATTCAAATTCGTTTTCTCAACTATTCTCCTATGTTTGTTAATTACAACGCAATCATGCCACTCATCATCAGAATCATTAACAACATCGCGTCTAAGTTCGGTAGGTACATTAAGGTCAATAAATTCCTCAAAGTTCTCATGATTAGGATTAGTTGAGTTGTTTTGAATGAATGTTTCTCCCATAAGCCTAGCTTCAAGATCGAGGTCCATACGCTCTCTTAATCCTAGCACATAGACACCTCTAATTATGCTTTTAACAGGATCTTGGCACTTATAGACTAGTTTATTATTCCCTGCCCTTAATGAGATTTTTCTTTTAAACACATCAATCTTAGCACGGGCGGTAGACAAGAAAGGTCTTCTAAGGATTAAAGGAATCTTAACATCCTCGGGCATATCTAATATAACAAAGTCTACGGGAAAAATAAACTGCTCAATCTTAACTAGCACATTATTAGCAATCCCTTCAGGTCGTTTTACCGTTTTATCAGCCAATTCAATAAGTAACTTAGTTGGTGATAATTTTCCTAGTCCTAGGGTAGTGAATGTATTAAGAGGCATAACACTAACACTAGCTCCTAAGTCAGCTAACACATTATTGAAGGATACATCATTAATAGAACAAGGGAGAGTAAAACTTCCTGGGTCCTTTTCTTTATGAGGCAAGGCATTTAAGTCGGTTGCAGGGCTCTCTTCTTTCATTGTAGCCTTGATCTCCTCTTCAATCTTTGTCTTCTCTTCTAGTAATCTCCTTAAACTGATTGAAGAATTAAGAAAAATTCGGGTCTTGCACCATCATTACCATTCATCGATCTTCTAGGTATGTTAGGAGTGACTTCTTCAGTGGTGCTTATGGCCTTGACATGATCTCTTGGGTTGGTTTCAGTTGAGCCTGGTAAGCTTCCGTATCCCCTTTCTTGAAGAACTTTGCTCATTTGACCAATTTGTTGTTCCAATGCTTTGATCGAAGCTCCTTGATTTCTTGTAATAGTGTCTGTTGAAGCTCGGATTTCTTTGATCATAGCAGTATTCTCTTCATGTCTTTTAGCAGCATCGGCCATAATTTGCTTTAGAGTGTCATCTAAAGTCTGCCTCCTTTCTTGATAAGCGGGATTGAAGTTGTTCTTTTGATAGAATCCCGGGGTGGCTTCCCTAAATCTTCCTGAAGGTCGGAATGGTTGTCCAAATTGGGTGTAATATGCTTCTTCAAACGTCTCACCTTCATTCTTACTCGGGCAATCTTTAGTGTAGTGAGGTCCTTCGCACTTTTCACATCCAACTTGGGCAGCATACACTTTTTCATCACGCTTCTTCATCTCTCTACTAATTTTATCCAATTGAGCTTGAATAGCAGCAAACCCATCAAAATTAGTGCTGCTCTTAGATCTAGTAGAGGTCCCATCGTGCCATTTTTGAGAATGATCAGCAGCTTCTTGGATAGCTTTCCTAACATTGGCTGCACTCATTTGAGGCACAGCTCCCTTAGCGTCCAAGATTTGTCTAGTAGGCACGTCCAATCCTTCATAAAACAATATTATCTCCTGCATAGGGGTTAGATAGTGTTGAGGACATTTTACCAGTAAATCTTTAAATCGTTCCCAAGCTTGATAAAGAGTTTCATCAGGCTCTTGCTTGAAACTGTTGATAGCCTCCATCTTTTTAGCAGTCTTAGCAGGTGGACAATATCTCTTCAGGAATTTGCTCTTCAAATCTTCCCATGTAGTGATTGAACTAGCAGGTTCATTCCTTAGCCACTTGTTAGCAGCTCCTTTTAGCGAGAGTGGAAAGATTCTTAGCATGATTTGATCGTCAGTGACTCCTTCTGAAGTAAACAAATCCGCAATCTCGAGGACCTTTTCAACATGCTCATTAGCATCCTCATGTTCCGATCCACTGAAAGCATTTTCTCTTAGCTCCTTGAGAAACTGACCCTTCAATTCAAACTTTGACTTATCATCAAACTTTGGTCTAGCAACTCCTGAAGTGTAATCAGCACGGGTTTTGTTCATGTATTCCTCCATAGTTGTGTTTTCGCCGATTGTTTCTGTTTCTTCTTCCTCTTTCTCTTCAGAAAAATAATCAAGCTCGAATGTACTTGAAGTATCAAAGCTTTTTGTGTTGAAAAGCCTTTTAAGCGAATGAAAGACTCGTTCAGGATCTTCGAAAGGTTGAATCAAGTTCTTCGTAGAACTCCTGGTCATGCACTTCCTGAAATCAACACAAAAATATCAGTAGGGTATGCTCAAGAAAGTAATATATCAGAAAATTAACAACGAAAACGGAATACGAAAAATTATAGTTACTGATATCTGCAGACGATGCGCCGTATCCAAAAAGTTGGATACGCCGTATCTTACAATCGTTAAAATTTAATCAGACTTTATTCAGAAAATAGATACGCCGCTTAGAAATTTAGAATGCGCCGTATCAGTTTTAATTATCAAAAATCGATATTTATTTAAAATTAAATGCGTCGTATTAACAAAAGTTAATGCGCCGTATTTTCGTTACGTTTCAAAATATAAGATTTTTGATTCAGAAAGATGCGTCGTATCGACAGAGATCGATGCGTCGTATCTGTTTAATAATTCGAAAATTGTTTTTAATTAAAAAAAAAATAGATACGCCGTATCTGCTAAAGCAGATGCGTCGTATGGCGTTATCGTTTAAAAAAAATTCTTATTAAAAACAGATACGCCGTATCTTGGGGAAAGATGCGTCATATCGAATTAATTAAACGCGTTGTATTTTATAAAAATTAAACGCAATACGCCGTATCTGAGAAATCAGATGCGCCGTATCGTTTAAATAAGCTCAGTACAACGATAGCAGAACACAGAAAATACGAAAAATAAAAACAAATAAAAACACAAACGAAAATAAACACAAATAAAAGCAAACAAATAACACACAAAACAGAAAATATGCAAATAATACAATGAATGCAATTTAACCTAATATACAACACAGTTAGTGGTTAGATTAAAAAATTAAAAAGAAAAACCTAATTAAAATACTAATCAAATTAACAGATAATAACAATTCACTCCCCGGCAGCGGCGCCAAAAACTTGATGCGTGCGATGTGTCGTTGCGGTTTAGCAGTATTAATGCCTACTCAAGTTTTAAATTTATATTTAGCCGACTTATCAATAACACACACACTTAACGAGCAGTGTACCCGGTCAGTATGAATATAATGGTAAGTAGAGTGTCGATCACTAAGAGTGGAACGTATTATCTAGTTATTCTAATCAGTATTTCAATATTCTAAGCTAGCTATACAACCTAATCTAACGCAAGGGGGGTTCAGCCTGAGAGACTGGCACGATTGGTTGCAATTAAATAATAAACTAAACTAATAGGCACGAATCAGCAAGTAGCACACACGTACACAGATAAATACTTGAGACAATAAGAAGACCTGTCTTGATAGATAAGTAGTTTGTCACTTGTTTTATTGCTAGTTTTATATGAAGTGTATAGTTCGATGCACCGCACCGAGATTAAGTCCTTTCTCGTTGGTTCTAATCTTATCGGCGAGTAAACCCTTAATGATTACTTATGACTATCCTATTTATCTTTCTTCCTACTTTTCTACAGACGATAGAATGCATAGGCGATCTAATAAATAGGCGAGGGTAGAGGCATGGCGACCCGATCAACGCTCAGCTAGACACAGAGGTTATCAATGCACTAATAAAAGTCACCAAAGACATCAACATATAAACTTTAATTAATGGGAAAGCAGTTTTAAGGGAGTGCAATCTTTCCGTTGTCACATTACACAAGCCACCAATCCTGATGAATTAAAGTTTACTAACACAATAAAACAAAACTACTTAATGAATTAAATACATGCAGGACCTTCTTACAGCTCTTGTATCTTCGTTCAAGGTGTGTCTTGTGCTGCTGCCTTGACTGAATTCGTCCTAGGGTTTCTGTACTTTGTATAATATATGTGCTACGAAATTCGTCTGGTCTTGGGGTATTTATAGTTTCTGTCTGAGGGTAAGATGCGGCGCATGTAATAAGTAGATGCGGCGCATTGACTTAACTTCGCGTGGGGTCCAAGATTAATATATTCAGGAATATTCGTACACCGCCAGAAGATGCGGCGTAACTCCATAAATAGATGCGGCGCATGTCCTCTTGTATCTTGGATCGTATCTGGTGAAATCTTGATAGTGATGCGCCGTATGTAATAAGCAAGATGCGGCGCATCTGGAGCAGAATGTCTTGATCTTGTACATTTCGGTAGACTCTTAACTTCTTGCTTGTTTTGCTCCATAATTAGTCCAAAATCGCCAAGTTTCACCAAATGCTTGTTTTTACCTGAGAATTACAAAAGTAAACGATTAAGTATCAATCCTCATACATAATATAATAAAACAAGTCAAATAAATAGGATAAATGATGATAATAAAATGTACTTATTTGAGTTCATCAATGGCCTACATCAGGTACCAAGAGCTTGGTATGCAACACTAGCTTCCTACTTATTAGAGAATGGATTTCAAAAAGGGAAGATTGATCAGACACTGTTCATCGAACAGCACAAGAAGGATCTTCTGTTAGTGCAGGTGTATGTGGATGACATTATCTTTGGATCTAGAAGGAAGGAAATGTGTTTGGAGTTTGAGAATCTTATGCATGATAAGTTTCAAATGAGTTATATGGGGGAACTTACATTCTTTTTGGGTCTGCAAGTTAAGCAATCAAATGAAGGAATCTTTATCTCTAAAGACAAGAATGTTGCAGAGATACTTAGAAAATTTCAATTTGCTGATTCAAAAGTAGCAAGCACACCAATGGACTCTGAGAAGCATCTTCTTAAAGACTTATATGGAGAAAATGTGGATGTACACACTTACAGATCTATGATAGGATCCTTGATGTATCTTACATCATCTAGACCTGATATCATGTTCCCTGTTTGTGCTTGTGCAAGATTTCAAGTAACTCCTAAGGTTTCTCATTTAACTGCAGTCAAGAGAATTTTTAGATATCTCAAGGTTCAACCAAGGTTGGGTCTATGGTATTCTAGGGAGTCACCTTTTGACTTGGTAGCATATTCGGATAGTGATTATGCTGGTGCTAGCTTGGACAGAAAGTCAACAACTGGAGGATGTCAATTCCTTGGGTGTAGACTTGTCTCATGGCAGTGTAAGAAGCAAACAATTTTGGCTAATTCAACAACTGAAGCTGAATATGTAGCTGCTGCAAGTTGCTGTGGTCAAGTTCTATGGCTTCAAAACCAACTTCTTGACTATGGGTACAATTTCTTAAACACTGTTATTCATATTGATAATAGTAGTACAATTTGTATTATTAAAAATCCAGTGCAACATTCTAAAACAAAACACATTGAAATTAGACATCACTTTATTAGAGATTGCAATGAGAAAAGGCTAATTCAAGTAATGAAAATAGCTTCAGATCATAATTTTGCAGATCTTCTTACAAAAGCTTTTGATGTTGGAAGGTTTCAGTACTTGGTAGCAAGTATTGGAATGCTTAATCTTTAAAATTTTCAATCTGATGTGTTTTTGTAAATAAATTTTTGATTGTGCTGCTGGCTTTAAAAGATACTACAGCTATTACAAAAGTTTGTGCTGCTAGTACAAATTTAAATTGTGTTATTCATACAGTTAGTCCTATGATTATTTTAATACAAGACAAGTACTTTGTACATTGTTCTTTTGGTTTTAGACTAACAATTTCAGGTATGAATATGTGAACACAAAGGAAGTTTCAAGTGAAATATGTGAGCAGCAGAATGGAGATACTAGTTGCTAACATAATAGGTTTATGATGGACTGAGTTTGGGAATTTAAAACTCCTTAGAACTTCTTTCTTGAAACCTGATTATGAAATTTCACATTGAATTGATGACTTAGTTGATAAGATAGTAACTGATACAACTCACTTTCTATCATTTTATACTTTTAAGTATAATGAGCAAGTCTAAGGACATCTGATAGAAAGAACAGCTAGTAAAAGTGAATCTAACACTTGTGTTAGAGGCAACAATTGCTATGAGCTGGAAACCCTGTCAAGAAAGCCTTTTGAATAGGTTTATCTGTACACAGGCAGTTATTTATAACTGAAAACATTGGTTCTCACACAACCAGAGGTTACTTTAAACCGAAATTTTGATTAAGTGTCTGTAACTACACTTGATCCCTTCAAAATGGTTGGAGCAG
This sequence comes from Artemisia tridentata subsp. tridentata, assembly GCA_021014915.2. Lineage (NCBI taxonomy): Eukaryota > Viridiplantae > Streptophyta > Magnoliopsida > Asterales > Asteraceae > Artemisia > Artemisia tridentata. The sequence goes on along the minus strand of CP139508.1, from coordinate 212,804,449 downwards.
TATGATTTTTCGTAATAAAATCATATGCATACTGCTAAAAGTCAAAAGTTTTCTTAAAAAGGATTTTTGGAATAAGAATGGCTCAGAAAACCATCAAATGATGGATTATGTGCTATTGCCCCATGATTCACCACTCATAGGAGGTTACACAATAGAAGTGATGAGGGCAGCAAACTTACTTTTAAGGAATTGATGGCTTCATGTACAACATTGTCTGACAACAAGTTCAAATTGGTGGATCAGATGATAGTGAGAGATCTTCCAAACAGGGGAGGAAGGAAAGGTTCTTTGCCCCAAGGGAGAATGTATTTTGGTACATGATGAGAGTTCTTCCAAGCTCAGAAGAGAAAATAAGATCAGTGGAGGAAGAATAACCAATAAAGGAAGAATGTTTAGAATTCAGGGGAGGAAGATGATGACATAGAGGTTGAAATGACAAGAACAGAACTAAAGGAAAAAGTTCTATCTAGGTCAAAAGAAGAAAGGTTTCAATTTCAATTTACTTTGTTTGTTCATCACATGCAAAGGCATGCTGATTAGATGATTTCACTTGTTGAAACAATCCAACAAGATACACAGCATCATTGCCTCTTATAATTCCTCCATCCAAGGAAATTGCACCATCTTTTAGTTCAAGATTGGAGCAATGTTCTGATGTTGTTAAAGTCAAAGAAGAACAAAGCAGATGAGTTACTGAGCTAGATATTAATCTTTCAGAATAGAAGAAAGTTCAGATCAATGGTCTAACTATGATATGTTTGAAAGATCTTCACAAGTCCTCATTTAATTCAGAAACATGTTGAAATGGGTTCACATGTTTAGGGGAGGATTATTGGGAATTAAATATTCTGAAGTTTAAGTATCGGGAAATACTCTAAGTGTGATGCTGCTGCTAGTGCATTCGATACTGCTGCTAGCTTTAACATCCTACTGTTGGGTATTGCTGCTGGTTGATTCTGCTCCTAGTGTATGTGTTGCTGCTGCTAGTGTTAGACATTCTGCTGCCGTAAGCTTGATGCTGCTGGTATGTGTAAACGTATTCTGCTGCTGGATGGATAAGCTTGAAAAGATATTATGTGTTATTAAGTCAACAAAACTTTTTAGATAATATCTTTGTTGTGTCATCAGTTAAACAAGTTGTAAACATAGATATTTGTTGTATCTTAGTTGATGACTCACATAAGCTATAGCAAGTAGCTTGACAAGACTTTAACATATTGTAAAGATCTTCTTGGACTATAAAAGAAGATCTTAGACTAGATATTGAATAGTGCTAGTGCTTAAAAATCTCATAACTATTAAGACATAGAACAAACACAACAATATCACAAGTCATAAAAACATAAGATTCAAGGTCTTTGTAACCCTAGTGATAGTGAAGATCACTCGTATTATCTTGAATAATATTGAATCGTTTGGTGAAAAGCTTTCATTGTTCATTGTCAAATAACAAACATAACTGTTCCATTTCCATAAAACAAATAACCTTCTAAGTGTGATTAAGTAGATTCTGCATTCTTAATCATATTAACTCAATATATAATATACAAAAAGTCACAAGGTTTAACCACCTTATAGTGTACCGAGATCCTCTCACTAACAACATACAATCTATTTTACAAATCCTCCCACATACTATTTTATAAACTATTCTACAAACCATTCTATAATTTATTCTTCAATCACCATATGAACTAAGTCCTCTTTGAAAGATATCTTATGCTACCACTTTATGAACAGAATTATTACTGATATTTTCCTTTTAAACTAAATCCAATATTGCATCGTTGAACTTTAATTATACAAAGTCTGGTCACCTATGTATAATTCAAGAAAAACCATGCTATGCTGGGGATAGTTGTCTAAAATTTTTGCTAAAAGTCAAACTTTCTATTACTATTTTGAGAAATCACAAACTTACATAAAAGTTGTGCAATTCATGGGCATCCATACTAGGAAACACATATGGACATCCGTACTAGGAAATACAAATGGACATTGATGCGTGGTTTTGTAACCTTACAACAGGTTTTACCTCTCGAGGGATCTCAAGAGGCTTACAACCCCACCAGGCAGTGTACCTGACCGATGTAGTATAGTGTAGTGGTAAGTACGGGGGATTGATCGTTCTCCACAGGGAATAGTGTTCGTTAGGTATGAAAGGCTACTCTAATTAGGTCTAAGGGTTGAGGAAGATTCTTTTTATGTTTTTATAGTTTTTATGAAAGCAAGTAAAATCTCGGGTTTGAAGGAGTGGGCGGAATTAGTTGCTAGTCAACTAACCCAAATTACTACGAATGCAATAAAATAAATAACTGAAAATAAAATGTGGTGAGAAACTTATGTGTAGAGAAATGTGTTTACTTAGATTTCCTTACTCCCTAACTATCTTTTACCGGTTAATTAGTGTGTATTAGTCGCGTGGATGACGGGTGTATTCCTTAATACCATTCGTGGGGTGGCGTACTTACTTCCCCAACTCTACAAGCTCCTACTTCACTCCTATGTCGAGCCGGCTAGGAAGCTCCTAACATGGGATCACTAGAATTCGCTTGTGCATTAAATACAACCATAAAAACCTTTAGTACGCGTTTGGTTCATGTTTCTTAAGACGTTCAAGCAAGTTACCGAATAGGAAGTTAGCCAGTTTTCTTAAGCCTAACATAGATAAACAATCATCCAATACAACTAATAACACACTAACAACCAATAATCAATAGCTAGGTTTCATTAGATCTAAGCAAACACAAGATAAATTTAGCCTAACATGTTAAACAAAAGACAAGAATAAGATAGAATCAAACAACACATAGACATATTGAATGATTAATTGATAACTTATCTTTCAATGAAACATGGAAGATCTCAAGGCAAAAAGCCCTGAAAAAGTAGCTAAAATCGTCTTAGGGTTTTATCCCAAAATTCCACACACTAAGCTCTCCCTAATGACAAAAAATTAGAAAACTATATATAGATTTTTGGATCTGACGGCGTCACCTTATGGAGTGTGACGCCGTCACCTCGCCGCTTTTAGGGTTCCCGGATGACCTTCTTGACGCCGTCCCTCTTTAGCTCTTCAAAAATCCATTCTGGCTTATCAAGGCTTGACGCCGTCGAACCATGAACGTGACGCCGTCCCCTTATGATTTAAGCCGTGACGCCCTTGATCAAGTTAAAGCGTGACGCCGTCAGAATTCACATGCTATTTTCACTGGCCCGTCATGAGTAAATTTCACGTCCAACTTTTCTTGCCAAGGCATGACGCCGTCCAGTATAAATTGTGACGCCGTCAAGAGTAACTTCTAGCCGATTTTTGAGACTTTGCCGTTTTCTTCACTTTTATGCTCCAAAAACGTCCAAAATGCCTCCTTTTCCAGGTTTCTCCTCAAAAGTACCTAAAATGACAAAAGGAACGATTTAGGGCAATATTTGATCAAATAAATACGATTTAGGGCTTAAATGACCCTTAAAAGCGGTACACTTTTCGCTTCATCAAATACCCTTACACTTGAGATTTGCTTGTCCTCAAGCAAATGCGTTTTTATTCTAATCAAAATACAAGTTAGGGGTCATTTAATGCAAACATAAAAGTAATTACAACAAATATTCGTTCCACTTTAATCATAATAAGCACGGAGATTACAAACTAGCACCTCACAAGTAGTGTTTAGATACTCACATCTCTCAAGTGTCATCAAAATAAATCTCATAAATGAAAACGGATAATATCTCTCACTACCTGTCATAGCAAATAGATTACCATAGGCTTGGGAAAGGATCGAAAACCTCCTCCACTAGGCGTAAGCACCAAAGATAAACTATCAAAGAGGGCTTTTAAATGGGTTATAACGTTAGGTGTAGGGAAAAGGAAAACACGGTTTTGTTGGATAAAGGATATTTTACTGGTGGCTAGTTAAAGATCTTGATCAATTACATGTACTATACAATGTTGCTAAGCCAAGACTAGACTCGATCTTAAGCTAGAAACGAAATAACAAAATAACAAAAATATAAAACAAACATAAAATGAAACGGGATGGTAGTCCGTATGTTTTTTCTATTTTTCATTTTCTCATTTTTTTGTGTTTTTCTTGATTTTTTTTTTTTTTTTTTTTTTTTTTTTTTTTTTTTTTTTTTTGACATACACTTTTACCCTACCATCCAAAATAATACATCATAGGGGCATTGCATCCCCCTTACACTTGAATTTTTACATAACTTTACAAATACTAATCTAATGACTCGAATTAAGATAATTGAAAAACTTGGAGTACTTTTAAAACATTTAGCACATATGGGGGTAATAAATGATGTTCTTCCCCATTACTCCATTACACTAGTACTTTACCCATGAGTCCCAATCGTCCCAAAACAATATGTACAAGGATATGACTCGACTTAGCAACCATGTAATCAATTAGATAATTAACTTGGGTTTAAACAAATGTTGTAACAATAATGCACTAAAAAATGAGTGCATACAAGGTAGGCTAAGGCGATTTGGGTGTACATTTAAGTGGGGTGTAACAAATTCTTCCTTTAAGTAAAATGCTTAAAGGTTGAAACGAAAAGATAGGCTCTGAGGGGTGTACTAGGGGTATCGTGTACTAAAAATGAGTACAACGCAAAGGGTGTGGGAGAATTACTTGACCAATGTAGCCAATGTAATTATAACAAAAACACAGGTGTAAAACAATGGGTTAATCCTAATGCCTCTTATCATGTAGTAAATCTAACTACACGAATGTAGTCTTACTTGTGGCCTTGGAATGGTCATAACGCAAGTTCTAGAATCTAAGTGCTACCGGTACACACATCATAGCATAAATGCTTTTCCTACCAATTCTAGGGGCGAACCTCACATATTTGGGGTGGAAAATTTTTTAGTGGTACGGTTTTGTGCTAGTCATATAACTCCTATCCATGAGACGCTCATTAAGATCAAAGTTTCACTCCTATATGTTGTAAAAAATTTTAAATTTGGCACTAAAATTACCTTAATCAAGTATTTCTCTCAGTTTTATTACACATCTATTATTAAACAAACAAAAATCAAGCGCAATGGCATTCTCTAAAATCGTACTTTTACCCTCCCTTACACTTAAGATGAACATTGTCCCCAATGTTCAAATAATAAGATGTAAAAGAAAAAAGTAAAAGAATGAAATCAAATACTCCCCTGATTCGCTCGGTGGATGATGAAATTACACGGTTAAATCTTCCTCCAAAGAGAATGTTGAAGCTCAATGACTAATGCATCGCCATAAGCTTGATTCCATAAACATCTCCTTGTCCAAAATAACCTGTTAAACCTGAGAAAACAAACACGAAAACCTGCATAACATCGGCGGGAAAAAATCTATATATAAGGATATAATGCTTGTGGAATGATAACTTTGCAGATTCCTGGAGATTATAAGTTGGAGATTTTAATAAAAACTTTTTATGAAAACAAAACTTTCAAAAATTTCTGGAAATTAAATCTGACGCCGTCAGGTTATAACCCTGACGCCGTCAGAAATGACCTGACAAAAATTTTCATTTTAAGTTTCCGGAAAATTTCTGGAAAAACCTTTACCTTACTTCCTGGAAATCCTGCAAAACATCATTATGACTCGATACAAGCATTTGACTCAAACACACACTAATATGTATGTTAATTTATTATTATTATGATTCATGTTAATTTGTGTTCTAATAAACCGATTTAGATTTCCCTTACACTTAACTTTTGCAAAATACCTTTATATGTAGTTAAGACGAAGTTAAAAACAAAATAAAGCATTTTCACAAATTAGTTTTCGAACATGAATCAATAATAATAAAAATTAAACATACATACGGAAGCAAATAAAATCAAACAAACAAACAAAACAAACAAACAAAGCAAATAAAGCTTGGGTTGCCTCCCAAGAAGCGCTTGTTTTTGTTCGAGTCACGAGCCTGACTCTACCCTTATTTAACGGAAATAGGGGAGGTTTTCCCTACACTTAGGATTAAGTGCGGGTGAAAGTAGCGATACACACCCTTAGGGTGGAAATATGCCACGTGAGGAAAGAGTGACGGGTGAATTATATGCTCAAAGGTGCGGGATCCTATCATCATAACCTTACTTAGTTCAATTGGGTCAATGGGTGAATTGAAGTTTTCTCCTAGAAAGGGATCATCTTCTATCAACTTCGAGAGACTCCTAGTTGGGAATCCATCTTGACCTAATAAACCCGGTTTAAACCCATAGTGTTTCTTGTGATTAATCATGAATGGGTGATGTAAGTATGAAAGGTTATGGTTCACTCCTATGTCAGCTTCCTCTCTACAAGGCTTAGAGTCTACTACCTTCAACATAAAACTACCCGGACTATATGGTTTGATGGGTGGGTCGGGACCTAATTCAATTCCTAAGTTCACATCTAAGGATGGAAGATTAGGTAACGGTTTTGGTTTAGGCTCCGGTTCATCAAAACTAGGAACTTCCATAGAACTAAAAGAAAGGTTATGACTACAAGTATTCAAACCTATTTCTTCTAGTTTTGTTTGGTCCAAGGGCTCTACCTCTATTGGGGTTCCTATAGTCTCTTCTACTTCTTCCGGGTAAGTCATGGGTGGTGTGTATGCCTCAAATGATGGTAGGACTTGTGGGGTACTTAGCGGGCTTATGTTACTAACCTCATCATGTGTTTTTGTAGGATCTAACCCTAACATTTTCCCAAGTATCTCAAGTGCTTCTCTAGGCATCTCAACTTCTATGTCCGAATCATAAGGATCATCCTCAATATTCTGACTGCTATATTCAAATTGCCTAAAAGATTCATCATGTGTTTCTTGAGATTCAACGTCATCGATCATAAAACCTAGGTCTTTTTGATCAATGTGATCATGTTCGGCTAAATCCTCCATCACATCAAGGTCACCTATGTGTTTGTTTTGTACTATGGCATTACATGACAACCACTTAGGTATCTCAACACTAACATATTCATCCTCAAACAAACTTGTTTCATGATCCTTGAAGTTTGTGGTCAATTGACTTGTACTAAAGTTTGTTGGGTTGTCTACCATATAATAATATTGGGCACAATTCTCAATAGCTTCCCATGCTTCCTCAGCACTTAATTCCCTAAGATCCCTGCCGGCAATATGGTAAATGTCCCTTTGGGCATGTCGGTCGACATGATTGTAAAAGATTTGAGTTAGGGACCAAAAATCGAAGTTATGATGAGGGACTTTTTGGAGTAAATATTTAAAACGAGTCCATGCATCATAGAGAGGTTCATCTTTATGTTGTTTAAACATCAAGATGTCATATGGAGTGGGTGAATTACGTGGTTGGTAGTATGGTGGATTCGCGTACTCCATAATGGTGAACGGAAGAGTCAATGGAAATTACGAACAAACACACAAAGAAAAATAGATAGACTAAAGAAAACCTAAAAAAAAAAAAAAAAAAAAAAAAATCTCACTAGAAAGGAATCTAGTGAGTAGACCTATAAAGTAAAAATTCAACCTAAACAATAACTATTCCCCGGCAGCGGCGCCAAAAACTTGATGCGTGGTTTTGTAACCTTACAACAGGTTTTACCTCTCGAGGGATCTCAAGAGGCTTACAACCCCACCAGGCAGTGTACCTGACCGATGTAGTATAGTGTAGTGGTAAGTACGGGGGATTGATCGTTCTCCACAGGGAATAGTGTTCGTTAGGTATGAAAGGCTACTCTAATTAGGTCTAAGGGTTGAGGAAGATTCTTTTTATGTTTTTATAGTTTTTATGAAAGCAAGTAAAATCTCGGGTTTGAAGGAGTGGGCGGAATTAGTTGCTAGTCAACTAACCCAAATTACTACGAATGCAATAAAATAAATAACTGAAAATAAAATGTGGTGAGAAACTTATGTGTAGAGAAATGTGTTTACTTAGATTTCCTTACTCCCTAACTATCTTTTACCGGTTAATTAGTGTGTATTAGTCGCGTGGATGACGGGTGTATTCCTTAATACCATTCGTGGGGTGGCGTACTTACTTCCCCAACTCTACAAGCTCCTACTTCACTCCTATGTCGAGCCGGCTAGGAAGCTCCTAACATGGGATCACTAGAATTCGCTTGTGCATTAAATACAACCATAAAAACCTTTAGTACGCGTTTGGTTCATGTTTCTTAAGACGTTCAAGCAAGTTACCGAATAGGAAGTTAGCCAGTTTTCTTAAGCCTAACATAGATAAACAATCATCCAATACAACTAATAACACACTAACAACCAATAATCAATAGCTAGGTTTCATTAGATCTAAGCAAACACAAGATAAATTTAGCCTAACATGTTAAACAAAAGACAAGAATAAGATAGAATCAAACAACACATAGACATATTGAATGATTAATTGATAACTTATCTTTCAATGAAACATGGAAGATCTCAAGGCAAAAAGCCCTGAAAAAGTAGCTAAAATCGTCTTAGGGTTTTATCCCAAAATTCCACACACTAAGCTCTCCCTAATGACAAAAAATTAGAAAACTATATATAGATTTTTGGATCTGACGGCGTCACCTTATGGAGTGTGACGCCGTCACCTCGCCGCTTTTAGGGTTCCCGGATGACCTTCTTGACGCCGTCCCTCTTTAGCTCTTCAAAAATCCATTCTGGCTTATCAAGGCTTGACGCCGTCGAACCATGAACGTGACGCCGTCCCCTTATGATTTAAGCCGTGACGCCCTTGATCAAGTTAAAGCGTGACGCCGTCAGAATTCACATGCTATTTTCACTGGCCCGTCATGAGTAAATTTCACGTCCAACTTTTCTTGCCAAGGCATGACGCCGTCCAGTATAAATTGTGACGCCGTCAAGAGTAACTTCTAGCCGATTTTTGAGACTTTGCCGTTTTCTTCACTTTTATGCTCCAAAAACGTCCAAAATGCCTCCTTTTCCAGGTTTCTCCTCAAAAGTACCTAAAATGACAAAAGGAACGATTTAGGGCAATATTTGATCAAATAAATACGATTTAGGGCTTAAATGACCCCTTAAAAGCGGTACACTTTTCGCTTCATCAGACATCGATACCATCTTAGCACATAAAATCAGTCCGGTCTCGCCACACAGTCTAATCCACAAGGACCAGTTACATTGTTAGCCATCATATAAGCAACCTACCAACGAACGTAGCCGCAATCAACGAGATTATCTACAATCATTACCATAAGAATTCGTACAAAACTTAAACTTAGGACGTCTCACTTTACTTCACACCATCTGAATTCGAAGGATCCCACCGTCAAACAGACAACTTCTAATTTCAATAGCTACCCAATGACTCATAACCTCAATGGTGACTAAGACTTACCCTTACTATACTCGATGTCAATCCTAATGATAACCTATAGCCCCTAGATCGAAACCATGCTTTCTGCATTGAATACTAAGTACGTTAATGAATCAACTAATTGATTGCCGGAAGCAATCAACACCATTCTTTAAGACTTTATTTTTCAATTAGGTGTACCACCGAACTAGCCATTTGACTACTAATAGAACCGACATTGTCTTTCAAGGTTACACACTGAACCTACTAGATACCTATAAGATATCGACTTAGTGACCATAGAACTTGAGACCTAGACACTTTGGTCTAGTTACTGAATGATCCACGATGAGAAACTCAACCGCGTACCTTATGGCAATAAGACCTTAACAAATACGATGAGACCCCTCGAGGGAAGTAAACAATGAAAGGACCAATAAAACTCTTGATAAGGGCTAGGAATACAAAATGGGATGACTTATAACTTGACGAAAGTCTTAAGACCTTACAGAACAAACCGAGTCACTACCTTGGGAAATAGACAAATCTTACATTAATTCCTTGAGAGTATTAGTCTGACTAGAATGTAAGAGAAATCCAAAACATCGTTGTTCACTAAACCAAACCTTAGAGGTAAATCAAGCATCTTTGTCCGCGATTAGGAATGACAAGGTACCATAACTTTACACTATTCACCCTTTCCATGCCATATAATAAGATTCCCCTCATAAGTCATGATACATTCCAAAACTGTCCTAGTAAATTAAGTACCATATCTATGAACTCCACCCGACATTTAGTCACCAAACACTAACAAACATGGCAAAACTAGACTCTGTCCTTAAAACTTGTTGACATAAATAAATGCCTAAAAACATTATCAATATTTATTCATATCTCTATGTTTTGATGATCACAAAATGTAAACTCATAAAAACATAAACTTATAAATTAAACAAGTACTTAGTTGTAAATATTCACTTCTACAACTAAAATCACTTAAGGTATGAATGAACTAATGCTTAATGCATTATATGATCAAAGGAACATTTTCTTAATAACTAGATTTTTTATAAAACATCAAAAACATTTTATATATTTTTGAAAAACATTTTTGGTATTAAATAAAAATGTTTAATCTTTTATAAAAATATGAATTTAAATTTTTAACCAAAATCAGTTAAAATGTTCCAGAAAAACCTTCCCCACAAAAGGACAAAACTGGCCAACGTTCAGCAGGGGCGGCCCCCTTAATTTTATTAGGCGGCCCCCTTAAAATTAAGGGGACCGCCCCCTATTTAAGGGGGCCGGCCACGCTCCAGTAGGGTCAAGCTGTCCAGATTTTTCTCCTATAAATACCAGCCTTCCCCTGGATTTTTACTCACCCTTTTGCACTAAAACTTTCTGTTATAGATCTCATTTTATATCTTCAAAAAACCTTTGATCATGTAATCTTAAGCATTGGTTTCCAAGTGATCCAAGCTTCCACCATCCAAGTGCAAAAGAAGAATACTTCTATCAATCAAAACTAGAAGTATTACAACTTAGTAGCATCTTGTTATTCAAGTTGTTTGTTTTGTATACCTTGTATATCATTCATTCATTTGTGTATAAGGTGTGGGTGAACATAAGTGACTAGATATGTATAGTGTGTAAGTAGTGAAGAAGGTGTATAAGTTGTTGTGGTGTAAAGAAGTCATGTAGAAGTTGTAAAGCCGTGGTGTAGAAGTTGTGAAGCCGTGGTGTAGATGTCGTGAAGCCGTTGCTTAGAAGTTGTGAAGTCATCATGTAGAAGTCGTGAATCCGTTGCTTAGAAGTTGTGAAGTCATCATGTAGAAGTCGTGAAGCCGTTGCTTAGAAGTTATGAAGTCGTCATATAGAAGTTGTGAAGCCATAGCTTAGAAGTTGTGAAGTCCTAGTCGTGAAGTCCTAGTGTTGAAGTCGTGAAGCCGTAGCATAGGAGTTGTGAAGCGGTCGTGTTGAAGTTGTGAAGTCTTGGTCGTGAAGCCGTAGCTTAGAAGTTGTGAAGCCGTGGTCGTGAAGCCGTAGCTTAGAAGGTGTGAAGTCGTGGTCGTGAAGCCGTTGCTTAGGAGTTGTGAAGTCGTCATGTAAAAGTCGTGAAGCCGTTGTGTAGAAGTCGTGAAGCCGTTGTGTTGAAGTCGTGAAGTCGTCGTGAATAAGTTGTGTACAAGTTGTGTTGTGAAGTTGTGAGATTGGTTCTAGCTACGATTAGAACTCGACATTTAGCTTTGTGTCGTTAAACCCGTGTAAGCCAAAGTCGTGTAAGGTTTTCTCCGCCATAAGGGAGCTTATTGAAGTTGTGAAGAAAACTCTCGAGCAAGGTGTGCTCAGGGAGTGGAGTAGGGCAAGGAAGGTGTCCTTGTAGCCAAACCACTATAAATCTCTCGTGTCTCAATTAGATCTTTCCATACCATATTTATTTCTTTACTTGCATCGTCATTACTTTCATACACATAGGCTTATATAATTGCTAGTATTAATTAGAGGTCAACTTCACATAAAGATCAATTTGAAAATCCATTCAAGAAACCAAAACTTTTACAATCAATTTAAAAGAATACATATATAACTAATAATAAGATTTAAGTTTTATTTTTCATAACAAACTTGAATCTAAGTTTTTAAAAGTAAACAAAGGTTTTATAATAAATTAAAAAGACGTAAAACTATTCAACCCCCCCTTCTAGTTTTCCACAATTGGTATCAAGAGCCACGTCAATCAAGATCTTTAAAATATACTGTATTTTAAAACTTGAATCGATCTATGGAATTCGAAAAATATCTAGAAGGGGAATCTTTGCTAAAACCACCACTATTTGAAAACTATACTTTTCTTGAATGGAAAAATAAATTTGAAACTTATGTGAAATCAATTGATCTAGATCTTTGGCATGTCATTTCGATTGGTGATTTTGAAAGTCAAACAAAAACATATTTTGAAAGTTAAATAAAAACATATTTTGAAAGTCAAACAAAAACTGATTTTGAAAATCAAACAAAAATGGATTTTGAAAGTCAAATTGATTATTTGAAAACAAAGAATGAAATAAATAATAAAGCTAAAATAATTATTTATAAAACCTTGCCGAAAGTTGAATATGAAAGAATATTCTTCTGTAAAACGGCAAATGATATTTGGAAAAATTTCTTAAACTTTCATCAAGAAAAATGTCAAGCCAAAGATGAGGATTTTGATCTTGTACATGAATTAGTTATCTTAGAAAATTTAATAGATAAACATTTAGATAAAATAGATACATGTGCTACTAGTTCAAATGTTGTTAATGAAGGTGTTAGCGACGAAGACTACATGAATCAACTCCAAAGTGAACTCAATCCTAGATCATGGAGTGACACAGACGAAGGAGAAGATCATCATCCGACTCATCTATCATTCACACGTCGATCAACATCTGAGACATTACGAAGAAAAGCTAGGACGTGAGGTAAGTTCTCTTTTTAAATTTCATAAGTAATTACTTCATGCATATAATCTTATTAATGCCTTAGGATACGCTTAGTCTGATAGGTTGCTTTGCCTTTACACTTTAGTTATATTCGTTCTGTGGCTTAATGAACTAGAAACTCTTTAGTTAGCCCCCCTAAGTATTAGTAAACCAAGCAATCTTCATATTTGGTACTCTTCGATAGGTAAATTTAGGAACTTAATTTCTTCTAAAAAGAGAATGACTACTGGAGAATCTATTGACTAGAAACTCAATTTGACCTAATGGTTGAATTGCTTCTATGTGAGAAGTTGGGTGTGTGTAACCCGTAAAAACGGTCGTGTTTAGCCTGAATTGAGCACCACTAGTAATAGTCTCATACTCATCTCCAACTTGAATACATTATTCTTCCTAAATATACCTAACGATAGTTTACTGTTATGAACTTTGCTTTTCACTAGAGCTTTTCATTCCTAGATGTATGTCATCCTGCATATATAAAATTTCTAGATGTTTACTTGCTCCTATGTGATTTGACTGCATGCCTTCGTAATTATTTGTTTAGTTGAATGCATTGTCATTATAATAGCTTTTGTTTTTCTCTAACTACTCTGACATGATGTATTTTTGTATTTAGTCATAATACATGCGTAAATGTCATAGGATATGTAGAAAGAGGTAGCATGTGACAATAGACTTGAGCATGA